>VCAU01000002.1:0-519171 GCA_015844325.1 Aspergillus nanangensis | reverse complement strand
AACAATCCCAATCCGCAGGGAGTACTATTACTACTAGTCACCAACCACCTGCGTCCCACAAACGCCGTCGACCACAACCCCGTCCATGCTGTCCCGTCCAGTGAGCGCCCTCGCCGTCGTATCGGCGGCGATATCATCTGTAATGGCCGCAGATGTCGTCACCCTCGGTCTTTTGCCTTTTGGGGGATATACAGGGGTTGGACAAGTAATCGGCACCGTATGTATCCCTCATTCCATCCCAGAGTCGAATGTCCCTATCTAGAACCCAATACCGTGAACCCAGTCAATCTCTAACGCTCCCCCGCGTACCTATGTATAGTCCGGCTCCCTCACATCGTATTTGATCAAAGACGTCCCAGCAACCATCGTCGCCGGCCCCTCCATATTCTACGAGACCCATGTCTACCCCAACGGAGAGTATGTTTATGATCCCTTCTCCCCTCTATTTTCACCCAGATTGATTCAAATCAACTGACCGACTTCCCTCCCTTCCTTTCTCGTCCAGTTACATGTCCCAAGGATGCAAAATGCGCGGCCCCTCGTCCATGGACTGCTCCGCCTACATGTCCGACAAGGGCAGCGGTTCGACCTCGGTGTCCGTCGTTCCATCCGCGAATCTCGTCGGTGCGGGCAACTTCGTGGTAACCATTACGGCGACGGCGACTACGGGGGGAACGGTCACTGAGTCGGAGTCGGAGTCTGATGCGCCGGCGTCGATCACGGCGCATCCAACTGGTACTGGTACTGGTGCTGCTGCTGCGACCAGCCAGACGGGCTCGGAATCGAGCAGCGAGGCTGCGACGCCTTCGACGAGTGGAGCGGAGCCGGCGAGCAGTACTGATTCGGGGGCGAGCCACACCCTGGTTGGCGGTGGGTCTTGGGTTGGGGGTGTTCTGGCGGTGGTGATGGCTGCCTTTTTTTAAGCTGATGGTGGGGGTTGTGTTTACTTGGTCGTGTATAATGATTACCCTTTTTTTCTTCGTATATAGTAACGATAATTATTGATATATATTGACTTTTACTAGACGGTCATTCTAATCTCTTGTAGTGATCTAGATGGTCGGTAGGATACGTGAATGAATCAACAAAACAAAACAAATTCTTCCCCGTCTCTTTTCTTTTCTCCATGTTATACCTACCTTCCTGACAAATCTGCACCCATAACTATTTTTTTTAAAACTCAGTCTTAGCCCAATAGCTGATTAAAGAGACGAAACAAGTATAAGACTAGTATATCTAACGAATCCTAATTCCCATGACAAAAAGGTTAACATTACCCATGACCTGGAATCACGGATCCTAGGGCCCACCAACACTCTAGATCGTGTACAGGCTAGCCATATTGCAATGGCTGAAGTTTTGTGAGGTACAGTTCAAAAAACTATAATCTCTAGATTGACACTACCTCTCGCCCCCCAAGAGTGGCTCCCTCTCGGGGTTCAACCTTCTTCTGTTCCGCCACAAGGCCAGGAAAAATAGAAATCCTTGCCCAATTCCGAAAATCGCATTATCCACCGCGATCGATCCAACCAACTCATACCAAACTTTCAGGACATGATAGTTCCACCAGTCCGCACCGTCCGGCAGAGGAGGGAACGAGACACGGAATACCCAGGATACGGCAGTGAGAATGAAAACAATGGCTTGAATGGCGAGGGTGGCGAGACTGAGAGATCCATACCGACTACAAACCTGCAACTTAAATGCTTCGGAGGATGGGGATGAAGATTCTGATGAATCAGAATGCAGGATCACCCGAGCCTGGCAGTAGACTGCTACGATCGCTGTGATTGTTGCGATGTAGTTCAGCAGCAGGCTGTGTGGGACGAAGGCGACAACCACATGCCACTCTTCCCAGCCACCGTGGACATCATTGCCTTGGATAATAATCGCGCAGATAAAAAGCGGGATAACGGCGATGAAGAGGTAGACGATATACAGGATGAGGATACTTCGCTTGTGTCTGAGATTGCTCTCTGAGGGGTACCAGAGACAGAGGGTAAAGCTGGTGTTGAATTAAGCATAATTTTAGCACTTGTACGTCGTGTCAATAGCCACTCTTTGAGTCTTACTATACGAGAAACAGCACCGAGAACAATGTCGTTTGAGCGAAGTTCAGCCAGTCGCCGATCGTGATCGGAGAATGAACAAAAATTCCATCATCAGCCCCATCGAGAAGGAAAAACCCAAAGTTGAGGGCAAACTGCTCGGATGCGGCAATCAAGTTGAGCAAGACGTAGGACAGGGAGATTCCAGAGGCGTTTTTACGCGTCCACAGAAGGTGTAGTTGTGGTAGAAATGATACGAACGTCAGGATCAGCAGAATGCTGTTGCAGTTAGGATACACCGGGGGAGAGGGGGAGGGGTGGAAGGATCATACATCTGCAACCAACATGGAAACATGCCGGATTTCAAACTTGGACGTGGTAGCAGTTTGAGGCCGGAAGTATGTCAGTTGAGCAGGGTTTATATACGAGGTGACGTTGAGACGTCGTTGATGTCTCCTCACTGGTTTGCTTGGCATCATCACGATAGATCAATGCGGTAATAATTGCCGAGGTGATTTTTGGACCCCAACTCCCATAAAAAAGTAGACATTTATACTGCTACACGTTCTTTATCCCAGGCAGACTCCAGCAAATTCGACGGCGGAAACACCAATTTCGCCCTCCCATCATTATTGAGTCTAGCAGGACCGTTGTATTCTTATGCTCCTCGCGGCCCCCGTAGTCCCACCAACCAGCCGTCCCACCCAGATACCGGAGACTAAACACATCCCCGACAAATTCAGTGTATATATCCCTGAGCCGGTATCGCATTCGAAAAGCGAACTCACCACTATGAGGTGTTAGGAAGCTTATCGCTCTTTGTGAGGTCTCGATTGTTCGGAGATATGTGACTTTAAGCTTCACGTTCCAACTTGGTGTCAAGTCTCCGACGCCATTGTCTTTGGTGGTGATGGGGCCTTCTTCTGCTAGAATGAGTTCTATTCTGGGTAGGTTATCAGAGCTGTGTCGGTCTGTTAGTTTACAAGCGATAGGACATAGGATGACAACTACCGAGTATACCTCGATATGGCATCTTGGGGTGGTGGAAGAGGTGAATCGGGCTGCATCATCGCGGGCAGTGCGTGGTGAAGAGGTATTTTTAGCAGGGAAACGCTCGCTCTTAAGGGCCAAGTCAGGTATCTGCGCTAGTTTCGATGCCCGGGAATTACCCAGCAACGGGGCTCACCTCTTCTATAAAACCCCCGCCGCTTGATTCTACCTATAATTATAAAGTATCATTTATCACACTGCACTTAAGGTCTAAGAATAACCTTTTTTTTTCACGATTAATATGCATAATAAAAATAGATAATTGTAGTATCCAAAAACAATCTACCAGTCAAAAGTATGCATTGTATTCGCCCTCCCCATCCAGAGCATCAAAGATGGCTGTGAGTACGTAAGGCCACCCTGCCTGGCGATGATCACATAATGTGATCTACAAACTGTTCATTTCAGAAACACCCCTGGAAAGACGGTTTTATTATAGTTAGTGTTTTCGCAGTAGGGCTCTCCAACCTCGACTCAAAACATCAAATCATGGCTTATTCTTAGAACTGGAAAATAAACAAACGCCCCACCATATCCCTCAGTCAAAGTAAACAAACAAAACAAAAAACAGTCCCCAAACTCAATTTAAAACACAAAATCATACCTGACTAGTCTCTAAATCAAACCTCCTCTCGTTTACAGCAAGTGGTTTGCGTTCTGCTTTTCCAGGAACAGCTGACAGCCCAAAGGCCACACATATAGAGATGGCGATAATCTCCTCCAATACGCTCATGCAGAGGTAGATGGTAGGGTTGCCTGCCAGGGCGGAAAAGTGAAGGTCATTGGAAAAATCCCCGATTGCTGAGTAGACCACGCGGATCAACAGCAAGGGCGCAGAGAATCCAATGGCGAGAAAGAACTTTTTCTGAGCCGAACTCATGTTCGACAGAAGTTGAAGAGCCAGCCAACCAGTCCCCAAAATAAGAATGGCGAATACGGCGATGAAGATCCCCATAGCAGCCTTGACGATATTGTTGGCATGGAAGGTCTTCTGGTTTTTATCCGTCGTGCTGACTCCGGCGATACCGAGAATGAGCCCGACAATACATGTCACGGTTAACGCCACGAGAAACCTGGGAGGCAGTCTTCCTTCCGTGTCGCTAGAAGAGAGACGTCTCTGTTAGTCTGGGTCTGTCAAAGTCCAAGGAGTTCACCTTCGACAGCTTACATTTGCCTCAGCACTCCGACATAGGTCAATAGCAGTGGTGCAATACCAATCAACTCACAGACTGCTTCTGCGATCTTGATATTGGTATTGTGATAGGTGATTGTCAACAATGTACAGATTCCGCCGATGATGCGGAGGAGGGACAGCGTGACGACGTATCGCCATGTGCGGCCACCAGCCCTCCAACCAGTTCGCTTCCAGAGAATTAATGCGCTGACGAGAATCACAGGAAAGGCGATGAGTTGCAGGATAGCGATGCCGTCGCGGTAGGTCACGGTACCCATGGTGCGAAAAGTATTGAGAGCGGTAGTGGCAGTGTGAGTATGGAGTTGGAGTTGTTGTGCTCTTCAGAATAAGAAAGCATTCCGCATCCTTTTATGTCGATGGACGAGCTGGAGCTCATGATCGTCATTGAAGCACTGCCTCGACATCTACATCACCTATACAGTCCAGATACATGCATTCATTGGCAGAGCATCTGAGATTCCCAGATGGGACTAGCGCGAAGTCTGGTCCTGTTGGTTCCCGAATAGGATTAGCGCCGGGGCAAACATCGCAGATGCCCAGACAGGCCTAGCGTGGGGTCGGGGAAGTGGATTCTCTATAGTTGAGTTGGCACCAATCAACATGCGTCTGCGGAGTTGGTCACAACAAGGCTGACTTCAGAGAGCTTGTTTGGGTTAAGCTTCATTCCAGTCTATTTTGGTGTAACTCCGACAAGTGGCAACCCCTCTTTTCTCCCCCGGATCACACATGCCTCGCCATGGTGTTCCATGGAAGAGCCTCCAAGAGCTGTGCGAAGTGCCGGGCTGTCAAGCGACGTGTGGGTGTGATTCTGTCCCGTCTTTATTTTTCTTCCACGCTAATCGTTCTGCACAGTGCGACCAGCGGGTTCCCCACTGCGGCCAGTGTATTCGACAGCGCGAGCAATGCCCCGGTTATCGAGACGAATGGGATCTTGTCTTCCGCGACCAGACCAGCCATACCATAAGGCGTTCCCAGAAAAAATGGGCGGAGACCGCAGCCCTCGCCGATCCTCACGACCTGCCCCCACCCACTCACAGCTTGAGGCCCAGGATTGACGAGATTGGCGTCAACCATTTCCTCCGCCACTTCGTCATCGGCGGTCCGTCCCCTTCACGGGGATACCTCAACTACGTGCCGTCCGTGTATCATGTCGATGGCGAGCACCCGGCACTGATGGCCAGCATGGCGGCGGTGGGTCTTGTGGCGTTGTCTAATTCGACTCATCAGCCCGATCTCGCTAGCCATGCGCGAGCTAAATACGCAGAGGCGATTCGCAACGTCAACAGTGCATTGGCATCGCCCGTCGAATCGATTAAGGACAGCACGTTGATGTCAGTGATCTCGTTGGGGGTCTTTGAGCATGTCTCCGGATATGAGTCGTGGGTTCGCCATGTCCATGGTGCGGCAGCGCTAGTGGTCGCCCGGGGTAAGAGGCAGTTTTCAAGCCCCGTCACAATTCGCATGTTTAGCCAGGTGCGGGCCGATCTGGTATATGCCTGTCTCCATAGTACGATACCGTTTCCTGAGGACATGCTCGAGCTCCAGGATGAGGCGGCCAAGTACACAGACCCTTCTAGTCCGACCTGGCTTCTGGGGGTATTAAGCACGCGGGTTGCAAACCTCCTTGTAACAATCAGGAAGAAAGACCCCGATGCGGGTATTCCTTGGTCCGAATTTCTAGAGGAAACGATTACCCTTGAGCGTGGTTTGCGTGATGTTTGTGAGGGCCTCGCCATAGAAGAGCCATATGCCACCACCCAAGACTCTGGCGCTGACCCAGATAAAATTTATAATGGCCGAATTGACCGCTACAAGGACGCCTGGGCCATCAGAGTGTGGAACAACTTAAGAAGTCTGCGGATGGTTGTCTGCGAAATTCTGTGCTACCTCTTGAATGGAGCTCTCGCCAAAGATCTTGCACCGGACGCCCGAAGATTTATCGAGGTAAAACTTCAAGAGACGCTACAAACCTTGTCAGAATTGGGCGATGATATTATAGCCACTGTCCCACAGGCTATGGAGTTTGTCTCCTCGGTGTCTGAGCCCCATCCCTCCATCGACCTATCCTTTAACGGCAGCGTGTCGGGTGGGTATATGTTGACATGGTGTCTCTACATGGTAGGAAAATGCGTGGTCACGAAGAATCAAGCACGAAAGTGGATCATCCGACGTCTCCAGGATATTGGCAGCAACATGGGCATCTCAATCGCACTGCAGCTAGTTGATGATATAGTCAAGATAGACCAATTGACCGGCTGACATGAATGGTCTTGCCGTACGACGTTGACATCTAACCAATTAACATGTTACATTGAAGGTTCAATTCTGGGAAATTCCGTGTCACCAAGAGCAGAAACAATAGTACAGTATGGCCTTCAGCTGAAGCGCCCACCAATACAACGATACATATGTATGCACGATTGATCCGGCTACAACAATGACACGCCGGCCAGGGAAACCCCAGATGACGCTATGTAGGAGATCGACCCATCCATCTCGGACCCCACATGTACTGTTATCATATGGTCGCAAAGTCATTCGTGTGGGCCGTGCGATTGGATAACAAGGCATATAAGATGAGATATTGCAGTCGGAAAGTCCTTATATGAGTGGCTAGAAAAAGACATTGACGCAAGACCTATCACATTCTTCACAACCGAATCCTCACTCCGAATCCATTTATGATTCAGGCTACAGCCCAATCAGAACCACCCATTGACACGTCAAGCAAGCGGCGTGACAATCTATTCCTTAGTGCAAGCTATAACCAATTCCGGCAATCTTTATGCCTATCAACAATCAACACCTCAAGCCGACATCCTGCGGCCCCCATCTCTCACCCTGCATGGGGAATAAAAAAGGGGGCAGTGCCGCGCATAAACGTAGAATATCTCCAGCCCTTATAATACTTTGCATGATACCCACTTGAGTCTTGCAATAAGCCCTTCTCACGCCGAATTAACCTCTCCCACACAACCATGGGTAAAAAGCTCGCTCAACTGATCGGCTCAGGAATCGGCTTCACATCCGAAGCAATCCATGCCGCTCGCAACCGCTCATCCAACCCGGATCCTGCCTCTCCATCTTCGATCCCTCGTAGTTTGCCAGCCGATGATAGCAGCGGCGAGTATGCCCCCGCGGGCGGTGGGCCAGCCGAGCTACCAGCCTACGAGGGGCGCGCAGAGCTCCCGGCCTACTCCGAAGTAGAGTATGAAGTGGGCGGGGATGGCGATCAGCTAGAGCGAGGGGTCGATCAAGATGAAGCAGTGTGGGAACTGGATGAAACGGCGCAAAGGATGAAGTTGCCAAAGTATGAAGAATCGGTCCCTTTGGTCCTCGGGGCTGTTGACCAGCCGGAGGACGTGAAGGAGGAACAGGAACAGGTCATGGTTCGGAGTCTGGTGGAGATGGCAGGGCCGGTTCAGCCGATGCAGCGAATACCATGTCCGGTGATAATTCCCCAGCGCAGGCCCGGGCAGAAGGAGCGGGGGTTTGTGCGCGCATATGCGCCGGTGTTGGGCGATTGCGGTATCAGTCAGGATGTGTTCGTGAGGTTCATCGAGGATTTCTTTCAGGCGAGCAAGGTCGGTCGTTCTGCATCTTCATTATAACTATCACGATTTCGGAACCTAACTGCAGATTATCAGGCTTCACCATGGATCGACGTAGTCTACGTCGCAGCCGAGATTATAGGCTTCTTCCCTGAAACCGCCGCTCAAATAACAAGTGCCATCATCCAGACCATCGCAGGAGCAGCGCGAGAAATCCAGTCGCGCCATCGCGCAAACACTTTTCTCGACCGAGTCAACCGGGACCTGTTTATCCCTCGTGGCCTCTACGCCATGGTGATGGCATTCAGAGAGGAAGTCCCTGGACAGCAACACGGGGCTCTTAGTCTGCTATCTCAGAAGCTGGGCAAAACGCTCTTTGCCACCGAGAAGCTCGATATCAACCAGCCAATCTCAAACCCAACATTCGACCCTGCCCCGACGATCGCCAAGTATACCAACCCCGATGAACACCCGGAAATGAACGTGGTCAAAAAGCAGCTGAAAACCATTCGCCTCGCCAGCGGTAAAACGCATGGCCAGCTTGAGCTCCCTGAGGCTGCGCCGCTGGTGTATCCGGATTTGGATCTCGTTGCGACACGAGCGATGGAAGGCAAGGGGATGGAGTCCGAGGGCACTCGCGAGAAGCTGAAAAACGCAGGGGTGTGGGTGCAGGATTACATGGATAGAAAGGCGCAGGCCACATACGTGAGCGCCACTTCAAGAGCCTTGGTCGGGTACAAGGTCGCTAACAGAATTCCAGGAGTCCAAAAATCTAGGGTCCTCTTTAGCTGTCCCGGAGACCGGGCGTAAGGGATTTGTCTCGCGGTACAATGACCCGAACCACCCGGTGAACAACGGGAAACTTACCTCGGTGCTCACTGGGGGTCTGATGGGAAACAAACCGGGTTTGATTGAACGGGCGACGACTTCCATTCGGGAATCGCAAGACGCCAAGCGGATTGCTCGGGGGGAAACTCCCAGTGAGCCGCTGAAGGAGAAGTGGCAGCGATATCAGTCGAAGAAGAAACCCGGCCTGATCAAGAAGGTTCTCCAGCAGGATGTTTTGTATTTACTGGTTGTTAATATGCCGAGTGAGGAGGAACTGAAGCAATCGGTTGATCAATTGGAACGTCTGATGCGGCTGGGGGGGAGTCGTGGACCACATTGACCCTCTGTTGGATATTTCAACCCGGGGTTTGCAGAGGGCTATATGTAGAATTGACATTTTGTACAACACAAAAACTATTGAAATACACGGTAAGTGAACGTCCCTGTAGATTCTTCATCTTCCGATGGTAGGTTCCTGAATTATCGGAATATTCGGAATCTTGATGATGAGAGAACGACTCCCTCTGCTGCATAGCATTCAACTTTGAGCAAATTAAGTCACTACGATCGACAATGTAGACCCTAACTTATTAAATATAACGGCCAAGACCTCAGTTGGTATTACGACTGACACATGCTTGGTTAAGCTGAAGCCGATTGTCAGGTACGAGATATATCTGGTCATCTGTCCACATACTTCCTCCTACCAGACAGGATCGGGGAATTAATTTAGTTTAGAGAGCTGATTATTTCCGCATTTAACTGCTACAAGTCTACTCAAACAAGATTCTATCGGTGTCATTTGAAAAAAATATGTATATCAACATAGGGCTCAGACCCGCACGTGATTGCGAGGAACAATGTTACCATATGATGTCACCAGTCAGTTCATCAACATACTTTCACAGTGTATCGGAAATGATCCAATTCCAATTGGCTAATTCGTTTTCCTTAATCTATGGATGACGAGTGCATTGCAGGGGGGCCTTCAAATCTCAAAATTTCTCGTCTCCAGACATGATCAAAACCCGCCGTCGATCGAGGACACCACCACTACAGTAGACCAGTGGAATGAACGCGACTAGAGTCGGCAGTAGATTCTCTCTTCTGCAAAAACGTCAATTCACGACCACAGGCAGACGAGTGGGACGTATAGGCATTCTCAGTGGCCTACAATCGACATCGATTCAAACAAATCGTCAATTTCACCGACCTCGAATTGGCCCATTTGAAACACACATACGAAAAGCCACAAGAAACATGACTTCGCGGGTTCCAATCGAACCCCAACCAGTCGACGCACCTCTCACAAGGTCAGCGACCTTCCTAGTCCTGGCAGTTAAGGATGACCCCAAGGCCATCGACACAGTCCGCTCGACGATCGCGGGAATCGACGATCTTTCGAAAAACGTCTCCATCCGCGACCTCAACGCCTCATTTGCATGCACCGTCGGCATCGGCAGTAACATCTGGGATCGGCTTACGGGCCTTCCCCGACCTGCAGAACTCCATCCCTTCCGCGAAGTGAAGGGGAAAGTGCACACGGCAATCTCGACCCCCGGAGACCTGCTATTTCACATCCGATCCGAGCGTCGCGACATCTGCTTCGAGTTCGAGAAGCAGCTGCTAGACCTTTTGGGGGACACCGTGACTGTGGTCGATGACACCGTGGGGTTCCGCTACTTCGATGTCCGTGACCTGCTCGGGTTCGTCGACGGGACGGCAAACCCCGTGGGACAGGCGCTTCCGGAAGCGACGACTGTCGGCGACGAAGACGCGCCCTCGTCGGGTGGGAGCTACATTCTCGTGCAGAAGTATCTGCATGATCTGAAGGGGTGGAAATCGCAATCCACGGAGCAACAGGAGGCGATCATCGGTCGCACCAAGTTGGATAATGTCGAACTTGATGATGCGGAGGAAGGTCAGCAGCAGTCGCATAAGACGCTCAACACGATTGAAGATGAGAATGGAGACGAGCAGGACGTGCTTCGGGATAATATGCCGTTTGGATCTCCGGGCTCTGGTGAGGTCGGAACTTACTTCATTGGGTATACGCGTCGTTTGTGGGTGATTGAAAAGATGTTGGAGCGCATGTTCATTGGGAATCCTCCGGGCCTGCATGATCGAATACTTGACTATTCCACTCCGGTGACGGGAGTGACTTTCTTTGCGCCGTCTGCTAGCACGTTAGCTAGTCTTGATCCTGATTAGGTAGATGGATTCTATCAGTGTGTGTATGTTATGCATAGTTGTAATCTAGAGCTCTATCTATACACTAGAGAAACTTTATAAGGTATCTAGTTGTCTATATCCTACGACTTCTCAGAAGCTCTCACATACCCCTTCACCCTAGCCATATTTATTGCCCCTGTTTCACCGCCTGCTCATATTTGGTTCTGGGAGGGAGGGTTGGTATATTGGTGGGTTTGGGTTGGGAATATATATGTGAAACAGTATACTCGACGTATGAGAGGGACGATAGGTTCATTGGTCTTATCTGGGAATTGTGGTCTCTAGGAAGAAGAAAAGGAAAAGAGAGAAAGACGCAGCTTTATAGATTAAAGTAGTGACTGGTGAATCTAACAAGATATGACTCTGTTAGGGTCTGATGAATGAGTTTATAGTCCACCCATTGTATATTTGTCATCATTTTCCACATGGGACCAATATCTGCTGCCGCTTTCATCCAATTGGGGTCGTGGTTTAGTGGTATAACGTTCGCTTAGCATGTGAAAGGTCCGGGGTTCAATTCCCCGCGACTCCATTCTTTTTTTTATTTTTTTTATTTTTATTTTGCGGCAATTGATCATCATCTGAACAGGACTTCTACGACAATTCAGGGAGTTCATGACAAGTGCATGAGATTAAGGGACAGAATCAAAGTTGTATTTCGGAGCAAAAAAAAAGAGAGTTTGCCAAGGAAGTCAAAAAAACTACCACAGGCAACCGTGCCTAAGGGGACATGACATAATAACGAACTATAAACTCGGATGATAAAGTTATGTGATGTAGATCCTGCGATCTTTCAATCCCGGCTTAGTCCGAGGAGTTACCAGTGGCCTTTGGTGGCAACAACGGATTTATTCTGATTTATGCGTTTCACACCCGTGGCCAAGGAATTAAGTGACACAGCAGGCTCATCGGCAAGTCCATGTTGACGGCGGGTGATAGATAGAGTTACCTCTAAGCGCACCTCACCATCGAAGTCCATTTTAGCTTTTCGGCGTGGATGGCCGCCTCTATAGACCGATGGGGACTTATCTTGAGGCGACGAAGATGATGATTCCTTGAAGAGGAAGAGGAAGGATGAGATGAGCAGATACAGGCAAGGAAAATGGCGCTAGCGCTTACTTGAGGCGCTGGCCAGGGTCAGGCGGGGACGACAACTTACATTTCAGCTGTCTGTCTCTAGACATGCCAGGCAAGTGATCTGGCTCCCTATCCATCTGACATACACCATGGGAACTATATCAGGAGTCGAAGTCGAGAGCGTGTTGGCTTCCGAGCCAGTATCCCCGGATAACCTTGCGTACACTGATTCAGCTCTAGCCGCCTTTGATGAATTGCGCACCGCAAAATCGAACGTCGAGTTATTGCACGCTTCTCACCGGATGTGGTGTGGTTCGACTTGCTCCCGGGACAAAGATTGCCACTTCCTGCACTATATTCGACCTGAGTGTGAGGGAGAACATGCTCGTGCACCACGATCACGCTACAACAAGGACACCTCCCATCTATATGGACTTATGGGTGGAACCAGCTATGTGCCTAATACGCAGCAAACACACCGTGTGAATAGCTGGCCATTATTAGACACCGTTCTGACCAAAGCCGACGTTGCCCGAGAACACAATGGAATGTTGCACTGCGATTACACCGATTGGTCGAAGAAGAACGACATGACCGCAGAGCAGACCGTGCGATATCTCTGTCGGGACAGTATACAGTGGATGGGTACCTGGTGTGGTGCAGATTATGCGGCAAGTCTTGCCGGCTTGCACTATTTAGCCCTTGCCGCCATTACCGATGACATCTGCATCCCCCCACTCGATCTTCTAAGCCAGCGCTTCCGTATGTATGGCTTTTCGGCTCGTGATGTGATTGAAACGATGGTAAACCAGGGCTGGGGTAGGGATGCGACACACGCTTTGTTGGCCCTAGTCCGGGAGTATCTGCTGCAGTATGCCGAGAAAGTTGACTTCGGCAAGACCCCTAAAGTTGGTCTGCACTCTGCCCTGAGTCAATCCATCGAGGTATGGGACAGTGTGGTATACCGAACCCACACGGCCAACTGCTACGGTGTAGGTATAGTCGTGTGCCGTATTGCTGGCTCCAGTCCCCTAACTGAAACTTGGCTTAACGATGCTGCTATTTGCGATTGTGTCTCGATGGACCTGTGCAAGTCGACTCTGCGTATCTATCAACATGATGATCATGCTCCCACAGCTGGAAACGCAAAAGATGTGGAAGTCAATCGGAAAGCAGGGTATCACTCCGTATACCTAGACTTGATTGATGACCTTGTCTTCAGCGGTGCTCCAGAGTCTGCAGTCCACTATGGACGAGCGGGCTTCCTTTTCGTCCAGATTGTCGACCGCTATCTAGAACGTCGGGCAGGACATCGATTTCCGATACGCCCGTCGATGGACCGGGAATTACACCGACTGTTTGGAGATGAACCTACTGATACACTGTTGGACGGCATCTTTCGCCTGCGCCAATTGGGCAACCCAGACCACTCACCCCAGTCCTCTCTTTCGCCCGCTCTTTTGTCAGTATGCCAGCTACGTCAGCAGCAACGTCGACTATCCTACGACTGTGGAACGGTCTGCAAGTCTGAAGAGTCTGGTATAGGAACGTATAGGGATTCGACATGCAGCTGTGCTCGTGACTGGATCGATAGGGTTCATTTGCTGGGTCAGGAAGCGATAAGCCCTAGTAACCTACAAGAGCTCATTTCGGAGAAACTGGGCGCATTTTCCCTCTCCGCAGCCAAGATTGCATCGGTGGGTCCCCTGAAGGACATATGGGCACTGTGTGTGGGATGCCATGTTCATTGTGGAGGCAGATGTGAGTGGCTTGCCTTTGCGGAATATGCCTGGCAGGAGATCTGGGCTGGGGCGCATGCCCACAATGTGTGCCATGCAGATGGAAATCCGGATATTACCACATGATATGGCACTATGATAATGGCGTCATTATCTGTGGATGGTGTGATGGTGACAATTCATTCTCGTCGAACTCGTTGCGTGCACTCGTTTGTTTTCTCTCCTCCTAAATTGTTTATTGACCCAACTGCAAAAAACATCTTGTCTATGAAAAAAACTCTCGAGAGATCAGTCGTCTAACTATAGCGAGTATCAATCAGTAGGATTGCGGGGCAGATCTGATAGCCGTAATTTGGGGCTAACAAGCCACCATGCAGGACGGAGGAAGGTAAACCCTCGTTTCATATGGAAGATATTATTATTATTAGTGGGGTAAATCGCAGACAGCAGACTAAGCCCCCTCATATTGCAAATGAGAAGAGCCTCTATCTTTTATTGTAACTAGAGTGAAAGAAGTTTCTCTGAATAATGTCTCCATAACCCCCTATTCTCCAGGATCCAACAACTGACTAATAAACCAACAATTCCAGGCAAGGAACTAATCAGAACCAAGAGTCTTACAGCCTCCTTTGAACCGATCATCGCCCTGCAGGATTCATTCGTGCTATTTATACGGGGGTGCCAAGGGGCTGTGAGGCTGAGGCACGCAGTCTGACAAGGGTCAGTGCAAATGGAAAAACTCAGGGCAGAGACCTAATTTTATTTTCTTTCATATTTGAACATAATACCTCTCCCTACCTAGTATTTTTTTTTTTTTCTCTATTCGATCCCATCATATCATATCACATCACTCACCTATCCCCGATTCATTGATGTCGGGATGGAAGGGGCAGCAGATGCAGCCCAGCAGCGATCGGCGCTTTTCCGCTGGCCGAACTCCGCACCTGAACGAGACCAAAAAAACGGACGTATTCTGAACAAAGTCCTATGGGGGAACACGCACGAACCGACAGGATGGACGCCCCTCATGCTGAGACCGATCACGCTCCTCCCTCTGGCGGTCTTTTGTTTCGGCATGATTGCCGCCCTGGAGGCGTTCCATTATGTGATCCGCACGACCGTCATGTCGCCCGAGGATAAAAACGCCTTCAATCTCGCTCGCTACATGCCGACCCTCGGCGTGATCGCGATTGGATATGTGTTCAAGGGGATCGCATCCGATCTGAAGAAGCTGACGCCCTGGTCGAATATGAGCGGGAAGTGGACGACGGGGTCGGACTCGGTGCTGCTGGATTATGCCAACGAGCTGGAAATCGTCTCTGTCTTTGCCGCGCTCCGGAGAAGACACTGGGCCATGTCCGTCGGCCTCATCGGGGCGTTTATCTGTGGAGCCCTAGTGCCTTTCGCAAACTCCCTGACGTACGTCGACCTCTTCGCCTCCAGGACCCTCCCAGCGACATTCGTCCAAACGTCGGCATTCGATTTCGACAACAACCCCCTGGCCACGGCGAATGGCTCGCTGAACGTGCCCTGGAATTACACTGGGTCGCAGCCCTACGCCCGCGTCTACTCGGAGCAGGCATCCAATAGTCCCCCCGCCCTGTGGAGCACGGGGAACTATACGTTCGACGAATTCGGCTTGTCGGACGACGACTCAACATCCTTGTCGAATGCGACTTTCACTGCAGACGTGAACGCCATCTCGGCCACGCTGGACTGCCACCAGGTCCGCTACGATCGACGCGACAGTGAATATTCGATGCGTTTCGTGGCGAACCCCGACGACCTCAAGACGGCCGCATGTGTGCGTCCCGTCGAGATGTCGTTGACGGCGAATACAATCCCGTCGCAGGCTTGGTTGAACGTGACGCAGTGTGCGGAGGACGGCAGCGATGTGCGCATCACGGCAAACTTCATGTACGGCGCAAAAACGGGAGGGGATCGGTTTGGAGATGCCGAAAATGTATCGCTCAAGGGGCTTCTCTGTACGCCTAGATTCGCCTCCCAGGTGGTGAGCTTGTCGGTTAATGCTACTACCGATGAGGTTACTGGCTACACGCCCGTGGGGGGGGCGACTCCGCTGGATATTAAGACCTCTACTGAGGCACTGTGGGTTTACTTGGATAACCCGTTGGATGCGTCTACCCAAGAGGCGTTTGGGCGGGGGCCAACCGGCGGTGCTGGGCCGTATGATGCTACCGCGAAGCCTGAGGCTACTATTAAGAAGATTGTTGGGGCTGTCGGCTGGACGGTTTCTAGACAGGAGTTGGATGCGTTCATGAGTGTCTTACTGAAGGGAGGCACTGAACCAAACCCGGAAGATCTGGATCTGCTGGAAGCGAGGGTTGTGGACTTGGCAAGCAGGATATGGGTGGAGACTATCAGCTTCCTGGCGAGGTCGCCGAGTTCGAAGTCGCTCGCTGGGGATATAACCGACAGTGAACCGAGAATTCTTCTGCGGATTTTTGCCCTGAGAACCGCCGAGGCTTTGTTGGGGGTTATAGGGGTATTGGCAGTTGTTTTTGCGCTGCGACTCAGACCGAAGACGGTGCTTGAACGAGACCCCGGCTCGTTGGCTGCCACAGCTGCCATTCTGTCCGCCTCAACCATACACACCGAAAAAGGGATGGCGAAGGAGGCCATCTCGTCTGATGATTCTATGAAGCAGGCCCTACACAACACCCGATTTACGCTGGAGCGTAACAACGACGGGGAATATGGGGTTGCAATGCATTCCATGCAGGGACAGACGCAAATGGCTGCCGCTGATCGCCGGACCCTTGGGAATGTATCGTATCACGCTGCGCCAGACGGCCGCGACCTGGATGTCGAGTCGAAAGCAAGCGATGTTTCGAAAGGATGGAGACCGCTGCCTCTGCACATTGCCTCCAAGATTGCGCTTGGAACAGCCATCATTCTCGTGATGATTGCTCTCGGGATCATGCTGTGGCAGTCGAATAAGTTACACGGTCTCTGTAGAGACACCCCGAGTGCATCAACCGCCCTGACTCTGGTTACATCCGGCATCCTGGTGCTCCTTGGATACTGCTGTGCCGGCGTGGACGCCGCTGCACAATCCCTGGCTCCGTTTAACATCATGCAGAAAAAGCCCAACCCGCATGTTCTGTTCACCGACGACCTGTCCTTCCTGGGGCGCTTCCGTGATCTGGGATCGAGACGAGTCAGCATCGCTCTTCTCGCATCCGCAGCGTACATGGTCGTCATCCCGGCGTTGAAACTGGTTGCTGCAGGTCTCTTCGTTGCTACCGCAACCCAGGTGGCAGACCAGGTGAATGTAGACCTGGACACGAGTCTCGTCTCCAACTTTGAGCGAACCTTCACCATCTCCGAGACCGAAGAAATCGTGAAACGCGCCGCCCAGTTCACCGAATGGGAAAGTATCCCCCAGTTCGACCTCCCCGCCAGATCTGGAATCATCGGCAACCTCGTCCTGAGTAACCTGACGGCGATTGCTGGAGATGCAGCAGCGCAAGAAGACTCTCCCGCTGGCGGCACCATCGAAGCCCGTGTCCCCGCCATCGCCATCGATGTCAAATGCGACGCCCTCCCCGGCAACAACTTCAACCTCTCGATCGAAGCCAGCCAAGACAAGGACTGGAACTTTGAATGGTTCTGCACGACTCCAGACTGCAACGCTGCATTCAACACCACCAGAAACACCAGCATGGCCTACCTCTACACCTCGCAGTACCCCGATGGCCTCCCCTCCTACGTCGGCCAGGCCGCCTTCCCTGGCGTCAACTCCAAATACGGACCCATGAACCTGATCGACCTCCCCTACACAGTCACTCTCGCCGACTACTCCTCGCTGGGCGGCTCCCTCACCTCCTTCACCAACAAAACCCACATTGCCACCTACAACGAATCCACCACCTGGGCCACCCCGGACACCCTCAGCGTCCCCCTGCCCACCCTGCGCGCCATCTCCTGCACCCGCAACCTCAGCGCCGTCACCGTCAACGCCACCTTCACCCGCCCCAGCCAGGCCCTCATCGGCGGCGGCAAAGAGCTCCTTCCCTGGCGCGCCATCGCCATCGACCGCGCCTCCATCACCTACGACCACACCTTCCCCCGCATGCAACCCCCGTGGTTCGCACCCCCCATCCTCCGCGAAGACCAATACAACATGCAAAGCCAAGACATGGACGGCAAGCTCATCGGCAACTCCCTCTGGCCCCGCCGCGGCAGCAGCACCAACATCTTCGAGCTGCTGGCCTCGGACGCAGAGCACCGCGCGCACCACCTCGCCCGCCTGCTCGATCCGGACGGGCTGGCGACTTCGGCGCAGAGGGTGTATACCGCGTACTGTGCGCAGTTGCTCACGGAGCTGAGGCTGTATGCGGGGAATGCGTCCGCACCGGCGGCCGAGAGCACGTCGCCTGCTACGTTGAGGTATCTTCAGCCGCGGATGAGGCAGGATCCGGCGATGACGTATGCGATTGAGGGGTTGTTGGCGGCGGTGGTCGGGTTTCTGGTTTTGATCTTTTGGCAGTTTCAGAGTCGGCCGATTATTCCGAAGTCGCCCGGGTCGATTGCGGCAAGGTTCGCGTTCTTGGCGGATAGTAAGATGGTGAGGAGTATGCGGGAGACGAATGTTGGGGGGGTGAAGCAGAAGCAGTGGGGGGAGCCGGCTGCCTTGGGTTGGTGGCCGGCTGGAGGAGGAGGAGGAGGAGGAGGTTTGTCGTCGTGGCGGTGGGGGGTGGATTTGGGGCATGAGGTTGTTCCCGGGAGTTGGACGGAGCAGCCGCTGGCTCGCTTGTCTGGGGAGGCGCCGCAGATTCCGAGGCTCGATTTGGGGGACTCTGCTAGGGACACTACGAGGGAGAGAGGGTTGTCGCGGCGGAGTACGGTCAGTAGTCTTGATACGGTGGAGAGAGCGGTGGGGGATAGACAGGAGAGTGTGTCGTTGTGATTAGTCTATTAATAGATTGGATACTGCCTTTGTTTAACCTCATGTGTGTAGCTAATGTATGTTATTTTTGGAATGCCATCATGTTGTAACAGTGGTTAATTATTCTAGTATAGAAATGAGTCAACTAATATAGATATAGTTATGACTCACATGTTTACCTCGTATCCCCTCAAATATAAACCCTATATAAATACCACCTAATTAACATCCCATCCATATCTCTCCCAAAAACACAAACCTACCTACCTACCTATCTATACCTCCGGTAGATAACCTCCTCAAAATGTCCAAACAATTCCACTCCACCCCCTCCCCCTTCGAACAACGCATCGGCTACTACCGTGCCGTGCGCCACGGCTCCCTAATCTTCGTCTCCGGCACCACCGCCGTCGACCCGCAGACCCCGCCGAGCGCACCACAGATCCAATTTCCCGGGGACGCGCGGCAACAAACCCGGGTCGCGCTGGCGGAGTGCGTGGCGGCGGTGCAGGCGCTGGGAGGCACGGAGGCCAGCATCGTGCGGGTGCGGATGTTCGTGGCTCGTCCGCAGGACTGCATGGCGGTCGGGGATGGGTTTCGGGAGGTGCTGGGGAAAGAGAAGGGGGGGGAGGTGGGTGCGGCGGCGACGATGATTGTGGTGAGGGATGGGTTTGTTGATGGGGGGATGTTGGTGGAGGTTGAGGTGGATGCTGTTGTGGATTGATTATATGTATGTACCTTCGGTACCGAAGGTACCGGAGGTATCCAAGGTACTGAAGGTATATGTCAGTATTTTTATTGGGGTTCTTTCTTTGTTTGTTTATTTATTACTTTTGGTTGTTTGTTTGTTTGTATCCTTATTTAACTCAAGTGAGGAGGGAAGTAAGGGTGGGGATTTAAGTATTGGGTTTGCAGGGTGATATTGATTGAAACTTGAGGGACAGCATATGGGAATTGATTGGAATTGATTGGAATTGGTGTTGGGGGTTGGAGTGTAGATATTCAGGGATGGTTAGTTTAATATCCATAGGGAATGAGGAATGCTGGCTGGGAAAATTGAAATTAATTTATATTAAGTTTGGAGTTCCCGATCTATGAGATGGTGGGAATGTTCCTGTCAAACTGACACGCTGGAAAAGATCCTGCATGATGAGTACTAGTACTTCCCATGATTATGATAATTCTGAGAATTATTTCCAAACACGTCTACTCCTAATAATATTTTATCCAATTCTAATAATTTGAATAATTGAACCGGATCTAAATATAACAGAGTTCATCTGTAACCGTACCTGAAATAAACAATCAGAGGAAGCGGATCAACCTAACTCCGAGGCAGGCGGGCCGTTAGAACCACGAGAGAGACTCCTTTGGTCACTCCCTCCTCTTCCCTCATCCCAACACTGCCTCTCCTTCATTCGTTGTTCCATTTTCCCTTTCTCTTTTTCTTCTTTTTCTACTTCTTCTTTTTTCATTTGATGTCTTTTTTCCGTTACTGAGTCTGACTACTGCTCACTCTTTGCAGTTAGTCACTCATCACTCTCTTTTCATGATCAATTAATTGTTCAGTCTCCCAGGGCCCCATTCTGCACCTCCTGATCGGGAACTCAACTCCTACATTCCTTGCCCGTGTGCCTCCTTTTCCTCCATCATCGCGTCTTTCGTGTTCCCTCCCCTCCACTCGGCATTCCTTTTAAATAAAAGGGCTGTAACTTTCTTCTGACATCCTTGTCTTTTTGGAATTTTTTATTTCTCTTTCTTCTCACCTCATACGACTCCCAAAATTCTCCCCCATCTCCACCCGATCGAATCTGACGCCTGTCGTCGCGCCCGACAATGAGGATCCCCTCACTGTTTGGGCCTGCGACGGCTGGCCTGTCGACCGTCCTGCACTTGGCCCACGCCCTCTCATTCCACGCCGTCGAACAACCACTGCTGGATCTCGACCCTCTCGGTCAAGTCGCTCTCACTGGTGATTTCGATGCGGTGACCTTCTACTCCTATTCCGAACAGGCCGATGCCCCCTCCCGCGACGATGATAACCACGCTATTCTAACCCCCCTGCCCAACGGCATCCTCACCTCACTCTCCGCCTCCGATGGCTCCATTCGCGCCATGTGCCCCTTCACCAAGAGCGATGGATCCTTCGCCGGTATTTTCGTCGGCGGAAACTTCACCAGCCTTGGCGGCGTCGAGACCCAAGGTGCCGCCCTGTTCGATCCCGAGACCGAAAAGGTAACCGCGCTGCCAGGCCTCTCCGGATCGGTATCCGCCCTTTTGTGCGACCGGGATACGAACAGCGTCTACGTTGGTGGTGAGTTCAAGTACCACAACACTTCCAATGCTGTGGCGTGGACGGGGGACAAAGGTTGGTCGAGTCTATTGTTTGGCGGGTTCAATGGACCCGTCACCTCGATCCTCAAACATGATGACGGCCATATAATCTTCGGCGGCGCCTTCGATGGCATCGGCAACTCGACCTCCTCGAAGAAGAACGAACAGATCATCAATCTCCAAGACGCAACGATCACCTCCGATGCCATCACCTCGAAAAGTGGGTTCAAGGACCCTCGAAACGTCATCTGTCAAACGACTGGCAGCGACGGCGAGGGTAAAACGTGGTTGTTGGAAGATTATTCCCCAGGCTTTTGGCGGGCGGACATGCGCTTCGAGTTCTATCCGACCAAGGTTCGAGTGTACAACACCCACCTCGAAGGCCGAGGAACAAAGGCTTTCTTATTCCGACGCCTTCCGGACAATGGCATCATGAACATGACATACATAGATCCGGACTCGGGCGACAAAGTGCACTGCGACTCCTCTTGTGCCCTCTCCGACAGCGTGGACGAGCTGTACCGTGACTTCACATTCGTCAACCCCGTTGGCATGTGGGGTTTTCAGTTCGAAGTCCTGGACTGGTATGGTGCTGGTGCAGGTTTGAATGGTCTTCAGGTTTACACCAATGATATCCTTTCCTATGCCGTCGGTGACTTCAACGAACCCACCTGCGCGGGTATTCGGAACCCATCGACCTCCTCCAAAACGGGCTCGTGGTCTGTAACCGAATCCCATGAGAGCCAGTCCGACTACCTGACCGCGAAGGTGACTGATTCCACGTCCGATACCTCCGTTGTCTTCCAACCAGACGTCAAGCGATCCGGAAATTATTCCGTCATCGTCTACACCCCCGGCTGTACCCAGGATGGCTCCTGCGACTCGCGTGGTATTGTTAATGTCACAGCCACCGTTACCACTGATTCCGGTGCCGAACCAATCGAGTCCCATATCTACCAAACTAATCTATACGACAAGTACGACACCATCTACACAGGCCATGTCGACGCCAGCGGTGACTCCTTCCGTCCCAGTGTCACTTTGAAACCTATCGCCGGACAGGGAGATATCACTGTGGTCGCATCCAGGGTACGATTCGGCCTGATCCACGCATCAGGTGGCCTGAGCGGAGAGCTGAATGGCCTCTTCGATTTCGATCCCAATTCGAAGGAGACGAATACCAAATTTACCTCTTCAGCTATCAACCGAGCGGGCCTTGAGCTGAAGGAAAGAGCCTCCGTCGAGACCCTGGCCATTCATGATGGCGTAGTGTACGCTGGCGGAAACTTTTCATCAGGCTCTGGTGTTAGCGAAATCATGTTCTTAAACGAGGATGGTAATGCGACTGCCATGGCGCACGGAGGTCTGAACTCGCAGGTGACATCCATGGACGTGCTGGACAGTTTTCTCTATGTCGGCGGAAACTTCACCGATACCTCGGATGCCAGCAACAGTGCCCTGAAGCATGTCGCTGCTTATTCTTTCAGTGACAAGTCCTGGACCGCTCTGGGAGGTGGTGTCAATGGCCCTGTCAATCGCGTTCTTGCTCTTAACCTCAACATCTCTGCCGACATCAATGAAACTATCATCGGCGTGAGTGGTGATTTCGACCGCCTGTTGGAGTTTGATGAAAGCCCTTCTACTAGTGTGAATGGGTTCGCCGTTTGGGTCCCTTCGCGCAAGAACTGGATGCAGAATCTTAATGTGACCCAGATGGAATTCGCGGGGCAATTGTCCGCTTTCACTAAGGTTGACAATGCCACCATCCTCGCTGGCAGCCTCTTCTCGGGGGGGCTTTCTGCTGGAAGCGCGGTGGCTCTCTTGCATGAGGAGGATTTGGGCCTGGCTCCCCTGCTTGCCAAATCTGGCTCGACAGGTGGAACGTATACTGGTGTTTACGATGTCACTGAAGGCCGCAACCTCACGATTCTCGGTGGTCACTTCACCACAACTGCCAGTGACGACTCTGAAGTGAAAAACCTCGCTATCCTGGATGGCAAGAAGGGCACTATCAGCGGCATCGGCTCCGGAATCGATAGTAACTCTACGTTCCTAGCTATGGTGGTCTCGGAAAACACCCTCTACGCTGGAGGAAATGTCACCGGTAAGGCCGGAGAGACCATCTTGAATGGTTTCGTGCTGTATGACTTGGAAAATGGGGCTATCTCCGAAAACCAGCCTCAGCGATTCACTGGCGAAAGCGTCACAGTCAACACCATCGCCAGCCGTCCTGGCTCCAAGGAGATTTACTTTGGAGGTCAATTCGAGAATGCTGGAGCTCTTCCTTGTCCCGGTATCTGTTTCTACGATCCGGTTGAGCACGAATGGACTAGACCTGGCGCATCCTTGATGGGAAATGTCCTTGCTATCAAGTGGATGACCAAAAACCAAATGATTGCGGTTGGCGATCTCGATGTTAGCGGAAACAAGACTGCTGTCGCCACTTACACGACTAAGGACGGATCCCAGGAATGGGAATCCTTCGACGGAGCATCCGCAGATGATATGCCGGGGACGGTAACTGCTTTCACGCCAGCTAGCGTGGACGTGTCGAAATTCTGGCTAGCGGGTGTCTCCGACAAGGGGTCCAATTTCCTGGCGAATTACAACGGCGACAGCTTCGAGTTTACCGACGATCTTTTTGACGACGGAACTACCATTCGTGGCTTGGAAGTACTCCCCATCGCTCATGACCACGACGATGTCAGCCTCCTGAATGACGACCAGATTCTACTGGTCACTGGCCAATTGATGATACCGGACTTTGGGCATGCGTCTGCCGCCCTGTTCAACGGCACTGTGTTGACTCCGTTCATTGTTGCATCAAATTCCGACGGACAACCGGGCAGCATGTCTCAGCTGTTCTACGAGAACAAGAACCCATACAAGCGGGAAGGTGAGTTCTCACTCATTTTGTGGTCGGATGAGAGCGATTACTGATATTAAACCTAGATGACCACCATTCCAACGGCATTGTTGTGCTAGTATCATTTTGCTGCGCTCTCGGCACGGTATTCCTGATTGTCATTGCTGGGGTTATCTTCAACAAGATCCAGCGACGGCGCCAGGGCTACATGCCGGGCCCGCAGACCCTTCCGCAGCACCCGCCATCGGCGATGCAGCGACTGCCCCCAGAGTATCTGTTTAACTCGTTGAAGCAGCCGAACCCAGGGGCACCGGCGATATAAGCTGGACGGAATCCCCGCAAAGAAAAAAAAAAGCACCCATGATTCTGTCTGTTTCTCAGAACGGCGTTCTGGGGCAACAAACCGTCTGATACCCTTTTTTTTACTCTAATTTTTTTGTTGAGTTGTTACATTTGACGTTCATGCTCCGATTTGATATCCCAAGAGAGTTTCTCGTCTCTCGTATTATTTTATTAAATTCTTGTGTTGATACCACGGTTTCAACTGTTTACATATGCCACTTTTTTTTCTTCTTTACATCTCATCTTATTCTTATTATTTTTTTGTGTGGGACCAGACACCTTGTTGATATGTCCTGGCCCAGTCCCGTCGTTTGTTGGATGGTCTTTGGACCTCTCCCTGTGTGTATTGTGTTAATTGTCGTCATCTTCGGTCGTGTTACCTTTAATAGTGGACATGTACATAGTCCGCGCGAGATCGCGGTAATGACAAATATAATGTCGCATTCATCTAGATTTCTCCCGAGTATATTTCCGCAAGCGAAGACAACTTAGTCTCGATGCAATGGTTAATTAAAACACTGAATTAATTGATTGACCAAGGAATACGATTCGGAAGGTGGATCCATTCCCCCGCCGACTCGTATCGAGCAAGTTCAGACAGTCCATGGTTGGTCAACTAGGAGGAATCCTACCCGAGCTACGGGAGGATAGAGAGAGTCTTGACAGAGGACAGGCTGTTACCAATGCCGATCGTGAGGTCATGGCGTATGGGTTGGGAGTGTTGTGGTGGTCCCTGTGTGGCGAATCCAGAGTCATGTTGAGGCTAAAAATGCTGATTGGAGAGGGGAGGCGTTGTTTCGGCGGGTGAAGCGTTTATATAATTGTATTTTGGGTGGGGGATCTGGAGATGAAGTGATGTTGTAGATAAATCTGGGGTCTCCATTTGGTGGTTTTTTCTGCTTCCCCGCGTGACCCAAGGGGGGGCTGAGTCAGCGTGCCCAGACTGGGCGTCTTTCTGGTCTTTTCCCCCGCCATCGATTAATTATGGATCTGGAAGTAATTTCCTTCCGCTTTCCTCTTTCTCTCTCTCTCTCGCTCTCCCCTGATTCCCTGATTCTCGTTCCTTCGTTGTCAATCACCACCATCATCGTCACTATCTAATCTCACTCACTTCTTCTTCTTCTTCCTCCTCCTCTTCTTCCTCTTCATCTATTATCCGTTTACCTCTATCTCGAGTCGATCTCTCTTCTCTCCATGCGGTAATCTCATTGGTCCGCACCACCCCCGTCTTTCGATGCTGCAGCTTAACCGCCATCGCTCCCCTCCGGTATGCGATCCCGCACAGGCTGGTACGTGTTCTTTCCTGGTCCTTGTGAATTGCATACAGAAGATCCCCGTCACTGACTTGATTTCCTCACAGCTTGACGTGTCGCACTCGAAAACTCAAATGTACCTCCATCCCTTCTTCCCTACCTTGCGTACATCCGGACTCCCCGCCCTCCCTAGAATAATCCCACTAAACCTCCCAGGTGATGAACAAAAACCAGAATGCTCCCAATGTCGTAAAGGCGCCCGTGAATGTCGCCCCAGCGAGGGCATTGTCTTCCGCCATCAACAGAATGCCTCCATGAACACGAGCCTCGAAGACCCCAGTTCTGGTCGCGGCAGTCTCAAGGGTTTCTATTCGTACAAGAACACCTTCGACAAGGATAGTGTCTGGCTGGATATTCCGAAACACGGTAGGCAGTTCATCCCCGCGGGGGAGGTTGCCGTGCGCGCGCACGCCCCCGTGCAAGACCACACTAGCCGAGGCTGTGCGATCGGCCCGATCATCGTACTAACTGCTGCGCCCTCCTTTCTCTAGTCATCTTCGTCGACAACTCCGACCCCTACGCCGAAGACCTTGAGGCTGCTCTGGGCGAATCTGAAGCCGCCCTCCTTGCTGCCAGTGCCAGCTCCCACGCTCACGAGTGGAACGTGCCTCGTTCATCTTCGGTGGAAACAAAGACCAACGGATTAGAGGCTCTCTCCACCGCCGCTGCCCATGATCGCCTGTCCTATCCATCCTTGAGTCTAGACCAGCCGCCATTGTCTGCCCCTGATAGTACTGCCACCTTTACCAGCATCCCGACCGCCTCGGTGTCGTCAGGGCCTTCACCGAATCCTCCACGGAATGCGCTTCCCTCTCAACCGTCTCCCTCCATCTCTGTTACCTCCTCGAATAATAATAATAACATCAACTTCCTTCTGAACCCGTCGCAGTCGCACTCCCCTCCTGTCGACCCCACTATCCAACATGCCACAGACCGTCGAGGCTCCTCTATGATGTCAATGTCCACGCCGTCGCACCGAGCGTTGACAGAACCAAAGCCTGATATGCCAGTTGAAACCGATCACGAAGTCATGTTTCTCTTGCGGCATTTCTCGCAGGCGCCTGGTCTCTGGTGAGTTCCACTTCTCAATGTGTCATCATGACTACTTATTGACTGGCTGGGTAGGATGGATTTATTCGACTTAGGAACGTATTTTGCGTCATACGTCCCCGTAAGAGCCATGTCGAATCCTTTATTAAAATATGCCGCGTGTGCCTATGCTGCAAAGCAGCTCGGCCGCGTCAAGGGATCCAAACCGCTGCCCCAAGAAGCGGGCATGAAGAAGTCCACCATGGAAGCGTGGGCGGACGGGAAGGCCTTGGACTGGGTCTGGTATGCGGCAAAATATTATGATAAAGCCATCCAGCTGTTGATGAAAGAACTGCAACCCAAAAAGGGACCACCTCCTCTCAGCACCCCCGAGGCCTTTGGCCAGTGGCAGGCGGCAGAATTATGTGAGGAAAACGATAACCCTCGTAAACGCCGACGACGTTACTCGGAAAGTCGTTTTTCAAATGGCGTGCATTCGGACGAGATTCTGGCTGCAACAGCCATCTTGTCGGTGTATGAGTTCACGGATGCCACTGGTCCAGCGTGGAACCGCCATCTAAGCGGCGTAAAGTCGCTGTTAGATGTTGCGGAGGTTGGTATGATGCCGCTGGAGCAACGGCCTTCCCCCGGGTCGGCGGCATATCATCAGCGCAAGAAGAGCGGGCTCTCGAAGGCGCGAAAAGCAACGTTCTGGAATTTTGCGCGACAAGACTATCTAGCAGCCTGTAAGTGCTTCCCATCGAGTAGCCTTTGATGCCACTAACTTTGAGTGCAGTCATCAACGATTGTCAAACAAGATTGAACACGGACGACTTGGTGTTGTGGACTGAAGCTGGACTTCAGATTGATAATATGGGCTTCATCCGCCCCAGTAATAATACCGCCGCGGGCTATCCCGAAGGAGAGGACGTTATGAAGGAAGATCTGATCGGCAATGGCTTGATCTGGATTCTCTCGAAGATTGTAAACTTTACCACGGCCGGCGACAACATCAATTTAGAG
The DNA here is from genome assembly GCA_015844325.1 of Aspergillus nanangensis. Taxonomy (NCBI): domain Eukaryota; kingdom Fungi; phylum Ascomycota; class Eurotiomycetes; order Eurotiales; family Aspergillaceae; genus Aspergillus; species Aspergillus nanangensis. Next base: position 491,632 of record VCAU01000002.1, on the reverse strand, counting down.
GCCGTTGGAGCAGGAACCCTAGGCATCTCCCAGCAGGTGTTACTCGAGCGTTGGTATCGTTTGACGACCGAGCTCGACGTGTGGTATAACGGCCTCCCCGATACCTTCCGGCCCTGTGCACGACTACCGGCGCGCCAGGAAAGCGATAGTGATGAAGGCTTCGCTCTATCGGAGATATGGTATAGTCTTCCGGTATGCTCTTCCGCCATGCAGCACTACCACATGGCGCGGATTTTGCTCCTCATTAATAAACCCCATGCGTCAACCAGTCGACGGAGTACAATCAACAACCGGCTTAATTCCTACCGGTCTATCGAAAACGAGATTCGATTCCACAGCCGGGAGATCGTAGGGATCTCCATGGCCCGTCCGGAGGGGTCTGTTCGGATCAACTCCCTTCAGCCGCTCTTTGTCAGTGGGCAGTGTTTGATCGACGGCCGAGAACGGCGCGTGGTTTTGCACTTGCTGCGGGGGATCGAGGATGAACTTGGGTGGGCCACCTCGTACCGGGTTCAGCAGTTGCTGAGGGAATGGGGGTGGACCGAAGGATCCGAAATGGGTGTATCCTGAGCGGCGAACATTATATGCCTGTCTCAACAACCGAATAAGCTCAGCTCAGCCGAGTCGAGTTACCCTCTCGAAGTTCAGACTCGCTGTCTAGTCGACAGGGATCGCTTCTGGGCTCGACACAGTCACTTGACAGTAGCCACACGCCCCTCAGTCACATCCACCACAAGATTATCGTCTACCTCTGGATGGACCTGTCTGCACAGATGCGGACACCGAGCGAAATGACTCCACAGTCATGATACCACCGTGAATACGTCACACTGAGAACGAACGGTGTTAATTTCTTAATTCTTACCCCTTCCTGGCCTTTGTCATGTTATCTGAACAAACAAATCGTTATAGAAAGCGAATTGTCAGATGAGCGCGGGCATATATAGCGATAGACGAAGAAATAAAGGAAATCAATAGAAATATTGGAATTGATTTTTTTTTTCAAGCAGCAGAAAAAGAACCGAGAAGAAAAGCCGGGACGAGATGATCGGGTTTTAGAGGTGAAGAGACTCGGCTGAGTTGCCCGGGGTCTGCGGCCAACACGTGTTGATGCCGGAAGTCTGCCGGAAACTGGTTTCGGCCCAGGAAGCTTGACGATGTCATTGAGTTTCGGACAGTTTCCCCTTTTTGTAAGGTAGGAGTATAAATCAACACCCCCTAGATGTATTCTTCTGTATTCTATTCTATGTTCGGTCGATTACCCCCTACTACTTTCCTTTTATTATTATTGATATTATTATTATTATTACTATTTAATTAGAATTCAAGATCTACCATTTCAACCTCTGGTGGAAAAACCTCCTCCATGACATCACCGACGATATGGCAGGTTTCCCGACAAGCTTTCTCTGGCGCCCCGCAGGGATCACCATCACCACCAAACCCTCAATTGCACCTTCGGGTAATCTACGATTAATAGCATGGATCTTCGTGGGAAAAAAACTGGGCCTTGACGTTGTGTTGTTGAATATCCACTGTCCCACTTTTCTTTCCTTTTCCTTTTTCTTCTTATCTGCTCTGGTCTTCTAGGATTTGAGAAGTTCCGGCTGAATGTGAAAGGATACCTACCTAACCCACGTAACCTACCACTCTAATTTACTGGGAGTTCTCTACTGTCGTTGCCTATCGTCGGGTTCTATTCCTACCGGCTTGGTTATGTTGATGAGTACCTAGGTACTCGAGGCCTAAGGATTTACAATGTACACCAGGCCTTTTGAATTAGGATATATATTGTTGTTGCGATAATCAATTCCTAGACTGCCACAATCCTTCCTAGCTTCACAACTCATTGCATCTCCCGGAACACCTGGATCGGACCGGCAATATATTAATTACAGAATTTCATATTCATGAACAATATCGAAGATATTTACCCTGAATAGTAGGTTGTGTATATATATCGACTCCATGGATTGTTACGTTGGACACACCTGCGGAAGAAGATAAGATGCTGAATTATTAAAATTGCGCCAGGAATGCGTTTGGAGGACTGAATGGGAGTGGTCGTTCGTGTAGACTTGAGACATCTTTGGGGGTAAGACTGGGATGGTTTATCTTTCGTGATGGATGTGGAATCTTATGCTGAGAGTTGGGTTCAGTAACAAGTGGTAGATAGATATAAACATCACTCCAAGGTGGTGTGTAAAAGAGACAAACTTTACTTCAGAGACACTATGTCAACCTACCTGTTCTATTTATAACAACAGGTGCCTTGGTCTAGTGGTAGGACGTCACGTTGTGGCCGTGCCAGCCCCGGTTCGATTCCGGGAGGCGCCACGTCTTTTTTTGCTCGATTTTTTACCTCCTGGGATGATTAAGTGAGGTATTTATTTATTTATTATATATAAGACGAATATACTGACAGTGGAGAATAGCGAACGGAGGAGGTGCAAGGCGGGGGTTAGCAGAGGGATAGATATTTTTTGAACGCTTGACTGCATCAAACCTACTGAATGTCCAAATCGGAACTATACCAACACTATACTTTTGCGAACTCCATCGAAACGTCCTCCATTCTTTGCGTTCAACCCGGGGTCCCATGCTGACAAGACTACTATGGCTCCCACAAAAACAATGTATACCATAATTAAGATATATTCCAAACTAGCATCCAACCCACTTAGTCCTCGAGATCCCGCGCATCAACCCAGTTCCCATGTAGCCCTTGACGTAAACGGATCGGAAGCAGAATAATGGCCTTGGCTTTAGTAAACTCGTCGGTATCCACCAGATGCAATTCACTCGACATTGTATCATAGTTATTGACCAATGCCAGCACGTAGCCATCGCCTTCCTCCGTCGAGCCGACACGCGGGATGAAGACCGGCTCCTGCACCATGTGGGTATTCCCAGGGAAGTAGATCTCCGTCGAGCCGGTCATAACATCAACATGAGCCAGGGAGTTATAAAGCGGGTAACCACCGCCCAGCTTCGGCGCAATCGCTGCGAAATCAGTGCCCAAGCTGGGATCCATCAGATCAAAGAAGCAGTGACGGTACCGATGGGAGGCGAAGCGATCATCAATGCGGTAGAACTCGGAGTTGTTTTTCTGGAGAATTTTCGGGGTCGGGAGAGTAAGGTCATCAGATTTGGGATTGATAGTGAATCGGACCAGTTGGGACAGAATTGTGCTGGGCTCTGGCGCGTTCCCTTGCGCATCGGGCCACCAAAAGAACACGTTCTTTTCACTGAGCCCGATGTCGAGGTGGATGTTCCCGGATTCGTCTTCATATGCGTTGGCTGTGTGGCCTGGGAAGGAGTTTTTGTACTGGAACCACTGCAGAGATTAAAGGTAAGCAATGGAAATGGAGACAAAGATGAAAGATAATACCTTCACGTCAGACGGCTTTGCGCCTCGCCGGGGAAGTAGGCCAATATAAAACGGGGTCTCAGGACTCCACTGCCAATGCTCCCCGCCGTTTTTCAGCCTCTCAATATCGCAAACTTGAGGAATAATGGGAAAAAGCACCTGGAACCGTAGTCAGCTAACTGTGCATTTGGACCAAAAAAAAAGAGAAAAAGACATACCCAATTGTCGGTGACAGCAAAATCATGAATCATGGCAACAACCGGGGCTACCAACCAAGTCACCTCCGTAAACTTTCCATCGGATGTAACATTGTAGTAGCAGACATCAGGAGACCCGTCTCCCTTGGCTTCATATCCGAAGCATATCATCTCGCCCTTCACGGGGTCGAATTTCGGATGCGCCGTAAAGGTCGCGCTAGGCAACTGGCCATCGAAATCATACAGACCTTTTGTTCCCAGAGAGATGGGATCCAGGGCATAGGGAGGGGAGTCCTCCTTCAAAGCCAGCAACTGGCCATTGAAATAAACCACATTTGTATTTGCTGTGGTGCGCACTTTGAACTCTACTGCGTCGGTGTATTTATTCCGATATTTGCCTTCAACCGGTTGTCTGATCAGCTAACGCGCTACTCGATCAATCAATTAATTACAAGGAAAAGGACTTACCGATTAAAGCACGCTGGGCCGCACGTTCACGAACAAACTTCTCGGTTCTCACGTAACGCTGTCGAAAGGAGACAGACCCGTTTTTGATTTCAAAGGCACTGATGTTTCCGTCTCCGTTGAACCACTGTTGTTACCACTTCGTTAGTTTTCTTTAGCTTCCTGGGACGTTGGAGGGGGCAAGGATAGGCGTACGGGGTCGTCTTGTATAAACGGAGGCAGCTGAGGATCAGGCATGACTCGATAGAAAGTCCCCTGTATATCTGATGGGATTTTTCCATGCACCTCTAGCGACTGGATTTCTCCCTCCAATCGACAGGGCTTCATAAACCCGGAGAACTGAGGTCGATCTGGAAAGAACGAGGTTGGTTTAACGTCCATGTTTCTGGGTGATTTATACAAGGCAATTGAACTAAGGAGAGTAGGATGTTGGGAATCGTTATACAAGTCGTTCTGAGCTCGCATCCGAGTATTTATGATTGTGCACGTTGTTACGTTATGGGCCTCCGCTTCCCCAGGATCCCCGAAAGCCCCGTGGGGGGGGATGTATTCCGAACAGTTCCCCGATATACCCGACAGCGTTTCGTAATTGGACATATATTTTGGCAAGGAGCTATCTGCTATAGCATTATTTATACTTACTTTTTTACCCTGCAAGAGAGAGGCCTCATCTACTGTCTAATTTGTGATAACAATCACATAGTCATGGGACATTCGAAATCTACTGCCCCAGACCGCGAGGCGCTGGGTCACTTCTTTGATGCAGTGAGCGGGATCATTGGCGAGAATAATGTCTCGCGCACTCCGCAGCATGGAGCGTTGCAAGGTACACAGGGCAATGATTCCTACGGAGATCCATTTTCTACCACAGGAAACCATATGCCCAGCGGTGCTGTCCGACCAAGCGAGGTCGAACACGTCCAGGAAATTGTGAAGCTTGCCAACATCCATAAGGTTCCACTGTGGACTGTTTCACGGGGAAAGAATTTAGGGTATGGCTTACTGATCGCTCTTTTCTTCTCTCTCTCTCTCTCTACTGATAGACAAACATCTTCAGATATGGCGGTTCCGGGTCCGTAACCAAGGGATGTGTGATTCTGGATCTCCATCGAATGACAAAAATTCTGGATGTCAATGAAGAATATGGCTACGCCATTGTTGAGCCTGGAGTGTCCTTCTTCGATCTTTATAATGAAATCCAACGAAGAGGATTGAAGCTCTGGCCTTCGGTCCCGGCCATCGGATGGGGGTCGGTCTTGGGCAACACGCTCGACCGTGGCTTCGGTTATACGCCCAACGGCGAACACTCGCAGTCTCAGTGTGGGATGGAGGTCGTTCTACCAAATGGAGAATTGCTTCGAACCGGTATGGGAGCTATGGAGAACAACAAGGCTTTCCCACTGTACAAAGGGTGGGTTGCTGAATATCTTTTCTTGCGTCATATAGTGCCTGCCACTAACACAATTTGTTCATTCAATAGAGGGTTTGGACCAGCACTTGACGGGCTTTTCTTCCAGTCCAATCTCGGTACGTCACAGCATCTTTGGTTAAGCAGAGATCCATTGCTGACTTCACAGGCATTGTGACCAAGATTGGGATTCACATCACCCCAGCCCCCGAGGCCTACGCCTCGGTCGAAGTCACCGTTCCAAAGGAGGAAGATCTCGTTGCTTTAGTTGGTACACTTTCTGACCTGATGCGTCGCTCTATCATCCTCAACTCACCCTCGATTGCCAATATTTTCCGCATCGCCTTGATGTCTCGAAACCCCGAAGTCCATGCCGAGCTTGCAAAGTACATGAAACCCAATTCGCATGTTCCTTATCCAGTGCTGGCGGAGCTCGACGCCAATCACAACCTCGGATTTTGGAAAGCGTATTTCTCGCTCTACGGCTCCGTCGAGATGCTCCCTGCCCTGCTCAAGACCGTCAAACGCGCGTTCTCCGGCATTCCAGGCGTGCAAATCACCTCGCGCGAGTTCCCAGGCTCACCGGGACGTTCAATCACCACAGCAGAAATCAAGGAAGAGGAGATCCCACATAGTGGAATACCAACCATGGCGCCCCTTGCAATCCTGGACAGTCGTGGTCAGAAAGGCGGTTGTCACCTGGACTATTCGCCTGTCATTCCGCCGTCCGGGAGAGAGCTGTACGAGTGGTATTTGACCGCGAAGCAGCGGACTATCGAGGCTAACTTCGACTTTTTCGCCGACTTCCACGTGTATCCTCGGTATGTTGTGGGGATTGAGCTGGTTATTTACACGCCGGAGGAGGAGGCGCGGATCCACTCGCTATTTAAGAATCTTCTCCGGGATGGCACACGGCAGGGTTATCTGCCATATCGCACACATGTGAGCTACATGGATGATTTGGCGGCGGAGTTGCAGTTCAATGACTCTGCTTTCGTGAGGTTTAATGCGGACTTGAAGGATTCTTTGGATCCGAATGGTATTCTCTCGCCGGGGAAGTCGGGGATTTGGAACAAGAATGTGTCCCGTATACAGCGTGGGCCTCTCCTCTGATGTTGTGTATCTTAGACATATCCTCATAGTCTTTAGCACTCGGAAAAGTGTTACAATAATCGAACCTGGTATTGATTAATGGATTTATTGATAAAGACTCTGAAGACTAAATCCCTATCAAATGTCTATATCCCCGAGACCGGGCATTTAGATTCTCTCAAAATTAACCGCATGTTTACCTTACATCTGAGAAGCGTCAGGCAAATTACCAGTATTTGATCCCAAATTAAGAGACGCCTCAAAACCTAGCAGCCCTGGATCTAGGCCATGCCATGCCCAAAGGCTAGACGGAGACAAAGTGAATGGAGAAGTTGGTAGCGGATTTGTATCTGCTGTATTAAGATAAGTATATGACATCACCTTCGGATAGAGCGATGAACGTACTGTTAGAGTCGACAACAGCTAGCAACCGGGCCAAGGTGTCTCGACATCTCATGATAGTCTTGCTTCCTCCATCCAAATCAAGCAGTACTTCCATGGCCGTGTCCAGCATATCCCGAACCTCAGCAGGCGCAATTGGCAGCAAGGGAATATGGGTGAAGGTCTTCTGTATCAAAAGGATCCCGACTACTGCCAGCGAAGAATTAAAAGCTTCAGTTGAACATAGAATCAGCAAAATACAGATGAGTGCAAATTGAATGGAGCATAACGTACTGTAATAACAAGAAAACCACCAGGCACCGAGCAGATTCTTGTCTTCTCTCGACGCAACCAATATCTTTTTGCTAAGCTCGAGGACATCCCTACAGCTGTGGACAAGGTCCGTGACCAAGACAGTGCCATGGCTTTGCAACCATTTTGACTGGGAAGATGTAGGCTCACAAGAAAGCTCTAGGAACTGCCTTAATATCGGACGTAACACAAGAATACAGGCTCCTAGATATCGAAGCGAAAGAAGCACACGCAGCCGGGTAGCTTCAAGAAATAAGGGGGTGCTGTTCAGGGTTTCATCGTATGTAATCGTCTTCAAAACATGCGGTAGGCTGTCATGCCATTGTGCAAGCTGCCACCGTAAGTCGGAAATTCGCCTGACGGATTCACTCATTGAACCCTGACTGGGAAATCCGAGGTTCTGTCCGTACAGTTGGTCGACCGCGCCTCCCATGATGTGGGTTAGGGATCTATAAAGTGGTGTCAGCAAATCTGCTACGGCAACAATTATACCGACATACATCAGTGCATCAAAATACGCTATGCTGGAAGACACAACGCCCGAAGGGGTGTTGCTAAAAGCAATCGACGAGCAAGCCTCAAGTCTCACGTGGGACAGCGGAATGAGAGGTGGGCGTCCATAGGCCACGCTGAGCAACCTAGGATACCATGAGCTATGTATCTCCCTTAGAGTAAAACTGGTAGAGAAAATACCGGTCATTCATCACACACCAATACCAAATGCGTCTTCGTATCTCGCAATCAACCTCGGAAAGGTTTGCTGACACGATAGAGTGAAGACCCAGTTGGTACGCGCCCTTTACAGCCATGCTGTGGAATGTCCACACCAGTGAAGATGACGTTGTTCCTTCGAGGTATATTTCCGCCAGAAGAAATACCTGCACTGTTGATAGTCAGACAAGGAAGTTTCAGAAATAACGCGGTTGCGGGAGGACTCATATACCCATCTCGACAGACAACGGACCAAACATATAGGGGCTTACTAGCTCCATAGCTCGCTCATAGAACATACTGGATGCAGCCACACGCTGATGAGGCGGGGAGGTCGGTGTCATTACGTTATTTGCAACTGCAAATATCAGGTTCAGAGACCCTAACCATGGTTTTCTCATATGTTCGGGACCAGATCTCCACATGGACTGGTACATCTGTCTGAATGAGTCTTCGTGGATGCAGGGAATCATCAAATTCACCGTGGAGAAATAGAGATGTAGCATGGAATCAGCATCCTTTTTTGATGGAAGAGAGAAGATATTGCCATGAAGTTGGCGGCGATTCCCATTCGATTTTTCCGTGTCAATATGATTGCTCAGGTACGTATTTGATTCTTCGTAGTTGCTCGATATGAGGCTATCGCTCATCTGTCTCCGAGAAGTAGTTTCTCCAGCGGTATTCAAGCGACCAGCAGAATGAGCTATGAAGCGAAGAAATGCGAGATTCGATGACTCTCCTGAAAACGACTTTTAGTTAGCCACTTACTTGGCTCCTCCGGATGCTGGCTTCGCTCACCAAAATACTCTTCTTCATCACCGCCATCTTTAAGAGATACCGCACCCATTCCATCAACCCCGTCATCCCCATGAGAGAGTAAATGGTCTCTATGAGCTCCTGATTCTTGGCTGGGGGACTCCGTATGCTGTTCTTCCGACAAGGCTGCCCTGGGAGATGAAAGTGGAGGCCCGGCTCCATATCGGTCCATCGATCGTAATGAATTTAGCTCCTTTTCAATTGCCTGAACCCTTTGGTCAAGGATAGACGAATGCCTATCAAGATGGAATGTGAGATGTCTGTCTCTGTGGTTGGAGATGACTAGGGCTTACAGGTTACCAGGGTCGTCGGTGACCAGAACCGATTGAGCCGATTGAGATGGCTGCTGATAATGACAATCCACACCTAAGTCGTAGCACGTTGAGCACGGTGTGTGGCCATCGCACTGTGTATCTTGTTAGCAATGTGTTATTAACTAGAGTCTATCGCGTGGGTTGACACGCATTGACGAGCAAGTGACCTGCATACCCTCGATTTACGTATGCGACAGGAGCGGCATGCTACCGAGATGCGCTGTCTTTTGCGTCCCGGTGGCCTCGATGGATGATCAGCGGTGGACTGAATATCGTGACGTTCTGACATCATTTTACAGCATCAGTAGAATATGGGACAGGACAACAAATGAGACGAAGTGCTGTGGGAGATGCATCTAGGATGTCGGGGAAGATTTCATGTTTGGTCCCATAGGCTAATGATTATCCAGGCCCCGCATTGTTAAGTGGACCCCGGGGGTGGAAAGAGACCTAGCAAATAATGGGGAATATTCACTAACTACTACTGCATTGGCTAACTTGTTGGGTTTTGTGTGGGGAAATCACAACTCCAAGATCCCTTGGAATGTTGTGTATAGCCAGTCATGTTATCCTTCGCATATTCTATAAACTGATTAGACTGACAAACAATCATCCCAACACTTTGATTCTTCCTAGAATCCTAGAAAATCTTCAGCAACACGACGAGGAAAAGAAATATAGGGGAACTATTTTCATCTAATCCCATTCACTGTGTGGGTCCGTTTGTAAGCGGCTTTCGGGGATATCGGTGAACGGTCTTCAGGTGCCGGTAGTCATCTATGCCAGATGAACGCGCACATCTAAAGCATCTTTTATGATTGTAGTGATTGCTTCTTCAATGACGATCTCCCGCTTGAGGACTTCCCTGGGGTTAAATCGCGTCACAAACAACGATAAGACTATTTTCTGCTCAATGAGCGACAAACTACAATTTGTGTCAGCCCCGGGAAAGGATCTCCATATTATTCTGGTAGCCACGGCTAAGTCTGACCTTTGTCCAATGCATTGCCGAGTTCCTCGAGAGAAAGGGTGAAAGTTAGACATCATCTCTTTCTTTCGATCCGAGTCCACTAGCCATCGTGACGGGTCGTACTTCATTGGTGATGGAAAGACCCGTTCGTCATGGAGGAAATATAATGGGGATAGGCTCACAATTGTCTACTGCAAGTTAGTTTTCACAACCATAAAAAAACACCAGCGTAGGAATATTATACCCCAGGAGGAAATCGATGGCCCTTAAAAGTCCAGCCCTCGGCCGGGACAGTCCGGGGAAGACGAACACGGCTCGGGCAGGAAATCCGAAGTCCTTCCTTCAAACACGCATCAAGGAGTGGCAATGCATCCAGTTCCTCAAACGCAGGCTGTGAATCCTGAAAAGGCATTACAGTTCGCACCTCATCCTGAAGCTCCTGATACACATCCGGCATCTGTAGCAAGCTATGCAAAGTCGTGGATAGAGCCACTGCCATGGTATCTGTTCCTGCAACAATCATCACGATAGCTTCAGATATTAGATGTTCCTCCGATAGGGTTTGCGATTTTTTATCTGCAGACGCAATCATGTTTTTGAACATTGTCCAGGTATCGGTATTATGCATCTCTTGGAACCCCTCGTGGGCTACCTGACCTAGCGTGAGAAATCCATTGGGAACGGAATTGATCCCATAATAGCTTGACCACCTGAGAATCTCCCGTAGGACAGGGAAATGTTGAAACTTGTTGGGTTAGTGAGTTTCTCAGAACATCAGGGCTAGGTGGCGCACGAACAAATGGGACCGAATGAGTTGCGTTATCAATTCCATCGAAGATAACCGAGTGGAAGTCCTCGGATTTTAATGCATGTGCAGATTTTCCAAACGCAAACTCGGAGATTGTATCCAGCGTCATACAGCGGAATGCATTGAACAATGTAATTGTCTCGTCGTTCTCCGCTCGACGAGCAATCTCATCCATCAAGTAGACGGCATGATTATAGATACACGCCTTGTGTTGGATAATATTTGCCCGCGAAAATGCATGGGATATGAGCCGCTTATCCTGTGAATGTTGCTGTCGGTCACGAATGGTAAATAGGTTTGACGCCTGGTCTTCAAAGGGCCGATAGAAATAGTGAGATTTTTCGAATTTGGAATTTTGTCCATAAATCACACTTGAAGCTTCTAAGTCCGCAATCGAAACTTCGTTGGGCGAAATCCTCATGATGGGCCCTAGTATAATGAGCTTCAACAGCGACTTGTGGTGGGGATCGATATGCCATACCATAGTTCCCATGCAGGGCTAGGATCTCACTGTGGGGGTTTCCTCTCATTTCCAGCGTGAAAAGCCACCATCTGGATACTTTCGCGAAGAAGGGACCGGGAATATCCTTCAAGGGATGGAGATAGAGATTGTAAATGACGACTGCCAGAGACCAGAAGGCTACTGCGGCTCCGAAAAGGACGTATGGCGCGGGCATGGTAAATCTGATTCCTTCTTTGATATGCTCTATTATGAATAATGAATTACAACAGGGAAAGCCCTTATTATCAATGATGAAATTTCGGATCGTCCCCCGGCTTGACGGGTATATCGGGGAACTGCATAGTACTACCAATGGTAGCATTAGAGGAGCTGTAATATCACAAGAGGGATAGGAACATAAATATGCCAGTTATATTTTCCAAGAGTGTGGTAATATACCCATGGCTCCCCCATCTTCCCCGAAATCATCAGTCTACCACGGTGTTATTGTTAGGGTACACATGCCATTGCCCTAACCCAGGCCTTTTGCTGTGTCTTTCAACCATCAGAATGCTCGGACATTTCTGCCCATGTAGCTGCATAACTCTTCTTTCTGTATTGCCTGGGTTTGGCATTGGAGCTATGCACTAGTATTGTCAATGATTTAACTTATTTATATTACGCTAAAAATTTCTCAACTCTCAGATATTATCTAAATCCCCTCGGATATAATCCGTCATATTGTCCACAAAAGCCTCAATCTCATCTCTTCAAGCTGTAAATCGGCCTAAACAGCGAGAATTCGTTTCAATACAATAATTTGAAGTCGCACAAAGCTCCGAGAGCAACAAAGTACCAATGACACTATACATGGCGCAGATTATCACGCCGATCCCGCGCTAATGAATGCTCTTGGAGCTGACACGACAGGCATTGATCTTCCAGGCTTATTTTTCTTGCTCCTTCAGCCGCGTTCCCCTTTCTCCAAACACGAGGCAGAATCCTCCGCACCGGGGGCCAAAACCCTCACCAGAAAATAAAACCTCCCTCACCTTTGACACTTGCCATGACCATGGTTTTGGATTCACGCACGAAGATTAAAAAGTGCATGAGAACAAGCCTAACCGTACCATAATGTTTGGGTTTCGGTCAGGACAAAGTGCGGGGCCGTGGCCAAAGCTGCAGGCCGCATTTTCCCGGTCGGGCTATCGAGGAGTCGGAAATCAGACAGTGGATGGGACTGAATTACACCAGATCCATCGAGCGCCATCAACAAGGTGAATAAAGCTTCATTGACTCTTGTGGTGAGACGCAGCTGACGCAGAGTTCCATAGACCGGCGGACGAGACCTTCCTCACCACGACACAAGCACAACGTGACGGATCATCTGATACGGATCCCATCCAGAATGTGACGCCGGAAGGCTCGAAGGCGCAGTGGATTAAGGGCGTATATATATGTGCAACAATATCCGCGGTCGTACTGCTGATCAATATTATTCTGGTCAGCGTTGCGGGGGGGTTGGCGGCCAAGAACCCTCGGAATGTTGGTTTCTCTGCCACTCAGGTGGTTTATGAGGGGGATTGCGCTTTGACTGAACGGTGGGATACCGGGCTACATTTGCTGATCAACTGCCTGAGTACGGCCATCCTGGCCGCTAGCAATTTCTGCATGCAATCACTGGTCGCGCCGAGTCGCGAGGAGGTTGACCAGTACCACGCCCGGAGGAAGTGGCTGGATATCGGCGTGCCTAGTGTGCGAAACCTGTTTGCGGTGGGACGATACCGGGTCAACCTCTGGTTTGTTTTGCTTTTCACTGCAACTCCATTTCATTTGTTGTATGTAGCCAGCCCTCGACGTGTGCCTTGTGTGTTTGTCTGGTTGGTCGGTTGGCTGATTTGCGGGACAGATACAACTCTGCGATCTTTGCCTCGGTGGTGAAATCCGGGTTCGCGATAATCGTGGCTCCCAGGGATCTTGATTCGAGTACTATATCGAGCCTGAGAACTCCAGAGTTGGAGGATTGTTTTTATGGGTTTGTTGGGTATGACTGGGACAACTTCGCTGCCTTCATCGCGAATGGCACATACAAGCAACACAGCCGGGAGGAATGCATTGAGCTGAGTAACGACAAATCCCCGTCCACGATCCGGACGATTGTTGTGCGGACAGATAGCCTGAACTCGACGCAGGGCGGGAATATGGCGATCTTTCAATCCAACATGGATGTAACCCCGAGCAATGAGTTACGGTCTGAAGGCATCGACCCTAATCTCCTCTATGGGTCACGGATGTCAGAGACGACATGGGCGTTTACTGTAAACAACGAAGTGACCTATGATACCCTAAATTACAGTTCCTTGGACTGTTCCGACCAGATCCAAGATTCGAACAATGCTTGCTCAGATGCAACCCAGCTCTCCTCCTGGCTTTGGAGTACCCAGCCACAGAGCATGGATGTAGTAGACAGCTACATCAGCAGCAATCTGAGCCCGGACATTACAGCCCATGTCAAAGACCAAATTTGTCTCTACAACGAGTATTTTTGGACGAACACCCTCCCAATAGGAGACTGCCTGGTCATTCCAAGAAACGGACAATGTCAACTCTTCTACAACCCCCCAATCAGCATTGTCGTCATAATCACAGCAGCCATCAAAGTCGCTGCGATGTTCTTCGCCGCAAAAGTCGATCGGAACCGTTCTGCACCTCTCCTCACTGTCGGAGACGCGGTGGCTTCCTTCATAACCAAACCGGACCCCACGACAACAGGCATGTGTTGGATGTCCAACTCCGACATGGAGAGAGTATGGGGAAGCACCCCAGTATCAGGACCATCCCAGACTGCGCTCATCCACCATAGCAACACCATCACCCACACAGAACTCAAACCCGGACATTTAACCCGTTCCCAACTCTGGTGGAGAGCAGCCAGTATCCCCCGCTGGATCATAACCTTAGCCCTGTAAGCAACACCCAAAGACCCCCCCACAACCAACCAACGAATCAATCTCATTTCCTAACCAAACCCCAGCTGTGCAATCTGCATCATCGTCGGCGCATACCTCCTCGGCCAATCCGGCAGCGGGTCCGGAGCGCGCACCACCTCCATAAAATCCTGGTGGCAGCTCGGATTCGGCACTCCCACAGGAAGCGTCGTGCTCCAACAAGCCAAACAATGGCCCATCCTCGGCTACGTGGTCGTAGCCAACACCCCACAATTCATCATCACGATCAGCTACTACTTCTACAACAACGTGCTGACCAGCATGGTCGCCGCCGCGGAATACCACTCCTACGGCAGCACGCGGCGCACGCTCCGCGTTTCCTGGCCCCGCCCAGACTCATCGCAGCGATCAACGTACTGGCTCAGCGTGCCCTACCAGTATAGCATTCCGGTTCTGGCGATCTATGCGGCGCTGCATTGGACGATCTCGCAGAGTCTGTTCTATGTGCAGATCGTGCCGTACGATCTGTTCGGGGGCCATGTGGATGACCAGGAGTTGAGGGGGTTGGGGTACTCGCCCATTGCGATCTTCGTGTCGTTGTTGCTGGGTGGGGTGTTGGTCGGGAGCTTTTTGCTGGTGGCGGTGTGCCGGCGATTGGGGTCGTTGATACCGTTGGCGGGGAGCTCTAGTGCGGGCATTAGTGCTTCGTGTCATCCAGGGGTGGATGTTGATGCCTCGACGGTGGCTTTGGGGGAGGTTGCTTGGGGGGAGACTGCGGCGTTGCCGGAGTGGATGGTTGGGGATGGGGGGGATGTTGCGCATTGTAGTTTTACGTCTGGGGAGGTTTTGAAGCCGTCGTTGGAAAAGTTGTATGCGTAAATAAAGTACTTGATTGGGTGCTAGAGACCAGGCTATTTAGATACCTACATAATATAATGCAGAGAGACTGAGTTCAAATATGGAATTACCAAGTTTAAAAGTGACCTTGGGAGAGTTTTGGCATATATTGAATGTGTGCCTGTCATGTGTTAATTTTTCCTTTTGTTTTTTGTTTATTTGCTCCATGATCCAACTTCACTTACTCACTCACTCCTTTCACTCATTCCTCAACGTCCACTTCTCTCACATCTCAATTTTCAATGACTTCTGTTTCTAACTGAAATACATCCTCCCCCCTCTCCCTCCATCCGTCTAAGAACGAGATCAATGTCTAGGCTTCCAGCGGCCATTCCACACTATCCTGTTATCATCACCCTCTGAAGATCTTCGACTCTCTCATCCCAGAACCTCAGATTTCACCACCATGACTTCCGACCAATGTGACTGTCAAGGACAAGCTGGTTGGGAAAAGTCTGCCGATGATGCCCCTCATCAACGACATCTCCATAATCCAAGTTGCCAAAAGGCAAACCCCCTCGATCTTACAGCCATCACTTCCGACCAGTGTGACTGTCAAGCAATAGCTCTTTGGCTAAGTCCTGTTGACTATACCCCTCATCAACGCTATCTCAACAAGGCTACACAAGGGTCACGAAATCTATTCCTCAGGCGCGCTGAATTCATCGAATGGGCTGATCAAACAAAGCAGACACTCCATTTATCAGGTGCTCCTGGAACAGGGAAGACACTGGCAACCTCCATGATTATCCATCATCTTCAAACCCAATTTCCAGACAGTCAGGAGGTAGGAGTTGCATATATTTATTGTGGCTACCAAAGTCAGTATGAACGAAAGGCAATCCACCTCCTGTTGAGCATATTGAGACAGCTCGTTGTTATCCGACCTCATACACTAGCGGACGTGACGAAGCTGTATAATTTACACAAATCCAGCCAAACAATACCAGCATATAGCGAGGTCTTCCGAGTGCTGTCTGTCATCGTCACTGAGTGCTCGTGAGCATTCATCGTCGTGGACGGATTGGATGAAACTGACATGGAAAAGAGAGAGCGGGAAGGATTCTTGGGGTCTCTTTTTGGTCTACAAGCGACCACCAATGCCAACATACTCATTACTGGAGATCCTTGGGGAATGGAAACCATCCCGGGGAATACTCGGTCAATTTCAATACACGGCAATGATTATGATATCCAAAATTGTTTCGACATGTACGAACCAAGGCTTCCAGGGTTTATAATTTCGAATGTGGATTTGCGAGGATGCGTCACTACTACGGTGAAGAAGTTCATTAATGGACGGTAAGTACCACTACCACCGGAATAAATTTAAGGCAAGATAAATAACACAGACAAGGGTTTTGATGGCACGTCTTTCTTTGAACCTCTTGTCCAGATGCAGGACCCCAGAAGCTGTTCAACAACGGTTGGATGGAATCTTCTCGCAAATAATAGGATACGATGATGTCTACGAAGATCTCTATCGAGTGATAAAAGCGCAAGGCTTCGAGAAGAGAAGTCTAGCGGAGAATGTGCTTCTTTGGTTAAGTTACACTCAATCGCCTTTGCTCCTGACAGATATGCAACACATATTGGATACCCAGCCCTCCGGAGATCCAGGACGCAAGCTTGAACTTGATGCAGATCAAGTGGTATCAGCGTGTGCAGGATTAGTCACTGCCAATGAGGAGACCGGTGTGATACGATTCATTCACGAAACAACGCGGGCGTACTTTACGAAGAGAAAACTACAGCTCTTCCCAACCGGCGAAGACAAAATTGCCAAAATGTGTCTGGGGTGGGCGGAAGAAACTTTCACATCAGACGATGTTTCTACATTACCAACCCGAACACGATGTGAACATATCAGCGTCCACGATTATGCTATACACAATTGGGGATGTCACATAAATCGCTCGAACATCGACGGCACGGAGCCAGTTATCCGGTTCCTCGACAATGACAAGGTAATGCTCAAATATAGTCCGCATATTATCTCGTCCAACGACTATCCAGAATATTCCCAGTTGCCACTTTCACAGATGACAAAGCTCCATGTTGCATCATTTTTCGGCCTCACGCGCACAATAAAGGCCTTGCTTCAGAAGCTGGACCCATGGTATCACATAATCGGGAGCTTTCTTCCATGGACAAGTCACCCCATAGACACACGAGATGGGTTTGGAAGGACACCCTTGTCATTTGCTGCGGAGAAGGGGCATTCAAGCATTGTGTGTATGCTCTTAGGCCACGGTGCACAGGTAGATAGACAGGATCACAATGGCCGAACGCCGCTGATGTGGGCCTCTCGAGGGGGTCACAACGAAACTGTGGAGACGTTGTTGGAAAATGGAGTCCACATTAACCTTCGAGACCGAGCTGGCCGAACCGCACTCTCCTGGGCGGCTGCAAATGGGCATCACAAAGTTATGGGACAACTTTCTGCTCATGGTGCAATTTTGAGCATCTCGGCAGGATCGTACGATTGGATTTTAACTCCATTAACGCAATTATTCCAAGAGAAAGTTCGCCAAGACGTGATTGATGAGACGATGAGCGGTAGTCCGCTGATTCGTGCTTCATGCAACGACCATCTCGCTGTGGTCGAGATGTTGGTCAGCGCAGGGACCTCTCCGGATCAAAAAGATGAAGACGGTCGAACTGCACTCTCATGGGCTGCCGCTAATGGACATAGAAGTATGGTGAAATTTTTGCTGGCCAGCCATGCAGATCCAGATACAATTGACTGCAATGGACAAACGGCGCTGTCATGGGCTATCAGAAATGGCCATATCGCAATCGTGGAGATGTTGTTGTGCAAGGGTTCGTCGATGAAGATAGAAGACAACGCAGGAATGATGGCACCGGTGTGGGCAGCTTTCAACGGCCAAAAGGCGATATTACAGTTGCTGTTGAAATATCATGCTGATCTCAGATCACGAGATAAGAATGGCATGTCGGCGCTCTTGTGGGCATCTGCCAACGGACACCGAGCTACTTCCGCATGGCTATTGTCCAGAGAAGAAGACCCATCACTTCCGGACAGCGATTGCGATGGCCGAACAGCCTTGTCATGGGCGGCTGGTACCGGCGACTACGTAATGGTGAAATTTCTGTTAGATACAGTAGGTGACCCTTTGTTGAAGAAAAGCGATAATACCCGACGAAATGCTCTGGGTTGGGCCGCTGCGAATGGGCATCCAAAAGTCATACAACTCTTGATATCACAAGATCGATATGATCTCCTTTCGAACCAAGATATGAATGACATGACTGCACTTTCATGGGCTTGTGTGAATGGCCATGAGGCCGCAGCGAAAGAAATCCTTGCCAGTGACAGGTCCGCTACTATTCTGGAATGCCGAGATAATGCTGGCCGGACACCGTTGATGCTGGCGACTCGTTCCGGTCACCGAAACCTTGTGCAGCTACTACTCAGGAACAGCGCTGACGTTGAGGCTCGAGATTCTTTCGGAGACACCGCCTTGTCAAGCTCCGCTGCTGACGGATCTGCTGCGATAGTCAAAGTTCTACTGCGTCACGGTGCGAATCCGAATTCTTGCTTGCGTGATGGTTGGACACCTTTGATGTTTGCTGTGAGAGGGCGTCATCACGATGTCGTACGTATGATTATGCATTTTGGGGGTGACATTAATGCCACAGACGACACAGGCCAGACGTGTCTTATTTTAGCAGTAAAGAACGAGGATAGAAAAATGGTGGAGCTTCTACTTGACATGGGAGCTGATGTCGAGGTGTGGGATAAGTCAGGTGCTACACCGATATCACTTGCCATGGGATTGGGGAAAAGAGGAAGGTTGGTACTATCTGCATTGGAGCTCAAGGATCCTTTTTACTCTAGTGACGATGATGATGACTGACGTCCCAGAGCCTGGGCATGAAGTGCATCAGCTTATCTACCGTGTTGTTTACTCACAGCTCTTTCTGCTTACATCAAGAATCTTGTAAAAAGAAACTCCTCTGCTATGTATTTAATACAATACAAGTTGTTCCAAAACTACACTTTTTTGAAACATCTCCAGCTGCCCGGTTCAGCATCCAATTAGCGGGAGCCAGCCAACGATTTCTTTTTGATATTTACAGGTTGACAATGTCATTCAATTTAAGTTATTGTAAAATATTCATAGAGGGCTGAACCATGGAAGCATTGTCTCCAGGATCTGGGTGGAGATTTCCCCGGATCTTATTGAATGAAGCTTTTGATTAAGGTTCTCGACTGTCATCATCACCATCCGCTTCAGAGCCAATCATGATCTCTCGCCCTACATCGACTTCGGAGGTTTTTACGACAAGACTCCTGCCTTAGTTTTCAGTTCCTGTGTTTTCTTGTCGTACGGATACTCCATAAATAAACGCCGAATCTCATAGTTAGAGGAATGCAAATAGCCGTAAGGGCCAGAAAATAACCCAACTCAACTGCCGTATCCATGGGTAACATCGCCGGAGCCCTCATTGCCACATCCACCACACTCTTTGCCTTCACGGTAATCGTGGCGGTGATTCGTGTCTGGTCCCGCCTGTATCTCTCTCGTAACTTCGCCGTGGAGGATTGTCTGATGGTAACGAGTCTGGTATACTCACTCCTCTTGCATTGAATCCATCCATATGCACCCAGTTCAACCAACTAACACCGCAATTTCTCTCCGAACCAAACAGCTCCTCTACGCTGCCCTCACTGCCATCTCATATTCCCTCCTCCAGTACGGCCTGGGACAACACATCTCCAACGTCCACTCCCCACATTCCATCACCCAGATTTCGAAACTAACAATAGCCCTGGGCGCCACCTTCGTCGCCGGCGTCGGAGCCGCAAAAATATCCATCCTGCTCTTCTACCTGAAAACATTCGCCATTAGAACCATTTCCATTATAGTGATGATTCTCCTCGTCGTAACCACCTCGTATACAATCGCCTGTTGCCTGGGGTTAATCTTCCCATGTAGTCCGTTTGGGCGCGCGTGGGATCCCACGATCACGCACGGGTATTGTATAGACCGGTTCGCCCTGTATTATGCGCATGGCGGGTTGAACTTGGCGGTTGATCTTGCGATTATCGGTCTGCCGCTGCCGCTGATTTGGCATCTGCATGTGCCAAAGCGGGAGAAGTTGGTGATCTCGGCGCTCGTTACGGTGTGTATCATTGCGGTGGCTGTCGGGTCGACGAGGTTTTGGGCTACCCATGCTCTGCAGAATGGGGGTGATCTAACATGTATGTTGTTTTTCCTCGCTGGTAGTGACTCGGTCTGGGAGATGTTCGTCTAATATGAGATGGTTGAATTAGGGCACACGGCTCTGGGGGTTATCTTTGGAGAGGTGGAGGTGAGTGCGAATATTGTTTGTGGGTCGATCATTGTTATGCGTCCGTTTTTCAGGCGATATGTGCCTGCCGTGATCATGTCGGAGGGTGACTACATGAGTCAGATCACGAGTTCGTCGATGGTCTCTTTTGTGTGATTCTTGATCTAGATGTTACTGAGTCATGTGAACATGTTATTAACAATACGATAGAGCAGCAATGTAATGTAATGTATCTCTACTTCGAGACAGATCTCTTCCTCCAGTATCAAATAGCCCTAATTGGCCAATGCGAACGTGCTTCAGCAGATGTTTGTTGCGATCGCCCTTGCCTATCTCTTTAGTAACATGCTTTGAGGCCATCCAGATCGCAAAGAGTCACATGAATTCCTTCCTTGCGTACACCACTTCACCTTCTTGTACTTCCTACGTGTCATGTCCCCCAGGTCATCGGGGTTGATTCCATATGGAACATTTTGTCAATTAGTGAAGATAGAGCGATCGTTGAAGAAATTCATGACACAAGTCCCGGACGAATGACTTGAATCCTCATATCTGACGACTACGGTAGCAACATTATGGGAACTGGTTTGTCTTGAGGTTCTGTAGATCCATATGATACGCGAGTCAACCGACCTAGACTAGTTCTCACACCATCAAGCCCTAGAGTATAACCATCTCCCAATCAGCACCAGTATCAAGGGAAGAGTCACCCTGACTGTGACATTCGGGAAGAACGGGTTTATGCCCATCTCGACAGCAACTTTTATAGCCGCTGCCAGCAGACTAAAAACAATAGTTATATCAGTCGAGATAATTTTGACAGCCTTGATAGCGATACCCTACCTGAAGTAGTCGATTCTCCCCGGATACATTCAGCTGGGCCGACAGCCTCTTGCATGCTTCAATAAGCCTGTTTTTCTCGCCCAAGGTGATGTTGGCGCCATCAGGCATCAGATCTGCTGTCTGTGAGATTCCAAAAATGATATTTTCAATATTAAGTACCGGTTTGGCTGCTGGGGCCTTGACTCCGGAAGTGTCGCCGTCTGTGCGAAGCCTTGCTCCGTCGTAAAAGTGAGAATACGGATAAGTGACGAACATATTGCTTCGTGGATTGTTTTTTTTTTTTTTTTCTTAGAAAAGGTTAGGATGACCGACCTCTAACGGTCGTTCAGTATAATTAATATAAGGGTCTGTCGGTCAAACTGAGAACAGTTGGATTCCGCTCTCTATTTCCATATGATGTAGTCCATGCAGCAGGATTTCTCGATTGTGTTACTTGCATATGTTTGATGGCAGAACCGGATTTCCCCTGCTCCGTCCATGGTCGAGGGTGTCCGAGCCTTGCTTGTATGCTGTTTTTGAGTTCAACTGGGTTTGAGTTTTCATGCCAACCACTGTATATGGCAAGCCATTACTAATATTTATAACTAATACAGACGTAGCATGTTATTGGAACATAGTTGGTCTAAACAACAATTCTGGTTTCTGTGGTTAGGGTTTGTGAAGTCATGAGGGTGTGCCTGTTATCGCATACGATAGAGAGAGCCTGGATGGCAACTTGGCAGTGCGCTAAAGTCAAGACATACAATTGAATGCTATTAGCGGGTATCATGCTCTTCTATCTATTCTACAAATTATATATCTTTGGAAGCCAACGGCTAAGGACAAATTCAACGATTCCGAAGCCGAGTTGACGTTCTCCTGATCCTCTTGACATCCTTGATATCTTTCTCATCCTCGCTCGGTGCTCTCTTCACCGTCACAACTTCTTCGATCTCCGACTTGATTTTGACTTCTTCAATCTCCATCTTGACTTTGACTTCTTCATCCTCATCCTTGACCTGAACCTTTACCTCCTTCTTCACCACTAGTCGATCGGAAAACGTCCTCAGATCCGCAGTAAACAAGACACTATGCGCCCATCCTGCTTCCTTGCCCCAGAGTTTCCGAAAGTGATTGCCCACCGCATCATAAGTCACCTTTGTAAGAGACTTGTGCGCTCCCTTACCAAACTTGTAGTCTCGTTGCGCGATTTGCCAAACTATCCGTAGATTAGCACAT
This sequence comes from Aspergillus nanangensis, assembly GCA_015844325.1. Taxonomy (NCBI): domain Eukaryota; kingdom Fungi; phylum Ascomycota; class Eurotiomycetes; order Eurotiales; family Aspergillaceae; genus Aspergillus; species Aspergillus nanangensis. The sequence goes on along the minus strand of VCAU01000002.1, from coordinate 469,121 downwards.
TCCGTAAAAATATCCATCATTCCCAAGACAATTCACTCAACTCACCATGGGTATCAACCGGAACAGCCTCTCCCCACCCCAGTCCCATCAGACACACACAATCCGCAACCTTTGGCCCAACTCCCTGTAGTTCAAGCAACTGCTCATGAGCATGACGATACCCGTCCCTGCCCTCCGGTTTCATCTCTCCACCATTCACATCCTTCCCCTCCACATCCACAGCTGATTCCGGATTCCTCAGCCCCTCCAACCAGACCAACCCCCCCTCCCTTTCCTGCGATACAATCACCGCCGTCCTCCAGATATACTTGGCTCGATAGCCAAACCCCAGTGCCCGCAATTTCTCCTCCACATCTTCGCCCGTCAGCGCCTCCGGAGTGGGAAAATCGTGGAACTTCCGGCCGTCGACCTCTGCCACGAACGGCCCGTAGTGTAGACACAGTTTTTCGACCATCTGCGCAATCCGCGCGATGTTGTTGTTGCTACTGCAGATGAACGAGACGAGGGCTTCCCAGGCGTCTTGGCGCAGGATGCGGATCCCCGTGAACTGCGGTGCCTTTTTGCGGAAATTGGGGTCTTGGCTGGACCATTGGGAGTAGAGGCTGGTCAGATTAGGGGTCAGGTTGAAGTAGGATCTGAGGATCTTTTCGAGTTCATCGGTGGGAGTGGTTGTTGTTGGCGGTGATGGGGGGAGGTAGGTGCGGTAATAAAGGTCGGTCGGGGATTGTTTCAGGGAGAAAAGACGGCCGCGGAGGACGCAGCGCCATTCGTTATCTTCGTTCTCTGCATTGGTATCTTTTGGGGGGACTTTGTGCCATCTGTATATAGAGTATTGTCAGCGGGAGCAGTAGTGGTTTTCGGGGGGAGGGATAGCAGTAGTAGTACCGGAACGATTGCCCACAGCGCAAGGTGGTGTTGATGCAGAGCTCACTCAGGGATACTGGCAATTTACGCCATTCGGAAAAGACGCCAATTGACATGATGAATGTCACAAATCACACAGGAGCTAATGAATTGATTGAATGGGGGGAGAGTCATGTTGCGACTGATGGATATTATGGAGGATTCTGCCAGAGAATCCCAGACAGGAAGGCGGTACTCCGCATGATTCCAATTCCCAACTCAAAGACGGCCCTTCGCCGATCTCACAGACAAGCCAGTTTTTGCGCAGCTCGTCCCTTCACCTCCCAGCTCTCTCTCTTTCCGAACGCCCAGCTCGCCGTCATAATCTTGTGTGGAGCTCAGGCGAGAGCTGACATTAATCCGTTTCCCCTTGAATCCAACGCCCAAATTGAGCAGAATGAACGGAGATACGTATTCGTCCAGAGGTGAGTTCAGTTCCCAAATCTCCGTCGTCGACTCCTTCATCATCAAAACGCATACTTACCTACAAAAACCAGACTCCGGTCGCTCGCGAGAGTACTACGTAAGTTTCTGAATATCCCCACTCTTAGAAACTCCTTCTGACCCCCATGACAGCGCGACGAACGCCGAGACCGAGACCGCGGAGACAGAGGGGATAGAAGAAGGTCGAGATCTCCGCACTACAGCTCCCGGAGTTCCCGTCGCGATTATGAACAAGACACTTACTCCTCCAGTCGTGATCACCGTGCCCGCGAACGTGAGGACCGCTACTCCAGCCGCAGGGATGACCGCGAATGGGACCGAGACCGTGGCGACCGCCGCCGCCGAGACTACGACGACCGATCGTCGCGCCGTGACCGCGGCGAGCAGCGTGGCGACCTTTTCGAAGACCGACCCCGACGCGAGGGCCGAGACCGAGGCGAAGGTAGGGATCGAGGTGACCGAAGGGGAGGAGGAGGTGCTGGTGGTGGCGCAGGTGGTGGTGCAGGCGGAGAGCGACGACGCAGCGCGTCGCCTCCGCCGCGCAAACGCGAGCCCACCCCCGACTTGACAGACGTGGCGTCAGTATTGGATCGGAAACGTCGTCTGACGCAGTGGGATATCAAGCCGCCGGGCTATGAGAATGTCACGGCGGAGCAGGCGAAGTTGTCAGGTGAGTATGGCCCTGTCGGGTTTCGGGATGGGAGATGGAGACTGATTGTGCAGGTATGTTCCCTCTTCCGGGAGCTCCTCGACAGCAGCCGATGGACCCCAGTCGTCTGCAGGCGTTTATGAACCAGCCTGCTGGTGGATCTGCGGAGTCGGCATCGCTGAAGCCGTCCAACTCGCGTCAGGCGAAGCGCCTGTTTGTGCATAACGTGCCCCCTACTGTGACGGGCGAGAATGTGATGGCATTCTTCAACCTGCAGTTGAATGGGCTGAATGTTGTCGAAAGTGTGGATCCCTGTGTCTCGGCGTATATCTCGGATGACCGTTCCTTTGCGTTGTTGGAATTCAAGTCGCCCAACGATGCCACGGTGGCGCTTGCCTTTGATGGGATTACGATGGACGAACATGCCAGTATGGAAGGGAACGGGGATGGAACTGGCGCGCCAAGGGGCCTTGATGTGCGCCGTCCTAAGGACTATATCGTTCCCAACGGCAGCGCCGACCAGGAATACGTGGAGGGAGTGCTACACAATGAGGTTCCCGACTCGCCGAATAAGATTTGCGTGTCCAACATCCCGGCATTCATCCAGGAAGAGGCGGTCACGATGCTTCTCAAGTCGTTTGGCGAGATGAAGTCATTTGTTTTGGTCAAGGATGCGTCGACGGAAGAGTCCCGGGTAAGTTGTAATTTCCCGTGCTTACGAGAATTACGTCTGACAATTTTATTTAGGGCATTGCATTCTGCGAATATGCTGATCCTAACACGACCGGCATCGCCGTCGAAGGCCTCAATGGAATGGAAATCGGAGACCGTCCCCTTAAAGTAGTGCGCGCCAGTATCGGTGGGACCCAGGCCACCGGACTGGACATGGGAGTCAATGCCATGTCGATGTTCGCTAAGACCACCTCTCAAGATATGGAAACCACGCGTGTGCTCCAGCTGTTGAACATGGTGACTGCGGAGGAACTGATGGATCCTGATGACTATGACGGTATGATTGTCTCCCTTCCGACTCTGGACGGGACACAGCAGAAGCTAATTGACGCTAGAAATCTGCGACGATGTGCGCGAGGAATGCTCCAAGTACGGCCAGATTGTGGAACTGAAGATTCCCCGTCCTTCCGGCGGTAGCAGACAGTCTCCCGGCGTCGGCAAGATCTTCGTGAAGTTTGATTCGATAGAGTCTGCTGGGAAAGCGTTGCAGGCTCTCGCGGGACGGAAGTTTTCTGACCGAACTGTCGTGACGACCTACTATGGGGAGGTGAGTGAAGCCCCCTCGATGAATTTTACCCTATTATATCTTCTAACCTTGGATCCATTACAGGAAAACTTCGACGTCAATGCCTGGTAAGGAGAGAGACAAGTGAAAATGAAAAGGGTCTCGGATGGCTACATGGATCGTTTACTTATTTTATTTTATTTTATTATTGGTTTGGTTTGCTTCGGACCTCGATTATGCTTTATCTCGCGACGGTCGTTTTCGTCTTCTAGGATTTGTGTATCATAGCGATAAATGGATGCAGAAATGCTGTCTACTTAGGGAGAATTATCGGGAATGTCTCGGTAAACTGCGACAAGTCTTGTAGACTCCATTGATGTTGCTGAGCAGATTTGGCTGGGCTGTAGTTACATTTATAATCATTTTTCCTGGGACTAAGTCCCCTAGGATCTCAGTTGGATGTCCCAAAAAAGACAAAAAAAAAACAATTATCTTGGGTATGAATGAAGCGACCTCACTACAAATAGTCCAGAGGAGAAAAGGAATGGCCGTTTTGTGAGTGATATACATAGTAGTATTATATTTATTATATATGTATTCGCATTGGTCAATGTTGTCACATGGGCTTGTCTCTGTACGACGAATCGTTGAGTTCCTCTATATTAATATGATATCACATATAACTAGGTAGTTCCTAGACAAAGCACTTTCAGTCAAGAAACACTCCTCATCGTTCATAGTTCGACATAGTTACATCTCATGAACACAAGACGAGACAATTAATTCTCCCCAATATACCCACCATCCAGAATACCACCCATAATTCCTACATTTCCTCGTATCGTATTTAGTTTCAATCCTTTGGTAGGTATCATCATAATGATGATCATCATGATCAAAAACAACAACCACATGGAAGTAACTGTAACCAACAACCTCGGAGGTCAGGTAGCGTCGCATATAATCAGGTAGCTAACCCTACTACCCACCTAAATCCTCCAGAACCAAGGCAAACAAAGTCAATTCAATCCCATAAATATTAATATTAATATTATTTACTAGCGTGTTTCCACCCTCGCCGAAATCCGGCACGTCGAACCCCGGATCGATTCATCGTGTGACAATCAATTGTTGATCGGCGATGAGGAACGTGTTCGAGTCGAATCCAGATTCCCCAATCGAAGGGGGTTAAATGCCGAGGGGAATTCTCGAGTGAAACACCAACAAACTCCTGATCTCGCGGGGTTTGAGGCTAAAGTTGATTTCTTGCCCCACCTCTGTACTCAAGAGTAATGATAATGATACACTCCGAAGATGAAATGGGAGTTTAATAGTTAGATTTTTCAAGGAGTGGCAACGTAGGTCTCATTGTTTAAATTTGTCGAAGCTGTTTGAAATTATTTACGGCAGAGTAAAAGTACCATGCAAGGCGTTGGTGTGGCAGGAAGTTGATGTGCAGCGTAGAGAAAATCACCAATTCTGTCAGTGTTTGATAACCTTCTCCAGGAGCATTTCATTCAACACACATCACTATTGTTTCACTATAGAAGCCTTCAACCTCGTCTTCTTCTGTTCGAAGGCATCGGGCAATGGCCCATCTACCGCCTTCCTCAAAATTCGCTTGCAGTTAGTGACTCCTTCCCCGAGGCCATCACGGGATAGTTAGCCGGACATATATCTTAGAACTTGAACACTAGGATTCCGTGGTATGGCACAGCGCAGAACAAGCCGTCAATTCGCGCACAGCAGGCCTCTTCAAGTCTCCCTAACAGTTTTTACTCTGAGATTGAAGCTCTACTTCTTTTAACAGAGTCTCGCTGCTCCAGCACTCCTAACATATATGATTATAAGAAGAATAATCAAGCTGACGATCTGGTCTATTGGGAGCATTGGTCCCCTTTAGGTAACACCGTCTGGAAGGACCATTTCTATATTTGGTGGAATCTCGCGCGAATTGGACTTTCTCATAATTATTTCGATATGTCTGATTGGCATCTCTAGAAAGACAGAATATTCCTTGGCTACAACTGATAAGTGTGGGCGTATTAGTACGTATTACCTAGTTAGGCGCAAATTAATTCGTGCTACCACAATTAACTATCTACTACCTGCGCCCCGCCTCTTCAGACAATCGCCATATTATTGTAGCTGCTACTACTAAACATCCTTCCGCGTTCCAGGATGCAACCCAGACTACTCATCCAATCCCGACCAACCTGTCGATATAGTTTGCGGGGAAATGTCGGGTTTCTCCATGGGGAAGTTCTTCTACGACTAGTAGTACGTAGTCCCGGGTCCGAGGAGATGATAAGTTTGGTTGACATGGGGGGATCGTCGACTATCGAAGGATTGACATAGTCTACTAGATGGAGCCATCTAGTTTTGGTTTCAACTGGTCTAGGCTCAATTGGGAATGTCATCGAAGAGAGTAGCATCGAGGGTGGATTCTGACTCTGGATTTCAAAGAGTCTGGTTGGTGTTGCTGCTGCAGGGGCCGAGGGTTATAATATCCATCTTCACATGTTCACATGTTCACCTTCACATGTTTATGTTGGTTTTTGGATTTTTCATGTTTATTTCGATTATCTTTTTTTCAATTATTTTAATTGCAAGAATTTGTAATGTAAGAGGCTCCTTGTGTATAATGATGGCATTGATTGTTGATCAATTACCTATTCTGTTTCTATACTCGCTTCGAAATATTCCTTCACATGTAGACCGCCTCAACTGCCGATAATTAGGTAGGGTTCAGAACACAACGATCTACCAACCAACATGAAAAATTCCATCCCGTCTGGCCCTAGACAGAAACCCCCTGCAGTGGGTAGAGTCTGGGTCCCTAATCTAGTCTCTTCCACAAGCCTTGCAAATGCGGGGGACACTGCGATCCACTCTATGATACTGGGGATCTGCATTTCATTTTTCTTCCTCTTTTGCGCCAGGGGACTCCTCAAATGACACGGGGGAAAGATAAAGAAGAATAATAATAAGAAAGAAAAAAAAAAGGAAGAAGAAGAAGAAAATAATAAGAATAGTCTTGAAGTAACCAGAATAATAAGGAAATAAAGAGAATGTAATATAATGCCAATCGTACATCGTCATGCGTACGCATGCTAAATTAGAGCAAATAAGGAATCAGGGTATACAAAATCATGCTTCATAGATATACAACACTTTTTTCTTTTTCTTTTTTCTTTAGGTGATGCATTATATGGAGGAATCGTTGCGGTGATGTCCCCGCGCGAAGGTCGCCTGAGGGTCCCATTCGCGCCCATGTGCCTGGGACGAACTTGGGGGTCGGGGCGAGGAGAAACTCATCGAGGGGCGCACGTAGCGCGCATCCCGTCCGTACTGCCCGTTGGCAATCGGACTCGTGGTGCCGGCCATTCGCGCAGGGCTAGGCGACCGCACGAAGGGCTCAGGGGTCTTGGAGATCCCCGAGCTCGTGAGCATCTCATAAGTGCGCGAGTCGGCAATTCGATTGCGCGCATCCGCCGAGACGAACTCGTGTCGGATGCTGCGTTTCGGTCTGAAGAGGTCGACCCAGCCGAGGAACATCGAGGGGCGGGCGAAGAGAACAAAATTCCACACCCCGACCAAGGATAGGAGGATCAAAACGGCAAGGAGTGTAGCCTCGTTGGGCCGCACACTGTCGGCTCTATCCAGACAGGCATCCCTGTTGCCGTTCGTAGTGACCAGACACAGAAGCCAAGGCGCCGCCTTATCCATGTTCTCTTGCGTCTTCTCGAGCTGACCATTCATGTTGATGAAAACCACGGCGAAGAAGATCACATTCCCAATGATAATTAACACCAGACCAATTCCTCGCCACTGCAGGTGGAGCACGCGACGGATTCGTCGGTAGGCTTGGCGGGCGGTCATCGTATGCACACTAGATGAATACGAGGGGAGTCCGGAGCTGTTGGTGGTGGAGTCGGCGTCGAAGAGGGATCGGACATAAACGTGCATGCAGTAGCTCATTGTCACGAGCTGCAAAACCAATGCCGCGGCGGCAAATGCCATGATAGGCGCCCAGTAGTCCTGGAGACTGTATTCGATGTTGATGTGGCATACATCGCCGAATCGATACGATACGCCGGTATAAATGAGCATGACGGTTGTTCCGAGAATCGGAACGCCCCAGCCACAGACGAAGGCCCCCCACATGAACTTGTTCCCGATAATGACTTCCCAACACACCTGCAAGTGGAACGCAACAGTACGGATAAAACCTGCGATAGTTAGGGACATTTGGGTGGGGAATTCGGGGTGTGCATGTACATACTCCATACCACGACCACCCAGCCCCCAAATAGAAGCAAAGCCCCGGTAAAGGCGCATGAGACGTCGGAATACATGTTGTTCGGCGTGATCTGATTATGGCACTGATCGGGTTTTATCCCGAGGGGAATGATGAATGCGATCTAAAAGGGTCAGCGATAACCAAGTGCGGGTGGAGCAAGAGATGGTCTCACCTCCATAAAACAAATCCCCAGCGTAAAACAAATGCTCAAGTAATGTCGATGCGTCCATTTCACAGGAAGTACCGCATAGGATACGAGGAGGAAAATGCAGAGAGGTAGGATTGCAACACCTAGCCAACTCGGGACGCTGGTTTGCGAGGCCAATTCTGAGTCAGGCAGATTAGCCAATGCAGAAAAAAAAAAAAAAAAAAAAAAAAACTACCGGTATCATAGGGGTTGGCGCATGACTCACGATCATCATACGTCCATGATGTCAAGGGACATGGTAGACAACAAGAGAAGGCGTCCTTTCCTGAACCAAGGGTTTGACAGAACCGTCCACCGATAACTATGACGGGGAGATCAAGATCAGTTAAGAAACAGAGAGAGGAGCAAGAAAAGGATATTGCATACATCCACCGGTGGATGGGAAGAAAGATTCTTGAAGGAAAGGCGGGGGACAGAGTCCATTCAGGGCGGAAGAATTCGCCATACTGCGGGTTTGCGATAAAGTTGAGACTCCGTTTGCGATATCAGGCGAGGCAGGGCGCTGGTCATATCCCGGGACTTGATGGTTGCTGGGTCAGGAGGAAAGGATAGAATGTCCCCGAGTGTGACACCCCGCACCGAGGCTCACAACCGCACAAAAGTTGCGATGACTTGAGGATGAAGACCCCAGATGCTGGTCATAGAGTTCAGTCGAGGAAAGGGGAAGGGAAAGAAGAGGGAAGGGAGGAAGCGAAGGGGAAAGGATACCGTAGAGGGGGGCAATCATCAGATATACATGGGACGGACAGAAAAGCCATGGGAATCGTGCCAATCGATCCAGTGGACTGACTGATTAGAGGTCCGTTCACGCCTCGCACGAGGAAGAGACCGCTGATTGGACCTGGCCATCGTCTAGAGAGGAACTCGAGACCAAGCTTGGCACCAGGGGCACAACAACAGTGGAGAGTAGAAGTAGCGGCGCAGATTGGTTGTCCGACGGAGTTCCAATAGAGAGGCTCAGCCGATTTTAGGGCCTTAGTCAGTATTTAGACAGAAAAGGGTATGCATGGCGGGGGTTCCAGACGTTAACGAGGTACCCTTACGCCTCGTGTACCACGGCCGTCATCAATACTGCCCTGCCATTGGAAGGAGAATTACCGTGCCGCTCCACTTCCACCCAGGGATCCGTCACAACGTGGTATTCAGATGACCTTGCCATGCCCTTGGCTGTTTCTTGGAATCATCAACCAAGAATCAATCATCCGAGGAATCACGGTAGTTACAATCAGAAGAAGAGAAAAGGAAGGGACAGGAAAACCGAAGTAAAGACCCTGACCTTGTTTTTTTCCCCATTGCAAGACTCGTAACTCAACAATACTCCCCCCATGTTTCCCTCCTAAATTCCCAACCAAATTGATACACCGACCAATTTCAATTTCTCTTCCCCCCCGGAGAACATGCCCAGAAGAGTCAACAGCCAAATGCACTGCATCAAACCGCCGTCGAAATGGACTGGGATTAACAGCATGGCAATTGAGCCTTCCTTGGCCGCTAAACCCCGATCAGCATCTCTTCCATACGCTAATCCACTCGCCGGACCGACACTAAATTAGCTCCTTAGGGGGAGAGGGGCGCTGGAGCCATGTTCTGTTGTACACACACTCTGCCCTCCCCTCAACTCGATATGAGACGCTCCGAGAGGTGGGAGATCCTGGTTTGAGTTCGACGGTCTCTGGCAAATGCCCATACCCTGCAACTATTTGATTTTTTCTCAACTTTTTTATTTTTTATTTTTATTTCTGTCGCCCCTGGTGTGGTGGCTGTTTAGTTTGGAAAGAATTTTCTGTTGGTTTTCCATGACACTCTACTTGTAACCTAATACATGGCCATTGTTTTTCCCCTTCGGCATCTCGAGGTAGATAAATCATATTAGATCTAGATTGAATTGCCAGCCACCTTACCTTTACAACCGAAAACCAAACCCACCCTGTCTTACATCACGTCTTCAGAAAGCTATTTTCATTTCATTGCAGAATTCCAGATCGATCCCACACTGAAACAGGCTTCGTAAGGCATACGACACATCTAGATCGTCCGCTCCATCCACTCGTGGCATTGACCACCTTTTGCTAGTGACTATTACGCACTATCCGCGATTGTTCGGACTGATTGCCATGGGGCTATCACCGCAAATGCGGCTCTGAGACCCGCCGACACAGTTAGGGCTATTCGCTATTCCGTGTCCAACTGCTACCTGTTCCAGTTACCACCACGGGCAGATATCGATCGACACGCCCGGATGTCCACATCGCTGAACCTCTGATCAATAAACCATAGGATGAGCTCTTACGCCTTTGAGTATTGATTGTCCTTTCTCCCAAGTCTTGTTTTTATTTTACTTCTATAGTATAGACTATCAATCCAATATAATCCAGACCGTTCCAATGGAGCACATGCATGGGCTTGGTCCAGCCAGAGACAAGGTATATTGTCAATCAATGTATTATGTATTGTAATTCTAATTATTCATTTATCGTACCTATTTAGATAAAATACGCATAAATATGAATTAAAAAATCATTATTATTCTGTTTTGTTGAGGAAGCCGCCTGCGTTTCATGTCAGACTCTCCCACACGTGGGGCGTTGCTATATCTGGCGCGGAGACTGTAATCCATGGTACTAATCCCAACTAATTCTTCCCCCTCGCTTCCAAAGTTTGGTACGTTTTGGGTTTAACATTGAAGCAGGTCCCCGGCGAATATCCAAACCTAATCCCATCCATCCTTGTTCATTGTAATGATGATTGTCAGTCACCATAATTATTATGCCCATTATGCTCCAGTGTCAAATTCGGAGGTTGGACAGGCTAAATCAACAGAGTTCGACTAGTGGACTACTATGAGCCATAGAAGTTTCTAGGGGAGGGGGAGAAATTAATTAAAATCTATGGTTTGATTACAAATGATCGACTCAAAACCAAAGTACGTTCTTTTGTAATGTGTACCTCCTAAGGTAAGGTAGGGACAGCTCCCTCGCCATCATGCAGGAGATGAAGAATAAGCATGCAGAGTTTTTCCCCTTTTTACATGGAAAAAATCATCACTAGTCGTTAATTAATCTTACCTAGGTAGGGTATTATGCTCATTGCACCTGCATCCAACCAGTCATTAAGGCGTCCTCCCGCAGAGACTATTGAAATTTGCGTGAGATTTTAAGTCCTGGGGTAAGACCATAGTGCGGTTTTTTTCCCTCTTTCTCCTAATCCCGTGGAACCATCGTAGAATTACATTCCGATTAGCTGGGACTAGTGGGGGGGAGGGAGGGGAAAACATCACGAGTAATTCATCCATTCACCCCAGATTCCAGGATGGATCGCTGGTGGCTTTAATTACTTCGCCTGGTAGTTACTCCTTACGTAGACGATTAACTATGTTATTGTCGGACCGAAGGAATGGACTACGAACTAACGCGATGGGCCATGGAACCAAAACGCAACGGAGTCCTCCGCCAAACGCCATTTCTTCTGACAGTCGTACCGTACAGGTTCCTGTCCTATCATGGGATAACTGTCATTAGGGTTAGTAGGTAGGATATTTAAGTCATAACGTTAAACACCCATATCTTTGCCTCTATCATGGCAATGGCTCCACTCTGCGGTGCGATTGATAAATCCAATCACCTTAGCAGCAGCAGAGCTTTTAATTCAGTCCGACAGAATCTCAACGAATGTTGATAGAGAAATAGGCTGTGAGAAAGAATCTCCCAGGGGGTCATTGGCACAGTAGCAACCGAGCTGAGCTGAACTTAGCGCGGGACATCGGGAATTCGTTCAGTACGACATTATATTATTACTAGTATTGCCCCCCGGACCAATGCCCATAACAAGTAGAGTGGATGTCTTGCCAATAATAAATGGGAAATGTAAATACCCATGCCAAAGACGCAGGATCTACGATCGGCCGAATTGTCTCCCCTAGTTGACCGTTACACTTGATGAATTAATTTATCTTCAAGGGAAATGCTACTCGATAGGTCAATAATGGGCTTGGTTGTGTCGAAAGGATTGCTTGCCTCACTGGTCTGTAATCCTCCGATGAATATATATTAATTCTACCTAGGTGCCAAATGTGGTCCTCGGTCTCGATCTCGTGGGCTAAAATACTATTAGACGAAATCCGTAGTCACCTGCCATTTATGGCGTTTATTATTTCTATTTTTTCAAGACATATCGCCATCGCCAAGCTTCAACAAAAACGCAACCAATGATAATAATAACAAGGGCAATATCGAGATAGCCAGTCTAGAACCCCTCCGCCGAGGAACTTAACAACCAACTAACAACTCCAAAAGGATGATCCTCTGCCGAGCTGAACGAGTGCACAAGACCACTACGTAACTCCCTTCAAGCTAATAATATGACAGCACTCAATTTTTATCTCTCCTTTTTTTTCAATTTTTTTTTTGGCACACAAAGTTGCCCCCCATCATCAAGCTTCGGCTGCTGTGTGGCCGGCCAACAAGCGCGCAACTCCAGCCGCCCACCCAATTAGCACCAACGGCGCGGTGCTGACGGTGATCGTGGCAGTGTAGTGCTCTAGCCGCTGACGGTCATAGGTCCATCACCCTCTCGACTGATCACAACAGTGATTCAATCCCGGCCTATTAGTACAGAGAGATGGGCCGTGGGCGTGATCGACGCGAGCTTTGACTTTGGCAACTTAATTCAACATACGGACGTTCTCTGGAGCAGATCTGTGATTATTGACAAAGGGGGGGTCAAATGAGAATGGTGCATCTGTATCTGGTGGCGTAGAGGTGCAATCTTGATCTATCCTATCCTACCCTATCCTATCTCTTGGGGGAGGGGAGGGGGCATTTATTTGTGGTCATGCGCAGATCAGATCTTGCATGGAGATGGTGATATTGATGTTCGTGATGGGTCTCGTGATACATGATCGATTGGCGACTCGTGAGGAGCTGAGATATTTTTTTTTTATATCATGGTGGTTACTTGCGCTTATTGGCCCTCATCTACCTCCACTGATCTGCGCTGATCGGTTATTGGAGTGAGTTTCCACCTCGTGTAGGGAAATACTGACTCAAGGCGATGGATAGATATGACAGTTAACCGTCGGCTCTGGATTGAAGGTAGAGCCACCTGCAGCCACCTCAGGTATCCCGGATTACACCCGCCCGCTATGGATACTCCCCACTCTCTTCTACTGACGCATACAGACATTCGCCAGTAACTAATATGATACAATGGGCCTGTCAAATATCGTAACCCATAGTCCGAGACGCAAGGATATCGGCTGGATCACAGCGGGACTACGCAGGTATATGGCTACCATCGCTGTCTGTGATACGAGGGATGAGGCAGCCGATTCCCTGCTACACCCGCTGCACTGCATTTGCAGGAATAAGTCCAGATTGCCGGGCCTTTTCGTCGGGATTTACAATCGAGAGTTCCATATGGAGTAGCGGTGTGACGGTTTCTGAATGTCGCTTTTGTCGGTGTGATTATTGATTGCACTTTTGATGCCTTTGGGGACTGCTGTAGCAGGCGTTGTCTATCACGATGATGAAGCTGGGGTTTATTCGCAGGGGCTATCACATACGATATTGTTGTTGGAAGCTGTAGGCATCGTGTATGCAGGCGTTGATGGCATGACGCCAGTTCAGCTACGGTGACTCTGCATTGTGGATACAGTGACAGGTCGAAAAAGATATCCTGATATATTTTTTGCTTCGGAATGACCGGGAGACCAAGGGGGAAATGAGCTGCAGAACACCGAACCTCCAAAGGTAGTCGGACATGTCCGTGTCGGCGGTTCAGTTGACGCACGAAGCCCGACAGCTCTACATTGACGCAGATACGTCGTGACGAATTATGCATAAGGCAAGATATCCACAGAGAAAGAACTTGTTCATTGAAACTATATGCGTCGCTTACATACCATCAACACATACGATGATAAACACAACCGGAAAAACAGCTGCAATGGCTCAATCTAAAATCGCAAGTCAGTAATTGCGCCAGAAGATGACTGAATAATGCATAGCGATAGAAATGGTATCAGAAGTCCAGTTAGATCATCGAGGAAGGCCCGAAAGCCAACCTCTGACATAAGAGGTACCAGAAAATAGTGTAAAATGTGTGTTTCATCATATAACAAAAAAAGCGATCATAGGGACGAAGTTACTAACCTGATATGAATCCGCGATGCGCAGACTGTTTATAGATAGCTAAATAGTTAGTCAATGTAAGGAAAACCGAGAACACCTCAAGAAGCAGTGAAAGAGCAACATCAGCTCATTTCCTCGCAGTAGCGAGTATTGTAGAGAAGAAGGGAGATAGATGGTGAAGATGCGGAAAACAAACCATCAGAACAAACTTAAGGGGAGAAAAAAAAAAAAAACTAGGCGGATCCGCTAAGCGAATCCACCCACGTGATCTCACGTGCCCCACAGCACAATCTCGGGATCCTCCAAAACTTCAACATCATCGAACTTTTTTCCTACTCTCTCATTCCGCGCCGCTCACCAACCGTCGACAAACACCAGTCAACCACTCCGTCAATCAAAATGGGTCGTCTTCACTCCAAGGGAAAGGGCATTGCCTCTTCCGCTCTCCCCTACTCTCGCACCCCCGCTGCCTGGGTTAAGACCACTCCCGACCAGGTTGTTGACCAGATCTACAAGCTGGCCAAGAAGGGGTACGTTTTTTGCGCCATCCAGATGCGTTGGATATATCGCGGGAAATTTCATCGCTAATCGATGGAATCTATAGTGCCACTCCCTCCCAGATTGGTGTTGTCCTCCGTGACAGCCACGGTGTTGCCCAGGTCAAGACCGTCACTGGTATGTTTGAAAAATTTTCCCACTCTGACATGATGAGAACCATGCGCTAACAATACATCTCAATAGGTAACAAGATCCTCCGTATTCTCAAGTCCGGCGGTACGATATCTCCCTCTTTCCTCCCTCCCCACTATACCCCATCGAGATGAAAGGGCGAACGAAGACGAGAGAGATGGAATTCTTTTCTCTCTCACTTTTGATTCCACCCCAAAATCTCGCTAGACCCCCCACCAGGGCCGATTTCGTAGTCAAATACAAATCGCGTCCACATATGCATCCTCTGCATATGAAAAAGCCCACTATGCCTCTGCTTGGTCACTTTTGGCTGACAGAGAGATGTTTTATTCCAGGCCTCGCCCCCGAGCTCCCCGAGGATCTGTACCACCTGATCAAGAAGGCTGTTGCCGTCCGCAAGCACCTTGAGCGTAACCGCAAGGACAAGGACAGCAAGTTCCGTCTGATTCTGATCGAGTCCCGTATCCACCGTCTGTCTCGCTACTACAAGACCGTTGGTGTCCTCCCCCCCACCTGGCGCTACGAGTCCGCCACCGCCAGCACCCTGGTCGCATAAGCGACTTGGTTTAGATTCACTTTTTCTATGCTGGACGGGTTGGTTGTTGGTTTCGGTTGATGTTCGTCGGTTAGGGTTAGTGTGCTGCGGGGCCTCTGAGATGGGGTCCTAGGCGTTTTTATAGCTGGCTGCGGATATTCAATAAAAAGCTTATACCTGACTAAATTGATTGTGCTTGTGTATTCGTAGGTGTAGTTGTGAGGTGAGATTGTATATTGTTGGTATATATTTATCGTTCTGTATATCGGTATGTCCTCGCTTGGATGCGTATTTACTATATTATTTACCACCGCTACTACTCCTTGCGAACCTCTCTTGCAACCGCATTGCACAGTTCCACTTTGACTCCTGCTCCGGTAAGGACATGGATCCACAATCGCTGCGTATCGCTGAGACGGTCGTTCTCGGATTTCACCTCGACAAACATCACCTCCTTGAGATCCATCCTCCAGAGGAAGAGGTCCGGTATCCCGCCGCCACGCTGCTGGTACTCTTGAGCCAGGACCTTGCAGATGGTAGCCAGGGCTTCGCCACGGAAGCACTGAACGATTTCAACCAAGTCTTCCAGTTCGAAGGACCAGTCAATCCCGATGGCGCAGGTCTGTTTGGGAGACTCCTGGGCGTGAACGGCGCGGAGGATGCGCTCTGCCTCGCCGTTGGTGATTTCAACCAGCCGATGGTTGATCTCCGATGCTCGCGAGGGATAGAATGCATCGGTATGGAGATCTAGAGGGCATGTTTGGAACGGTGTTTGGAATACGTTCGGCACATACGTGAACAAGATGTCGTAGAAGAGGTAGCCAAACTGTCAACTTATGTCAGCGATGCACATAGGAAAGAAAGGTTGATGATAGGGTTTCCATACGAGTGTTCTCACAACCCCCCCTTCAGCGTGGTATCCTTTCCATCCCTGGTCTCGATACCAGCTTAGGCACATGTTTTCAACCCTGCATTCGCTGCCATCCTCTCGCTCATCCACCCAGACGGTGGCACGGCCTCGTTTAGAGGATGAATCGTCTGGAGCTGTACGACCGGGCGACTCTTCCCGTTCAATTCGGACTCCCTCAACCGTGCGCTCGTCTGGTGTGGCTAGCATGACATGGCCGAAGTCATGCTGCTCCCGTTTCACCACCTTAAGAGCCTTTTCAAGCTTTGTGATTCGTTTTTGCAAATCGTAGTGATAGATGAGATGGCAGTACGAGTCTTCGAGGCCCTCTTCGCACGTCCGCACTGCAAGACGTTTCCAGTGTTTCTTCTGGTTTTCTTCGCTGCGTCCTTCGGATGGGGTTAATGCCCACAGATAGTGTTCTTCTAGAAGAGCTTTGCGCTGGTACCAAGCACCCCGTCGGGCAGTATGGAATAACCGCTGGTCTAGCAAAGCGGTAAGAACCCGGTGCTCCTCCTTGTGCTCTTTGAACCTACCCAGCGGCTGGAGCCCCTTGTGGATAATCCGGGTGTAGACCCATGCGGGCGAAAAGCGGCGCAGGTACGCACCCTCCCCGTATTCATAGATCCGTTCTTCCTTATTCTGTTCTTGCTCTAGCAAAGTCTCCCAGCGAGGATACACTTGATAGGCGAGACTTTTAATCTGCCCCAGAAGCTCCGCTGTAGGCGTCCCGTTGAACTCGAGGAGGTTGTCTATTTCAAATTGCGTTCGTAGCGCCGACTCAAACTCGAGGAGAACCTCCCTCGAGGGAAATATAGAGGTAGAGCGACAGACGACGTACTCTGGAAAATTCCTGCGCGATATTTTCGCCAGGATAATGGTCGTGAGCGACTTCTCGGTCCATTCGGTGGATTTGTAAAAGACGAGGTGTACGCGCTCAAACAGCGCACGAGGCCCAGCCGCCAGTCTAATGCAATCTCCTGTGTAGTCGAGGATTTTCTGTACAAAATGACCATTTCGATTCGTTGGTAAAACGTTGGCTGCTGAACTATTCCAATCAAGGCCTGCCTGCGATTGACTAGCGCGTTGCAGAGCTGCCAGAAGCTCTTTTTTGCTCTTCCCTTGCACTTTCGCATCTTTAGCGAGGACTTTGAGTTCATCGAGTAAAAGCAGCGAAGACGCCTCTTCTAAAGCAGTGATATCTTCAGTTCTATCAGCGAATCTGAACTCGTCACCAAGCACTACTCCCTCGGCGACGTCTGTGCCTGCGGGGGTTTCACCCGCGGGCTCCGCAGGAGGTAGACATCGATCGCGCTGGAGGTCATCGACCGCCGTAGCCATGTCCGATATATCAGAATAGTACCCTAAACGGTTGATACGGTGCCATGCTGACGTTTTGCGCAGAAAAAGACGCACATATCTATACTTATCAGCAACTTAGTCCTAACCTTAGGAAAGCAGTTCAGCCGACCTACAAGTATTGAGACTCGTATGAAAGATTCCTCCATTGGCGGAAAACCTCTATCTCTGCCTCACTAAATAGATGCGCCTCCTCATCCAGCACAGTCTCCAGTGCTAGATTGAACGCATCCACATAGATGGAGCTTTTCCCTTTGCGCCACTTCCCGTCGCGTAGCCGCTCATGCAGGGCGGACTCATCATTTTCTGCAGCCCTTGCATTCTCGTACTCCTCTATGGCCTGCGGATCGGTCAGGACCACTGGAAGCGAGGATTCGAGGTCCGTCTGACTATTGGGAAATGGGGGATCTTCTTCTGTGGGGGGCGCATCGACCAGGGCTAATGGTGGTGTATCCACCGAGGTCTTAGCGGCTTCTGTGTCTTCAGCCTGATCAGTGGAATCATGGTCATCAGGGGGAGTATCAGCCGCAGTCTTCCTCCGTTTTGCCGTGGGGCGCTGGGTGTCCCAGTAGTGCAACAGGGACATGCTGCTGGGCAGACATGGAGGCAGCTCTCAACATTTCGAGGGAGAGAGGAAATGTGACGCGGCGAACGTGATGCACCAAACACGAGATCAGGTGACTTAATGGGCGGTGTTTGTATTGTTTGCATCGATGATCCTGGTCGCTCATGAAACAACCTCAACTGCAATTCCAGAAACAGGTTCAGTTCGTAGCTATACGCCTCTAGATACCTTGAATTATAGTCCCAGCATCATATCCCATCTTTCGCCATGTCAAACCAGCCGGTGAGAGCCTCCATCCGTGCCATCCCTTGGCTCCACCGCAAAGTGGAGTGTTTTTATGCTCTCCCGCCTTTATCCAAACTCTCCCTACTCTTCCTTCCTCTCCCTTCCTACATTACCTGCGTTGTCTATTCCTCTCTTCCACATATCCACCCCGCAAACTCACAATCCCTAGTCTCCCGCCCCATTCCCCCCATCGGCGAACAGTCTCCAATCCGACCCAGCCTTCCTAAACATGGCCACTGAATCCACCCCCAATAGCGGTGCCGCGGCCACCAACACCCCTGCCGCAGAATCCAATGTCTCGTCCAGACCCGGCGGAGCACCGGCGCGAGTTTATATGAACGAAAAGATTGTTCCCTATCTCCTGGAAGGCATGAAGACCGTGACAAAAGAACAGTAAGCTGTGACGCCGTTAGGAAATCCATATGCAGCGAAACTGACGGGACTTAGGCCCGCAAACCCCCTCCGCGTTTTGGGCGAGTTCCTCATCCAGAAGAGCAATGAAGTCGAAGGTGGTGAATCAGGCCCAAACTAGTCAACGGCGTCAACAGATGCTTTGATTGTATACAAACATCGCCTTCTGCGACCCTATTTTGAGCTCTCCGCTCTATGAGACCATGAGCGTGAAACTCCGCCGGTTTGACCGGAATCCTTGCTGCGCGCCCACGCCATCCGAGTTCTTTCCCCCAGCACAGCATGATGTGAATAGGCGATACCGACAAATACTCGTGAAGGGACTGGGCTCGCTGGATTTCAACAGGTTATACACGAGGTGGACACAATTCCTATTGAACACATGGTCAAAATTAGATATCAATCAACACCCGGGGGTCATGCTGGCTGTTTGATACCGGCCTGGGTTTTGTTTCACATAGTCAGTCAGCAGGCTGGTACGCCTTCAACCTCTCCGATTGGGAGATGTCTATGGTCGTACGATTTCAAAGCAATATTAGCTTCGCGAATACAATGAATCCTGACCAGTATGCTGTTCCCCACGTAGACCCGGGCGGTCGGCCATATAGAGCTCCCCACAGATCCATCCATCCAGTTAGCAAGACCCCAGGAGATAATCCCGAGCATGGACAGTTCCACAAAAACCTTCTCTGCCGAGTCTAGAATTCCAACATGGGGTCGGGGGATTTCCGCTCAGTTGACGATCTCAGGCGCGCTTCCCGCTCGGCGATACATCCGAGCACCAGGTTCTCGCCTGCAGGTTTCTCGAACGACAACTCATGTTGTGTTGTACAAGCCATGAGAATCCCTGATCTACGACATCATGCAGTCTTCGGCCGTGCCCCCGAGGACCCTTCCCCTCACCCGTGACCATGCCGTCCGTTTTTTTTACTCAATATACTCTATGAAACAGACAGATATATATAAGCACGCACACCCCGCCCATCATCTCCCCACAAACCTATCCAACCCAACAAGTTAAAACCACCCTCAAAAATGGACATTTTCGAACGCAAGCCCGTCAACCACGCAATCCACACCAGCCCCTCTAACGACCTCCGGCTGGTGGAGTCCGCCATCCCCGACATCCAACCGCACGAATGTCTCATCCACGTCCGCGCCACAGGAATCTGCGGCTCAGATGTCCATTTCTGGAAACACGGACATATCGGAGACATGGTCGTAACGGGGGACAACGGACTCGGCCACGAGAGTGCCGGCGTCGTGCTTAAAGTCGGGGCCGACGTGACTAAATTCAAGCCTGGTAAGAGATGCTAGCAAAAGAAGCAAGCATCCAACCCCCACACTATTCAAAATAAGCCCAACAAACCATACCCAAAAACCCAACTAACTCCCCCACCCCCACCAGGCGACCGCGTCGCCCTCGAATGCGGCATCCCCTGCAGTAAACCAACCTGCTACTTCTGCCGCACAGGCCAATACAACGCCTGCCCCGACGTAGTATTCTTCTCGACCCCCCCACACCACGGCACGCTCCGTCGCTACCACGCCCACCCGGAGGCCTGGCTGCACCACCTCCCCGACAACCTCTCCTTCGAGGAAGGATCGCTCCTCGAGCCGCTGACCGTGGCATTAGCGGGGATTGACCGCTCCGGCCTGCGCCTGGCAGACCCGATCGTCATCTGCGGCGCCGGGCCGATCGGGCTGGTCACGCTGCTGGCGGCGAACGCGGCCGGAGCCGAACCCATCGTGATCACCGATCTGGACGAGGGTCGGCTGGCGAAGGCGAAGGAGCTGGTGCCGCGCGTGCGGCCGGTGAAGGCTGCCTTGGGGGAGGATGCGAAGGGGTTTGCGGGGAGGATTGTGAGCGAATTGGGCCAGGAGGCGAAGTTGGTGATGGAGTGTACGGGTGTGGAGGCGAGTATTCATGCCGGGATTTATGTAAGTGGCCCCCCCCTCCCTCTGAGGGAATCCCGTTTGCGTTTCTGGGGAGGTGGTGGTTGGATGGATGGGATGATGGATGGGATGATGGATGGGATGATGGATGTGGGTGGGCTAACAAATGATGGAACGACTTAGTCGGCTCGGTTCGGTGGTTCTGTTTTCGTCATTGGCGTTGGGAAGGACATGCTCACTTTCCCGTTTATGCATCTCTCGTCGCGAGAGATTGACCTGCGATTCCAGTACCGGTATCACGACATCTATCCGAAGTCGATCAGCGTGGCTGCGGCGGGGTTGGTGGATTTGAAGCCGTTGGTTTCGCATCGGTTCCAGTTGGAGGATGGGATTAAGGCGTTTGAGACAGCGAGTAACCCGGCGTCGAAGGCGATCAAGGTGCAGATTGTGGATGAGTGATGCAGTCGATCTAGTCGGTATAGATGCTTGGGCTAGGGAGTAGAACTTAATGACGATTAATTGATATGTTTTTGAGGTTAGCTATGGTTCTGAGTCTTCAGGTTACGTACTATCAGCAAGCTCCTGCGCGTAGCTTAAGACCCTTCCATATTGTAAATATATGGGAATGTGATGTGAGGGTTAAAAAGTCAAGACGAGGACATAATTTAGTAAACATGCCTAAGCGTATGACGTAACCAGCAAGAGGTAACTATTCATACATGTCGCTTAAGTACAACCCCTCTAGGTACTAATCGAAGATGCCGGGTTCCTGGAGAGAAATCCGGCAATAAAAGGATAGATGGAGTATTGAGTAGGTAGGTACCTGGTACATGTTAGGGTTAGTACAAGTGGGGAAGAAGCAAGTAGCAAATACGTGCTCAAACTAATTAAAAGTGAAGATCTTCTCCGTCCCCACCCCCATCCAATCACAACCAGACGATCCACCACGTGCGGTAACAACGTGCAATTTGACGACCATCCATCTTTAGTTTGCTGTTTCGGCTGCAGCTCAAGTCTCCCCGGAGAGATAACGCAATTGCCCCGACTGACTCCTCTCGGTTGATCCCAATCTACGCCCTTGGCAAGGCTTAAAGCTTACATGGCAACATGTCATGGAACGATGATAACTTCGAAGAGAAACCGCAAAAAACAATAATCAAGAGAAATAAGGTGTATATTGCAATTTCATGATCTCATCAAGTACCCTCAGAACTCCATTTCACCAGATTGCCATGTCCTTCAAACTGACCCATCCTAGAAAAACTAAACATCATCATAATAATAACAACAATAATCACGGAGCATGCACTGTAAACCGCCAAGACGCCAACGAAAAAGACGGATCGGGAGACCCCATGCATGATGATGGGGTTACGCATTGATTGAATCTCCGATTCTCCGCAGAAAACAAAAACAAACAAGTGATAAGAGCCGAGAAACAAACAGGAGACAGAAAAAAAAAAAAAAAAACGACGAGGAAAGGGGTATCTCGCAAAGGGCCATTATTGATTCAATCCAAGGAACCTCCTCCCATAGTAAACTTTCGTATTCAAAAATCGGGAGCAGGTAAGCGACAACGCCAGAACAAGCCGGACATTATCCGTCCGTCGGCCTATCCAGTAGCGACAAACGCATTCCAAATGGAGATAATGTGCTTGTCTTGTCTCACTTGGATCTAGATCAGCCCACCCCCAGTCAGTCGGTGGAAAAAAAAAAAAAAAAACACCAATCCCCACTCCTAGAACACAAGATACGCACCTTTTTTTTTTGTCTTGTATCTTTCATTTCCATTCCCTTGTCTTTTCAACATTTGTTGACCGATTGACACCATCATAACCCCTGCGAACCGACAGAAACATGCATCGGGGTCCATTTCCTACCCGCACCAGCCCGCAGGATAATCTCTGGCGTCAACCCGCATTGCATCTTCGATTCGTAGGCGGGTGAATAATCGAGAAAACACCCGAGCACCTCCGGCGAGGCATTCTGGTAGGCGTAGAAAAGCGGAGTCCGGCCCTGGCGGTCTCGGATGGATTGATCCGCCGAGCGTTTAAGGAGGGCCTTGACAATGGTCGACGAGGACTGCTGGGCGGCGATGTGGAGGGCGGTTTGGCCCTGGGTGTCTGCGAGGGAGAGGTTGATGTTGTAGGCGAGCAATCGCTCGAGGAGCTCGGTGTGGCCGTGGAGGGTAGCTAGGTGGAGGGCGGTGCGGCCCGTTGGTCCATCTTTGACGGTTAGGAGGGTTGGGTTGTGTAGATAAAGGGTCTCTATGGTTGAGAGGTCGCCGGTGGTGGCTGCTTGGAGGAAGAGTTGGGAATCGGTGGCCATGATGGACTGTTGGTGATGATGATGATGATGATGATGATGATGATGGAGGGATGGAGGGATGGATGGATGGGGAGGTGGGAAATCAATGGCCTTTTCTATCTTCTCTAGGTTTATGGTTTCTTTTTTATTTTATCTTAAGTGATGTGATTATTATTATTAGTATTAGTATTAGTGTGATTTATTAGTATTTACTTGGGACGAACTAGTCTAGTAGTTTCCTGTTGGCCTGTGATTCATGGTTGATCCCACGTGCCCATCCTTTTCCACCGAATGATGGCAAATTTACAGGAGAGAAAAGAGACAAACCAATTTCCTATGAAGAGGTAGGCACTCCTACATACACAGAGAGAGAGAGAAACAGAGAGAAAAAAAAACACCATCAGAATGATTTAAGAAGGTCCTCAGAATCACCATGCATGATCAACATCCCACACACGACCAATTTCCTTGCCTTGACTAGTCTGCACAGAGAGGAACAAACTCTCTCTCATCTTCAGCCTATGAGTCTGGAGTGACTGCACTGATTACCTGTGGCTAATGACTAGACTCGACACGCATCCACAGCAACGGTGGACCCGCAGAAACATCTTTTTCAGTTCCCACTGGTCACTGATCAAGCGGGCCCCCAATGGTGACAGTCAACTCAACACAGGAAAGCGTGTGATGGTTAATGTCTTGTTTCAATGTGATTTGCTCGCTGCGATTTCCCCCCGTGTCGAGGCGGGCTCGTTAGCTGCTTTATCGGCAGAGGAAGAAAAATGAATTAAATAAATAAGAAAAAAAAAATCAGCTAGCTGGTGGCGTTGTCTTTCGAGTCATTCCTCGTTTCGAAGTGGCATCATTCTTTGGACCAGGGGGTTCTGTCGGAGGAAGAGATCTTGACACTTGGATACTTTGTACAAGGATCTGGACCCGTATCTGTCTCGATGACAAGACAGCGGGTGACTGGGGAAGAAGAGGTGAACTCCAATGAATTCATCCCTCTTACCCACGAGGATTTAGGTACATATCATGAGGACTGGAACGGGTGGGGACAGTGGGGGCAGGCCAACGGACCACACTGCCCAGAGGAGTTAAGAGAGTTAAGACGAATAGTGAAGATCTACTATCATCATGGCGATTGGATAAACTCCGGAAAATGGAAGTTTCCCAGCACGCGGATGACAACAACGACAGTAACAATAATGTAATGCGTGAGACACGGAATCTCTATATCGACTCATTCGGAATCTGGGCATCGCACCCATCAGATCTCTCATTCCCAACCGAACCATATTCCCTTCCTGGCCAAGCCAATTCTTGTCAGAGCTTAAGAACAACCTAATCACAAAGTGGCACGTACCAAGTGGGCCGGCTATGATGGTTGCTACTGGTTCTGTCTCTTATTTAGTTAGTCTATTCATGAACGAAGAAAATATTTAATATTATTAGCTTGAGACGAGAGGAGTATACCGAGCCGCTTCTCTAGCCGATTGGTAAATATGTCGTTAGTCCATAATTGGTGACTTATGGCTAGAGAATGGATACGAGAAGCAGCCGGAACAAAATTTTCAGAGGGCTGGACAACGCCTTTATCGTTCCTTCGTCCTTTTAACACTGAATCTCTCCATTAATCGAGAAACAATCGATTGCACAAAGGAATTCATTCCATGACCCACGATCTCGGCATGAAGGGGATTCAACTGTGGTGGATCCTCGACTTGTATTTTGCTCAGACTGCGACTGCAGAAGCCGAGAACCCCCCAATGATTTCCACCACATCGAATAGAACCCCAACCCGAACAAGAGTCTTGTCTCCCTATGATAAATTCGTATTATTTCTCGGTGGTGCTGTGCTCCTAGCATGTGCCATCGCTCTACTAACCCAGGTACGTGTCTCATCTTACTAGCGAGGTAGTATCATCATCCATTATTATCCGACTGATGAACCAACCCAATTCACCTGCCTAGACCTGTCGAATATGGGCCTTCATCGTCCAAAGAGAACTCCTCTGGAGCGAAGACGATGACCCTGAACTATACTGGGGGAAGGCGCACGGGCATACCATGTACGATCTGGAATCCGGAAAATACGCGCCGACCTCCTCCGCCTGCCCCTTCATGACATATACCACTCGCTACGGCAGCATTACACAGCAGTCAATGCAGGTGAACGGGATACAGAAGCTAGTCCTCGTCGCCAATGTCACCACCTCCCTGGACGAAGCCCCAGATGCCTACGCCGATTGGTTCCAAAGGTGGCGACGACAACGGGAGGAGGAGGAGGAGAACGAGGCAGAGGAGTCCCATGAATACACAGACGAGCAATCATCAGATGAACACACCCCTCTTATGGGCGCCCAAGCCCACAATACTCAGTGCGACAGTACTATAGTCGAGGTGTCGAGTCCTCCAGAGCAGCCCTTGAGTGAGCGACGACGACGTGTGTTACTAGACCTCCCACAGGCCTACTCGGCAATTCATGGGTTTATGAATCGGTGTTACGTGGTCTTGGGCGCTGGTTGAGACGTCGAGGTTGTACCAAATTCTCGGCTGTGTGGGCTGAGGGAACTCGACAAACATGGAGACATCTCCTATGAGAACTAGGAGGAAGCCCTCCATAGGCGGAGAAGGAACTTGCAATGTAGCACAGATTTCTCGCTGTATCCGCCGAGTCATATGGCGCCATCCTGAAGGGGGGTGGTCTCGGAACCGTGGTCCTGCCAAAGGTTATTCACTCTTGTCATCTGATGCATGGATACTCGGAGGGAAGGGGTTGGGTGATGTAATTGTCTATACAGTCATCTGAGAGAGAGAGAGAGAGAGAGAGAGAGGGAGTTGAACGGAGGGTTTTATATGAGAGGGATGGGGTTATGAGGGACAAGAGTAGATGAGCACGGAGGGTGTTGTTCGTCTGAGTTGAAATGTGTTTGAGTTGAGTTGCAGAATGTAGTTAGACTGTCTAGATCCTACAGTGTCTGATGATACTTTCCATACCTCGTCTTCTCTGCTATTACCTAGTAGGATTTCTCGTCTTGATCAGAGGTTGTGGATGTGTCTATCAAAGTCATATATACGGCAATCTCACCTTATATCATCTATTAACTTCGCAGTTGCTTAACACTGAGCGACCGCAACCCTTCCTCTAGTATTCTTTGTTACACACCACGGGAATATATGGCCGAGATCGTAACAACCCCCCCAGATAACACATGCGTTGTTATACACAGGAACGTCAATGGGTATGAATCTCCGCTTCTCCGTCTCGCTGGATATTGCGTCCTCCATAGCAACCCTAACAACCCACAATGCCAGCCCCTGAGGATCTTGTGGCTCCGTTCGAGACAATAGTAGCACGGTACAACATGACGGGTATAGTCGACTTCATCGGTCCTTTGCTAGACGATGTGGCGGGCTGGCTTGGAATGCCAACGATGTATGCACTGAAGCTTGCCACCGAGGATTGGTTGACTGCAGAGATGATATATCCGGTGGGAGGAAATAACTATGAAATCTATGACGCTGTTCGGAGGAAGTTGGACAGGGACGATGTGCTCCTCGGGAGTGAGGTTGTAAGTGCAACGCGGAGTCAAGACCAAGACCAAGATCAGGTGAGATTGGTTGTGAAGACGTCCTGCACAACAAGACACATCCGGGCCAGGAATATAATAATCGCTATACCACCCAGCCCAAGATCCTTGGAAGGCTTGGCCCTGGACAAGAAGGAGTTGTCACTTGTTGAACAGTTCAATTATAGCGCTCTCTACACGGCCGCCGTCCGAGTCAAGGGACTTCCAGTGACGATCCGAAACAAACGAGCCGACACTCCCTACGGTCAACTGGAGCTTCCTGCTCTGGTATCTCTCAACCTGCGAGATTCACCAGACATGGCAGTTGCCCATTATGTCAGCTCGGCGCCTATGGCTGAAGCGGATGTTCGGAAACGGATCGTCGATGATATACTACGCCTGAGGATGGCGGGGTTCAATGTCTCACAGCCGGAGATATTGGCATTTGCGAGTCACTCACCCCATGAAGCTAGGGTGTCGTCAGAATTGATTCGGGGGGGCTTTTACGCGAGGCTCAATGATCTCCAGGGATATCGGAATACGTGGTGGATTGGCGCGGCGTTCCAGGGTCATGATTCAGCGCAGATATGGCGGTTGACGCGTGACTTGATTGAGAAGCACATCCTTAAGAGGTTAGGATAGCGGGTTAGAGATTGTAGGGGAGGAATCCTTGGCTGGAGATGCTACTCTCGTATGGAAAGATCGATATCGATATGTGACGTCTATGTCTAAGTCTATCATTAAGAAGTATGTATGGGTGAAAAGAAATCTAACTCTAACTCTATCGCTCCCTCAGTTCTCGCCCTTTTCCACATTATGCTCTTTGGTCTCCTCCCTCTCGGCCCAGTAAGACCTGAACGTATAGAACGCACTCAACGCCATCCCCAGTCCTCCCAGCCCAACCGCCACATATAGAGCCCCGCGATACCCCTTTAGCACATCCTCCGCAGTGTGTCCTCCATTATTGACATGGACCTCCACCGTCCCGGCAAACCCCAGACTCAGCGAGATACTATAATTGACGATGGTCGTGACCAAGGATGCCGCAATGCCCTGATGTTTGCGACTGACGGCGTTCGAGAGCATCAGCGTCGCAGCGGGGAACGACATGTCCATCCCCCACGGGGTAATAATGAGGCCCACAAAGGTCAACGCCCAGTACGTCTGATCGACCGGCGAAATCGCCGCAAAGACGGCGCCCACCGTAAACGCCGTCAGCGACATGAACATGATCCAGCTCGCGCGCACCCGACTCATCAGATACCCCGTCGTAAACGCCGCGATCAACCCGCTGATCCCCGGCGGCACAAACTGCGCCGACGCCAGCAGCGGCGTCACCCCGCGGTACTCCTCCAAAAACCGCCAGATGTAGTAGACCCAGATGCCAAAGCACCCCCAGCCGCACGCCACACAGCCCAGCACATACGCGACATCCGACGAAAACGCCTCGAACGGCAGCAACGGCTGCGTGGCGAACTTGAATTCGACGATAAAGAACGCCCCGATGAACAACACCCCCACAATCAGCAGCACATACACATACGGCGTCTCCCACCCGACAATCGGCGCCTGGTTCCACGCCACATTGACCAGCACCAGGCCGGCGATGCCACACACGGCACCCGGAATATCCAGCGTCTGCCAAATCCCCTGCGCAGACAGATCATACTCGACACTATAATCCTGCGGAATCGGCACCACAACCAGATACCCAATGGCCGCACACCCCACCGCCACAAGGGCCATAGTCCAATACGTCCACGGCCACCAGGCCAACTGCGAAAACAGCGCCGCAAACACCGCCCCCACAATCGCCCCATTCGGCGCCGTCGCCCCAAACAGCGCAAAAATCATATCCTTCTTCTTCCCCGGCCGATACGTCGCCCCCAGCAACGCCAGCCCATTCGGCAGCAACATCGCACACCCGAGCCCCTGAAACACGCGCGCGAATATAAACAGCACATAGTTCGAGTACACGCTCACCCCCGCAACCACCGACCACACCGCCAGCCACAGAAACCCGAGCAGGAACATGCGTCGGTACCCGAAGACATCGCCCAGACGCCCGACGATCAGGATAAACGTCCCCACGGTGAGGGAGTAGCCGGCGATGAACCAGGCAAGAACGCCCGGGGAGGTGATGTGGAAGCTGTTGCCGACGATGGTGAGGGGCGAGAGGCAGATGCCGATGTTGGCTTGGGTGACGAATTGGGCCATGCAGACGATTACGACGAAGGCGAACTCGCGGAATGGCGAGAAGGTCTCGGCGATCGACTGGGTCGATTTGGTGGGGGTGAGGTCGTGGTCATCGTCATGTTTTGACATGGTTTTATTGGGGGGGGGCATTAGATTGGGTAGGGAAATAGGGAGTGAGAGGAAGAAGAGGAGGTTTTTTCTTTTATTTCTCTTCTTTTTTTTTTTTTTGCACCGATCTTATCTTAATCAGATAAGCTAAATTCAGCCACGTTTTTTTTTTTTCTTTTTGATGCTTATTAACGATGACTTAATCGGGCGAATTACCAATTTTATGGCAAAGCGGATAAATCTTTATCAACAATTCGGTAGTTGATTTATATGTATGAAAGAGCAATTAAGAAAAAAAAAAAAAATCTGGCATTAGTATCCAATATATCAAGAGATATGGAACAAGCTGCATGGTAGTTAGCATTGATTCCTGGTATCCAGCCCAAACTATCTTTAAATTTCCTGTTACAACGGTTTCCCCTGTTGTCGTAGATCGAACTTGAGTTGGTGACTAAGGTTGGCATGTTTGGGGTCCAGACAGAAAACAGGAAAGCATTTAACCCACCTGGTTTTTGAAAATGGACAGATAAAAGTACTCAGGCGACAGATGAACTAGATTGAAAGAAGAGCTTCCACAGTACTCTTCATTGAGTTACGTTGAGAGCAGTAAAAAACATCACTCTTGAGTGCTTCCTCCATACTTCGATATTATCCCGTCCAATATTTTTTGAACAATCTCTTTACCCAAGACAGCATAAGTGTTGGGAACCTCATCATCACGGGGCCACCAGTCAATATTACAACAATAATACCCCGATGTACACCAACTTGCAATGGAATAGAGAATCCAGCCAATTTGCAGAACTTCGAATCAAGTGGTGCTGTCATACACATCAAAATCCGCCGGTCAATTATGATATGGCCTCAAGTGTGTTGATATCAAATATCTCCGCGCTCATCCCCTGTAGCACAGGGGTGGCCATTCACTATGCATGGTTACAATAATAGCCGACACCCTCAGGGAGATCATCTTCGAATGGACACATAGTTGTGACACAAAGGTGCATTGTCCTCCACACCCCGACAAGTCGTGTTTAGTTGATTAGCCATATCAGAAATGGCCTCTATTGATTAGTGCAGGGTTGCACACTCCGGTGAGACAGTTGCTGGGAAGATCATGCCAACAGCCAACAATATGATATTATAATTCTTTACTAAAGAGTCCTTTTTGTTGAATCTATCCACAAGGAACATATCACGTAGTAGATGTAACGTTTCACTAAGAAGGAACCGTGACACTGTCTCTCTCTACACATCAAATAAATTGCCGAAGATGCGAGACACATTTCGCTGTTTCTGAAGTATTTCCAGAAGACATGAATCGTCGAATAGTGTGTACACAATGAATATAAGTACAAGCTGCATCCCCTTTCATTATAGAGGCCCAACAGCACAACCCATTCTCGAAGCCTGCTCTTCATTCTGATCCTCTATCTCCCCAAAGACACAATACTTAAACATAGGTATCAACATGTCCACCAAAATTCAAGCCTTTCTACTCTCTTTTCTTGCTCTACCTCTTATTCATGCCAGAACTCCTTATCAATGTATCACAGCAGATCCAGAGAATCCAGATCAGACAAGGATGACCTGCACGTGGTTGAATCTAGACGTGAACTGTTGCGAGTATGAATTGGGATGTGAAGAAAAAGAAAAAGTGTGTTATCTGGATGACGATGAGATCGGGGAGTTTCGCGAGACGTGTGCCTATGAAGAAGGCGGAACCGCACAGGTTGCTTGCTACTGAATTGGGATGAGATCAGGAAAAGAATACCCTGGAAGGAAGAAGCGAGAGAGTCTTTCTAGCGCGATCTGAATGTCTTGTGTCATCTTCAACATCTCGCTAAGAAGGAAGTGTTGTCTTGTCTCTTTTTCGAGAATTATTAATATCCGAATGATGTGTACGCAATGAGCATAAATACAGGCCGAACCCCCTCTCTATTATAGAGATATAACTCCACAGCCTATCGCATAAGCCCTATCTTAATTCTAATCATTACCTACTCAAAAGGCGCAAGCAATACATGGACGTATCAAGATCTAAATAATAATGCACACAGTCTTACACATCCTCTTAATCATCTCTACCGCTATCCACGCGTTGAAATGCGAGCGCTGGAACGCCCGCCGATGCACCCGGACTAGTGGTGACGACAACGAGGAAACGAGATTTCTGTGCTTCCTGATGGATGTACCTACCTGCTCCTGTAACTGGAGAGATGATTGTACCTTTGCTCGTGAGCAGATATTTTGTAACCTGGCAGCGTCTCAAGTCCGGTACTTTTCAGACGTGTGTTATTCTCTGACCGGAGGGACCGCGATCTCGTGTTATGACTTCATCTAAAACTCGCCTCTTTATTGAATAGTAATATTGGTTTGAAAGTCCTGTAAAGTGGAATGACAAAGTAACGTATGCTAAATACAAGGAGAGTAAGAGTAATCCACTGGAAATAGGGTCCTTGTCCTTTTGTGATAACCTCATGGTGATGAAGTATGAGCATATTCTTCAGGGCAATGGTCCCAATGAAGGCATTGAACAGACTGGAATAGCGTAGGAGCGTTCTAGAATTAATTGTCACATGGAGAATTACCCTGACGGACCACAGGCATGATGTTGGATGGGTAGTAGGGTTTATGGAGTTCCTTTCTAACACTTTTCACAGTTTATTATGGAGATGATTATAGGCAATTAAGATAGTACTGATGAATGTAAAATGTCCCGTCTGAACCCTACAGAATATCGATATTATGGACAATCTACCATATCCATTTATTTGGCTTGTCTGTCGTCCAATATGTGTATTCAGTTTGGGATATTTGCTGTAAACCAACTATCCAGACGACAATCCAACCATAGAAATCTGCTTGATCGCGTACCACCTAAACTGCGATTGCCCCAGCACGGGAGAAATATTGTGTGATTTGGACAATCTTGATGATATTTGGGAATTCACGAATTACTGTACGGGGACGTGTGATAGAATGTCCTGAATAGAAAACTATGAACGGAGGGAAAACCAAGCCACCTATCTAGCCGCCACTGCTATAACACCCACGTTTTATAAAACCAAATTGACCAAAAAAAAACCCCCCCCCTCTACAAATAAACCATCCCCCCATTCGCACAAACCACATCCCCCGTAACCCACCGCGAGCGCTCCTCCGCCAAAAACACCACCACATCCGCAACATCCCCCGGCATGCCACACCGCTGCCCAGCCGGCACCTTCTTATTCTCCTCCTCCATACGCGCCAAATGCACCGGCCCCGCCGCCTGATACATGTCCGTATCGACCGGCCCCGGATTCACCGCATTGACCGTGACGCCATACTTGTGGCCCAGCTCCGTGGCCCAGACGCGCGTCAGGCCCTCGACCGCGGCCTTGGACGCCGCATAGACGGACTGGGTGGGGTACCCGCCTCGCGCGGAGATGGAGGAGAGGTTGATAATCCGGCCACCTCCCCGAGGGGGGAGATGTGGTAGGACGGCCTGGGTCATGAAGATGACGGCGCGCACGTTGATGTCCATCAGGTGGGTGTAGCTGGCGGGGGTTACCTCTTCGAGGGGTTGGTTGCCGCCGGCGCCAGCGTTGTTGATTAGAATGTCGATCTGGGTGGTTTGGAAGGCGGAGAGAGTGGCTTCGATGATGGTTTGAGGGGCGGTGGGGGTGGAGAGGTCGGCGTGGATGCTGATGGCTGAGTGGCCGGAGTTGTGGAGGGAGGTGACGAGGGCGGAGGCTGTGGGTTGCGAGGAGGGGGAGACATAGTTGAAGGCGACCTGTGGGGGTGGTGTTAGGCAGTTAGGTTTGGTAGGTAGGTCGGTATGTATGTGAGGGGTGGAATGGGGTTGGTTGGTGAGGAATGATGGATGGGGGGGAACCAACTTTGGCGCCTTCTTTACAAAGGGCTGTGACTATTCCGGCGCCGATTCCGCGGGCGCCACCGGTTACAATGGCGATTTTGCCTTGGAGAGACATGGTGGTGGATATAGATGGGATGGTTGTTGAGTTAGGGCTTGGGGAGGTCACTGGACTGGCAGTCTGGGAGGGAGGATAATTCAAGCAGACAGACAACAACAATCATCTAGCATTCCTATACAATCCTGGTGTTTAATTCTATCGATATATACCTGATATTTATAGCAACTATATTATATTGAACATACATACATAAATAAAACCGCAACACAATATAACCCCCCCTCGGTGCTTCCTCCGAAAGACCCCTACGGATGATCGTCATTCGGGGATGGCTCCGACTAGCCCGTCCATGTGGCTTGCATCGCATCAGAATGCGGGGAGAGCTGAAAGTTGAAACCCACCCGAAGTACCTCATCGATACATGCCATCTCCGAGTATGACACTGGAGTCTCCGAACTCACTCTTTACCCATAGCGGGGTTCAACACAATGCCACACAGCTCCAGAGCCACATATATTCCCCTCGGCCCCCGCAGCGATGTATTTCGAGTACGCGCCAAAGAAGCCATCTCCCTCGTGACAGACTGCCTTCCACACCGCTGCAGAATGTGGTCCTTCAAACAGACCAAGCCCATCCGCCCGCCGTCGGGAGTCGATGGTATCGGCCCGCGGACCCACGATGCCTGGTACGTATACAAACTCGCGGCGTTTGTGTCATTGGGGGCTTTACTATTTGGGTACGATCAGGGAGTCATGGGGGTGATTGTTGCGGATGAGCGATGGAAGGATCTGATGAAGCCGAAGAACTCGTGTAGGTTTATTTTATTTCCTCTGAGGTACTTCTTCTTGAACTAAAGCTGACAATGGCAATCGATGATAGGGGTCACAGGAGCGGTGGTGTCCATGTACGACGTGGGCTGCTTCTTCGGCGCCATGTCCACGGGAAGTCTCTCGGATCGATACGGTCGAGAACGAATGCTGGCCATTGCTAGTGTTGTGTTTATCATCGGTGCCGTTATTCAGTCGGCATCATATACAATCGTTCAGATAGTCTGTTCCCGCCTTGTTCCCCCTCTTCCCCCTAGCTGCCCCTATCCCCCTACACCTATCCATTTACTATCCATATACTAAACCCCCCCAGATAATCGGCCGCATCGTCCTCGGCTACGGCGTCGGCGGCTGTGCCGCCGGAGTCCCTCTCTACCAATCCGAAATCGCCCCTCCGACGCTCCGCGGCCGGCTCATCGGCATTGAGCAAATGGTCCTCTGCACGGGCGAGCTGATCGCCTTCTGGCTCAACTACGGCTTCAACTTCCTGGCGACCAAGGACTGGTGGCGCATTCCGCTGGCTATCCAAGTGCTTCCCGCCATGGTGCTGGGGGTCGGCTGCTGGTTCTGGGTCCTCCCCAGTCCGCGGTGGTTGGTGGCGCAGGACCGCCACGACTGCGCGCACGAGGTGCTGATCCGGCTCCATGGGGAAGACGCCGCGGCGGTTGAGCTGGAGCAGATACAGGAGACTATGCGGTTGGAGAAACACACTCGCGCGTCTTGGGGGGGGATGTTCAGAGTGCCGATTTTGAGACTGACGCTGCTCGGGTGTGGGATTCAGGGGTTTCAGCAGATTACGGGGACGAATTCGATTTTGTATTATGCGGTTTGTTGCCCCTCCCCCTCATTCCTCGGTAGTGAGTCAGGTACAAGATGATACAGTGATGCTAACTCTATGTAAAAAAAAGCCCACCCTCTTCGAAAAAGGCGGCATCACCTCCCCGCGCACCGCCAACCTCGCCACCGGCGGCGTCGGCATCGCGCTCTTCCTCTCCTCCTGGATCCCCATCTTCTACTTCGACCGGCTCGGCCGCAAACGCTGGCTCCAGATCGGCACCGTCGGCATGATGTGCTCGATGATAGGCATTGCCGTGCTGCAGTGGCATGCGGGCAGACACCCCGGGGCGTCTGGCAACTACGCCATCGTCGCGTTCCCGTACCTGTTCTACATCTTCTTCAACATCAGCTGGGGTGTGGCGGCGTGGACGTACCCGTCGGAGATCTTTCCGCTGTCGATGCGCGCCAAGGGGAATGCGCTGGCGACGTCGGCGAATTGGACGATGTGTTATATTGTGGCGCAGGCGTCGCCGCCGGTTAATGAGGCGATTGGGTGGGGGTTGTATGTGGTTTATGCGGGGATTTGTGTGGGGGCGTTTGTGTTTGTCACTTTTGCGCTGGGTAAGTTGTTTCTTCTTGGTATAAAGACGTATTTCCCGCACAAGCTGATCATTTGTGAACTAGTCGAGACGAGGAATCGGTCGCTGGAGGAGATGAATAGGTTGTTTGGGCTGGAGGGGTTTTTTGCAGAAGCGGAGGCTGCGGCGGCGAAGAATGCCTCTGTAGAGCATGAACATGTTGAAGGGGACGAAATGGAGAGATCATAGTTTAGATATACAGAGATAGAAGATGGAATCAATACGATCTGCGAGAGAATAACACCATTCCATCCATACATGGTAGACAGACAGAAAGCTACAAGGTTTTTATATCATAGACCAATATATCATATCCTTTCCTGACGCCCTAACGGACAATCAACATAACCAACACCCCCAATTAAAACCACAACTGAAATCCATAGAATCGAATACACACATAATGAACAATCCCATCACATTGGCATCATCCATGGACTCCCCCCCGAATGATGCTGCTCATCCGCCCCCTCAAAGAAATTCCGTATCATAAAACCCCCTGCAGCATCCAACAACTCCGCATTCGACGAACCCTGCGGATACCACGTAAAGCTGTCCTCCACCCCCATCGCCAGCGGATTATACCCCCCCTGATGCTGGGTCGTCTGGGGGTTTGGCGTGGGGGCCCACAGGGCATGAAATGGGCGAGGCATCGACGCCGGCGGCGTAGCGTTGATATCCCGACCCAGGTCTGCGCCGTGGCCATGTTCTGTGAGGGGTTAGTTGATTACCGTCGGGGACAATAGAAATAGTGCGGTTGATTGGTTGATGGGGGTATGAAATGAAATGGGTGGCAGGTTTCTCTCTCACCTAGGAGTTTTTCAAGGACATTGCGAGCCCGGAAGGCCATCTCATGCGACGCGCCAAGCGTGCGGAGACAATCCACCGCCTGTTGGAGGTAGGATTTCCACTGGGACGCCAGCACATGAGTCGGGCAGTAGATGTAGCAGGTGGCCTGGACGAAACTGGCGGTGATGAGCCAGTAGGTGGCGTACCAGGCGAGGCCGCGGGAGCGATGCTCGGTAGAAGCGAGGAAGCCGCAGATGGAGGCGACGCATTCGTCTGCGGCGGCGAGGCAGGATTTAATCGGGCCGGAGGAAAAGGAGGAGGAGACCTCGGATTTGGTGGCGATGGCCTCGAACAGGAACGGGCGGTTGAGGACGATGCGCAGGTGAAAGGAGCGCCAGAGGAGGGTGCGTTTGGGGAGTTCGAGATGCGGCTCGAGGAGCACGTTCTGGTCGAAGTAGGACGGCAGATCTTTCCACCAGCGGGCGATGTTGGCTTCGAGCTTCAGCGCCTTCTCGTGGGTGGGTCGGTAGTGGGTGAGGAGCTCAACCTGCACGGCGTTGGCGATCTTGGCCAGCTTGATCTGCGAGATGAGGCAGGAGGTGGTGGTTGGGCCGGGCTGGTCAGGCGGCAGCGCTTCCATGTCGACGGCGAGGTCCTGGTCGTCCAGGTTGGCGGGCAGATGGATGTTGACGCCGACGAGGGAGACGGCTGGACGGCCAAGGGTGAGCTGAGCGCCGGACACGAAGACAAACAGCGTCCACCATACGCGGCGGCGGATCTCCATGGTGAAGGGGGAGGTGCTGGGCATGCCGAATTCGCGATGCAGGCCGATCGCCAGCGCCATGCTGAAGCCGATGCCGATCAGGATGAACCCGGCGTTGGGTTTGTTGCGCTTCTGCAGATAGTTGGCCATGAGGACGATGGCTTGCACGTAACTGAGTGAGCCCTTCTCGAGAACGTCCATGGTGAGGTGTCGACGCGCCTCCTTGTAGAAGGGGATGTCGCCTTTGGTGGCGTTGGAGTCACCGACGAAGGCCCCGATGGCAATGACGGTGTTGTACAGGAGAGGCCATGAGCCGTCTCGGGGTTTTGCCAGCGCACCTGTGATGAGTTAATACAATCCCAGTATATTCTTACAAACTCAACTCACCGGATATACGAGCGCGGAATGTCCCCTCGTGAAGAATCGGATAGGCCGGGTGATACAGCGAGAAGTACTCGTCGATGTACTTGCCAATCGTGCTCGAGGAATGCGACGTCGCCCCTGGAACATCCTCCTCATCCAGCGACGATGGCGTGTTGACACTGTTCAACGGCAGATACAGCGGCAGCGACTGCAGAAACTTCAGCGCCGCAATGCCCGACTGCGGGCCTGTATATCCAGCCTTGTGCGGATCGACAGTCAGAAACCCCATGCCATCGATTGAGTTGTCAAAGTCCTGCGACTCGTCGAACTCGTAGTCCTCGGCGTTGCTGTGCTCGGTGAACGCGGAAGGCGCCTGCTCCGTGGGATGCTCCACCTCGGTGGTGATCTTGCATGTCTGCGCCTCACCTGGAGCAGGCGAATGAACCGATGTCGATGTCGATGTCTCTGGGGGGTTTTCCCGAGAGCTGCGGATGGCCTCCTGCAGGTCCACCGAGGGAAGATACGTTTTCCAGGCGGTCTCAAAGTCTTGTTGACGCTGTTCGTATTCTTGGAGGCGCCTGAAAGATATTGAGTATGTCGGCATATATATGTATATTAAAAGAAATATTTACTAACCGCTGCAAAGAGGATAATTTGGCGGACGGGGAGGAATATTGGCAGACTTTGGAGTCGCGTTGGCAGTTGGCGCAGTTGGCCTCGCCAGAACAGCGGACTTTGCGGCGCTTGCACTCATCGCAGGCAAAGGTCTTGCGCAAGATGCGATGCATTTTACCAGATTCACTCATAGTGGGCGGGCTAAGACGCACTAGGGCTTCTAGTCCTGAAGACCTGGAGAGTGCGTCGAGGGGGGAGACAGACTCGAGGAATGCGGGGGCGGGGGATGTTCTTAGTTCGTTTACTAGCATGTTTTAGTGTGAAGTAGTTTAACTATGAATAGATTGTTCTCCTGCATTTTCCAATCGAGCTAAATTATGCCAAGTATACTATCCTAAATCTATCTACAGCATGGAAATTTAGCTCTCAACAGCTTCAGAGGCAGAATTCTGTCTCTTCCGCCGTCGACGGCGGTGGATATAACGGCGGGTTTTCAACGCCATAAACATTAGAATCAAGAGACCACCAATACTCACCATGCAGACGGCCACCACACGCTGTCACGAGAAACTACTACGACTACTAGTGGACACATTGCTGGTGTCATCGCGGAGACAGCTTGTGTCCACTCCTCCCGAGCCCAACAGGCCACAGACGTGTCCTATTGTGCAAGGTGAGAACTCTCGGTACGCGAGATCTGAATACATGTTCATGAAATACTTCCCCTCTGTGCTACACACGGAGGAAGACAACCGGCCGCAATCGGCGGTCGAGGCAGCGCACTCATTTACTCCGCAATCATGGACGGCGCCGAATGTATGTCCTGTTTCATGACTATGGGGGAGGGTTTAGCGAAAGGCTCTGGTTATATTAAAAAAAAGATAGACCAATCGTAAGAGAAACATACACGAAGACCTCCCACTGGATTGGTGCAACCGCAACGAGGTTTGCTCCATATCTCCGGTTACAGAGCTGGGACAGGTATGATTTGCCCAATTCAGACCCCAGAGGAGAACACACGGTCATAAGCGTCCAGTACGCATTGGTGTCCTCGCTCAAAGACGCACGCCAGTCGGCGAACTGCGCCAAGCGCCCGGTTAGGTCCTGTCCTGAGCACTTTGTGTTCCATAAGGTCAGGTCGGAGCCACTTTGCGGACAGTTGGCGTCGCTGAAGGTGAGGTTCTGGAGCGCAAGGGCGATATTGAAGGTGTTTTCAAAGACCTCAGACGCCGTGTTCACCATGTTTATCAGACTGCGTCGGAGGGTGTCTGTGGAGTTGAATCCCGCTGTGTACGTACAATCCGTTGCGATTACGACCTGTGCGACTCTTCTGCTGCTGGAACAGCCGTCTGTGCTGCCGATGGTGCGGATTAGACCTGTGCCATTAATGCTGTTGCTCTCGCGGGCTTGGAGATACTCCCTTCTGGGCCTCCGCTGACTTATACCTTCGGGATCTAGCGAGTGACTTGTGCATTCGATTTGTTTGGAGGACGGAATAGGGTCAATATTGCTATCGTGGAAGGAGCGATACGCCACCATCTGGGCCTTTCTGGCGGACAGGTTGCCGTCTCCAGCTGTGGACTCGTCGGCCTTGACCTCATAGCGGGTGGTGGAGATAGTGAATGTGCCGTCGAACAAGGGATGGTCCCCGTCCTGGATGAGATAGATTCTGGCCCATCCGGCCTTTTTCCAGCCTCGACCGTCGGCAGAATCAAGCCAGACGTCGCCCTTGAAGACTCTGTCCGCTAGACCTCCGAATGACTCCGTTTTGTGTACTGTACCGCGGGGGTCGAGGTGGTTGATTTGGGGGTTCGGTGCCAGGAGATGAGGATTGGGCGTGAGTCTGATACTGAACTGTTCATCTCGTCCAGAGAGTCTGAAATTCAGATCAAAGGAGGATTGTGCGGTGACTTCCTTTGAGGCAGAGTGGATGACAATATTTTAAAGACTTGACAGTTGATCCATGATAGGAGAATGTCTTGTTGCAGTTGAGATGAGTGAATGGGAGATTGAGAGATTGAACTGAATCAAGTCCTCTGCCTATCTAGGCTACTATATATATATAAAACGTCCAGAGATGATTTCATACTTACAGCGGAGGACGTCAACCCGGTCCAAGAAGAGAATAACCATGATCTAATCTAATCTCACGATCACAAGCCCTAACTAGTCGAACATGCAGGATATCCCTGTCATGTAGCACCACCCACCTGACACAGTAACCTCACACATTAACCTCTAGGGTGATACAATTAATATGCCCAAATCAGTGCTATGAAAAGAGGTCCAAAGTCCTCCATCCATCCTCCACTTCCAACTTCCGATGTTCACCACCACCACTTCTAATACTACCATGCGCGGCATCATCTACGCCGGCACCCCCAGCGAGATGACCGTCCAAACCCTCCCCATGCCCCAAATCACCCACCCCGACGAGGGGATTGTGGAGGTGAAGGCCGTTGCTGGGAGGTTGGTTGAGTTCGTGCCGAGTGGGAGGGCAGATCCGGGGTTTGTTGGCACTGCGACGATTGGTATCGAGGAGGTGCCGGAGTACTATGGGCGGTTTAATGCTACGGAGGAGATTAAGGTGTTCATCTCGTTTCCTTAGGGAATAAGGAAATATATGCATTGGAATGGATTAGGGGAGACATCCGATCTCATCGTGATACAGGGAGACTTGGGCAGGATGTAAGCCATTGGCAATATAGAAACATAGCGATGGGGTTCAAGAGCGCTTGAGATAATAGGGAGGAGGAAAACGATATGCACCGATCTTCACGATCCTTCCTGCACACCCACGCAGCGAGGTAGATATATGTAAAAGATAGCCTGTCTGTTAGTGGCCAAACCCAGGGGTGAAAGAACACATTACACGAGACAGAGAGGATGGCGGCGTCCGCGTCACCTTGTGGGTAGGATACTTGCTCCATACACAAAAGTAAACTCACTCCGTGGCTACACAGATTAGCTTTTGCCCAAAACAAATAAACTTACCGCGTGACAGGAACGGACGCATAAACGGGCGTCCGAACGATGGGCGAAAACAGTCGCTGGATCCATGGCTAAAAAGACGAACGGAACGGCCGAAAATTACATTGAGAGAGCGAAGCGGATTCTCGTCGCCGGGTCTAGTGGCGCACAACCTTCCTTCGCTCGTGCTGGCGAGACTACAACGCTCTGGCGAGAGACTGGCGGGCAAAATGGCCGAACTGTATGCAACAGGCTGGTTTCTCTGTCCAGGCGTGGGGGAAAAAAAAGAAAGCGCAACTGAATGCGCCAGGCCGAACAGACAAAACAGACATTATGTGTGGAAAATTTTTTTGGCCGAATACAATCGAGTCGTTACGTAGAATTGGTTGGATAAGATGCAACAAGGCGTAAACAAGGCGAATAGAGCTGACTGACTGACTGACTAGCGAGATGACCAAGATCCGGAAGAGTTGAAAATGTAGTAGTGCTGACCCCATCTGACAATCCGAGGAATTACAACGTTAATGTAAATAGCTTTGCTTTCCTTCCCTGCCGCCAATTTTCCGGAGTTGGGAGCGAATCAACAAAAGAAAACACTAGGAAGCGACCGTTGACCGAATGGAATTTCTTTCTTTTTTCCCCTTTTGAGCAGTTGACGAGTCGCAAACTGAGAGTGTACCGATTTCGCCGAGATGACAAGTAGATGTGTGAAGACGACTTTTCCTTAATAAAAAAAAGAATAACATAACCGGCGACCCACCGTGTCGAGCGAAACCCCGACCGAAAGTGGGTATTGAATTAAAAAAAAATCATTCCGAGGGACATCGAAGCGAGAAAAATGGACAAAAGGGAAAGGCAGGCAAGAAAGGTGGGAAGATCCAGAAAAAAAAAGAACATCCGGGGAGATATCACGTGTTTTGACCACGATGGGACATCACGTTCAATCAGAACTCACCTACCGACCACTGTATCTCTCTTCACGGGGTTCGTACGAGCGACCACCGCCGCTGCTGCCACCACCACCACCACCAGAGTAGGGGTCACGGGGAGGAGGAGCACCACCACTGCCACCGCCGCTGCCGCTGCCGCCGCCGCCGTAGCTGGGAGGGTTGGCATCGCGATCGTAGTAGCCACCACCGCTGCCACCACCACCACCACCACCACCGCGACGCTCCTCACGGCGATCATCACCACCACCGCCGCTGCCACCACGACGATCATCGCGGCTGTAACGGTCCTCGCGGCCACCGCCGGAAGCATAGCGGTCGATACCACCGCCACCACCGCCACGATAGCTGTAGTCATCACGGTATTCACGACGACCATAGTCACGGTACTCGCGTCCACCGTAGTCGCGACGGTCACTGTAGGAGTCGTAGCGGCCATAACGGTCGTCGTTGCGACGCCAGCTGCCTCCATAGCCACCACGTCTGTCATCGTAGCGATCGCCACGACCGCCGCGACCACCACCACCACCGGGACGGGAGGGGAAATCTACCAAAATTCCGTGTTAGTTAATGATGCCACCAACTACTCTATGGTGAAGAGAGGGGGGTACTAACCGCGCTTGGGAGGACCGAAGTACTTGCCGGGAGTCGGGGTACGGGGACGGCTACGACGAGCCTTCTCGATGCTCAGAGTGCGGCCCTCGATGACTTCGCCCTGCAGACCTTCCTTGGCAGCATCGGCCTGCTCGGCGGTCACCATCTTCACGAAACCGAAGCCACGCGACTCCTTGGTGTGCGGGTCCGCCATGATAGAGCAGTTCTCGACATCACCGTACTTCTCGAACAGGCGCGAAATATCGGACTCAGTCAGACGGGGGTGGATACCAGTGACGAAAAGGTTGGAGCCGGGGTTGATAGCTCCCTCCTCATCGATATCGAGGTGCTTGTTACGGGGTTCCATGGGGGGGCTATTAAAAGGCCATTATTAGCGTACTTTTCATATATTGCAAGAAACCAAAACGAAAAAAGAAAAGAAAAGAAAATGCTTGGAAGGAATCAGGCGACAACGTACCGATCATCAACGCGACCATTGGGCGAACGGCTGCGGGTGCGATCACCTCGGGGCTCATCGCGAGGAGATGCGCTACGATCGCGGGAGAAACGAGGCTCGTCTAACAGGAGCGAACGAGGGATTGATTAGCACGATGGTTGTGTGACCGGGAAGAGGTGCAGGAGTTCATGTAACCATCAAACATACCATCATAGCGGCCGTTCTCGTGTTCGTATTCAGCAGACATGATGGCGAAATGAGAGATTAATAAAGTGCGAGGTAAACTGCAGAGGGATTAGAGACGAAGAACAGGCGAATAAAAAAAACCTCCCAAGATGGGGAGGATGGCGCGCAACACACGTGTATTGGGAGCAGCTGAAGCTTCAGAAGGCGACAGAAAATTCCCACAGGCTGAGTAGGAAGAGAAAGGTCGCACCAAGATCCCGGAGAGACAATACGGGAAAGGAAGAGGAGGAGGAGGAAGAGGAAGAAGAGAGAGAAAAGAGAGCTCTGGAGGGTATGGGGAGGGATGAAGGAGATGAAGGGGAAGGTGATGATGAAAGAAGGGGGAGAAGAAACAGGGAAAGGAAGAAGAACAATTCCAGACCCGGACGCGGCTCTCTGGCCTGCAGCCCGCCAAGACCTGACTTATTCAGCAGATTCACTTTATTATTCCATGCACCCTCAGAAAATGATAAAAAGTAATAATCCAAGGATTAAAAAAAAATACGATAATAAAATAAAATATAACAAACAACGCTTCGCTTCTAAGGTACCTAATAATTAATTCATCACTTAAACCCCCGCCAGCGTCGCCGTGTGCGATGGACCCGACCAGCTGGATCTGTCATTGGTCCATCCGCGCCATTCGCAATCGCTTCATCTGACCCGGCCATCACCACGGCTCCTCCTTCGAGCTCGTCCTCAACCAGATCCTTCAGTTCTTCTTCATCCAGTTCACTTAACTCCTCGCTCATCCCTCGCATCACATCGCGGCCCGTCCACCGTTCCTCATGGATGGTGGTCCCCACTGGGTCAAAGGGTTGCATGTACCACTGAATGCCCCCTTGCGACGAGGGGAGTTGCTGGTCTCCTTTGAAGCTGGGGGGAGGAGTCAATGGCTCGTTTTGGGCCGATGCTGGGACACCTGCCACGGGTTGCGGTTGCTCGTCAGCGTTGTTCGTCGCGCCATTCACCGCCGGCACCGCCTCAGTGGTAGGTGCTGCAGACAGAGGAACAGCCTCAGTGGTCGAATCTTCCAAAGCCTGACCCTCGTCCGTGCCATCTGGTAGCTGTGGGTTGTCTTCAACAGGGACAGCCTCGGCTTGTTCACTAATCTCGTTGCTAGCTTCTGCGGGCACTTGTTCTGTCGCCGTTACATGGGCGCTATCAACAGGCTCTAGCTTCGCAGTCACTTCAGTGACATCCTCTACTGTCGGACCAGTACCATTGATATCCTCCACGTTCTCAACTGATGTCTTCCCAGTAACCTCCGCGAAATCAACCTCCGAGCCTCTGCGGGACATGACACTGTTTTCAAGCAGGACATCTAGGTCTTTGAGCTCCTGCTCGAAAGGCTTGCGGTTCAACTCGCTCTCGCTCCTAATGGCATCTTCGAGCGATGGTTGGATAGATTTGATAATCCGTTTAGCCAATTTCCTCTTCTCACGTTGTTCCAAGCTAAGTTCCGGGGCTCGGCCACTGATTTGCATCTGCAATTCGGCCGTATCACCAGCAGGCTGAACACCGATCTCAGAAGTAAAAACCTGTGCCAATTCAGCAGAAAACTGGGACACTGATGTGTATGCGCGTTCATCCAGTTTAGCGCGGATAGACGTTAACCCTTGTCTGAAAACTCCTTTTCCGTCAAGCCTGCATCAAAATCAGTATTGTCCACCGAGGACCAAAAAAGCCCGGGGGAAAGGGGCTCAAGACATACCCGTGAGCCTTCTCAAAAATAGGCCACAAGAGAGGGAAAATAGGGAAATAGACTGTGTCGACGATGCTCCGCAGTGTCTCCGCATCCTTTAACTTCTCTCGCTCTCGCTTCTTAACTTCATCACACAGCATGCGCAAACGATCCAAATCGTAGTAAAGCCGATCACCAAAATCAATGCGCCGCTGCAGTCGTTTGCCACCAGCTACCCCCATGGCAACGTAGTCTCTCCGGGTCATTTCCATAGACGAGAACGTTTCCATTTGCAGCTGTAGTCGTTTCAGCAGTGCGGCACCGCGTCTCGCCTCCCGTTTCAGTGTCCAGTACTTGCAGGCGTCTTCGGCGTACTGTTTCCGTTGTCGGACAGTAAATCGTTGAAGAGAGGCGACAA
The DNA here is from genome assembly GCA_015844325.1 of Aspergillus nanangensis. Classification (NCBI taxonomy): domain Eukaryota; kingdom Fungi; phylum Ascomycota; class Eurotiomycetes; order Eurotiales; family Aspergillaceae; genus Aspergillus; species Aspergillus nanangensis. Next base: position 424,434 of record VCAU01000002.1, on the reverse strand, counting down.
GGGAATTGAGGACCACTTGAGGTATAACCGGTGCACCAGAAGGTAGCTTCCAGATCGTCCGGGGAACAACGGGTCGCTTCCGCTTATTCCCACCAACAGTGAGGGTGATGCGTTGAGGCTGAATGCGCTGTCCATCCATGTCATGGTCGCATCCGAGGGGGTGAGATGGCTCTAACGATAGGGCGGCAGCCTGGCTGTCACCCCATCGCCGGCCCTGCATAGTATTACGGTAATACTCAATGGCGTCTGCCGTCGCAACATCCGTTCCGTGTTCACGGCGCCACTCCGGGGGGACATGTTTATCGCAGAAGGCCTTGAGCAAATGGGAATCCATAACCGCCGGGGCTCCATGTCCAGTTTTCATCTTCAAATACAGTTGGGCTCTTCGAGCACACGTGACATGGAATGCCACAAAGCAATTTTTGTTACTGCACTGGATTGAGGCGCCCATCCTCTGCCGGCAAATATAACAGTGAAGCTTCCACCGACTTCGAGGTACCTTTTCAATGTCGGTGATGGGTTCCATGAGCGAGGGATTGCCGATGGAGACTTCCGGAATCCAGATCGCGCAGAGTAGATGAGACCATTTTGACGTAGTTGTCTGTTTAAAAGCACCCTCCGTATTCGGGCAAAATATGCAGTTAACTGAGCCACGACCGATCAACTGGCACTTCCGACACAGCCACTGGCCCTCGGGAATAAAAGGAACCCCGTAGCATTCTTGATGGACGGCGAGATCGCAGCCATCGCAGAAGACGATCGCGTTGGCATTTTCGCAATCGCCATCATCACAAATGGCACATTTCGTATCCTGCTCCTCACCCGGGGCAGTTGTTTCGCCATTCACGGCAGCTGCCGAGCTTGAACGAGGCCGGTGTGTCTGCGGTGGTTTCGGGTTCGGTTTCGGAATCCGTTTCTCGAGGGTATGCCACTCTTTTTCAATCTTCGTCATTGTAATCTCGAACACAGCCGGCTTGATAGGCTCCAGTTGGTCTTCGTAGCGTTTTGCGTTATACTCTTCCAGCCACTTCTCATCCTGTTCATCCATGTCATATTCCACTCTGCCGACCGTTGTATTGATCTCCCCCTCGTTCCCTGTCGGGTTGACCATATCAAGGTCTTCCTCTTGCGCCCCCTCCGTCATGCGAATCATCTGACGCTCATGGCGAACAAACAAGTCACTTTCCTGGTAGCCAACGCTGGCCATCGTGCGATCCACATAATTCTGCTGTCCAACGCCGGGTTGGTCATAAAATACAAAAGGATCTCGGATGCGGAATGAGGGTTTCGGAAGGGTCAGCTTTTCGCGAGGATTCGGACCGGGAGGAGGGATGTTCTTCGGCTGGGGTGAGATTCCAAGGGCGTTCAAAATCGCCTCGGGGCGACGCGGGGGACGTCCAGGTCGGCGTTTGATAGGGGTAGGAGAAGTGCCATTGGCATGAGCACGAATCAACTCGGCCAAAGGATTCTTTTCGCCATTTCTATCCAGGCCGTTCGGAGACAGAATATCAGCTATCGGGCCCGCTGGTGCAGGTCGATCTACATCCACGGACGAAAAGATTCCGAATTTCGCGTCAATGTCCAGGTCTGGGTGGAATTCCTCCCAACCTCGTTCCTCTCGAGGCTTGTAACCATCCCCCTGCTGCAGGGCTATGGCGGCCGCTGTAGAGGAGCCGAATCGGCCACCGCGATTTTGGCTCTTATCTCTAGTTAGACGCACCGATGGAGGAGTTGTCGGGACTGGAGGAGGTGGTGGAGGGAGTTGAACAGGAGGTGGAGGAGCGGGTTCCTGGGTCTGGCGGCTTCGGGAGGCGGAAGAGTTACGTCTCACGGGGGTTGGTTTTGGCTTTGGTGATGCCGGTTTGGCCTCTCTCACGTCAAGCTCGATGTAGCGACCTCCGCCACCAGGACCTCCAGGGACATATTTGCGTTTCTTGAGAGGAGGACCTTCGGGAATGCCAGCGTCGGAGCTGCGCGCCCCCTTCAGGGACACTCTCGGTTGGGTTTTCTGGGGTCGTTGAGGTGATGATCTATGCTTCGGTGAGGAGTATGGAGCCATCTCTGCAGGAGGAATTCAGAGAGTACACGAAGGAGAGGGGATCGGGGTGGAACTGGAGATGGGACTCTAGCTAGTGGAGTCTTTGTTGAGGTTACCGGTCAATCGGGGGCGGTGGGGAGGGGAGGGATCACGGTAACCCAAGCTGTGTCGCGAAACAAAAACAAGATTAAAATCAGACGAAACAAAGCCGTCCACCATGACTCAATCGATGTAGACAGCCCCAACGAGAGGAAGTTGAGACGGGCGACGAGGAATGGCGAGGGGGAAAACGAGACGCGCAAGGCGAGGAGTGGCCGATATGGCCGTCGGCGCTAGCCGCCCTGGGCAAAGGCGGAGAGGCTCCACCTTCCCGTGATTGACTGGAAGCTCTACAGAACGAGTAACCCGGCTGCGAACCTCCTCTGTACGCATTCCTTCTGTCGATCATCACTCGGGTTTCTCACAATGAGTGGCCATAACGATGACCGGTATACCTCATACCCCCTGTCTAATCCCACCCTTTGTCAACTAACGCCTCCCCTGCAGTCCTTCTAGATGGCGTGGTGGTCGCGCGTTCGATCAAAACCGCCAGTCTGGTCAACGACACTCGAATTCCAGAACCGTGAGTGTGCACAGCAACTCCCGTGGAGCACAAAACGCCTGGACGGAACCGCGCGAGAATGCTTCCACAGGACCAACCCAGGATCAGCATGTTCCCGTGCGCGGTTTCAATGCTGCCGAGTCGAAAGCGGCCCTGAGGAGAAGTAAGTTCCATCGTTGCTGAGAACCCAGCGACTAACAGTCGATCTTTTCTAACTTTTGTTTCGCGATATAGATCCAACCGGTATGAGTTGTCCTCATCCTGCCTACCTAATACAATCCGCACACCTATAAGAGAATCCTCACTGATGTCAATGTTCCCTCCTTTCAGAGCCCAAGCCCTTATTCTACAAGCCCGGCGGAAAAGATGCAAATAACCGACAGGGTGGACCTTGGGGATCGAAACGTACGTCATTGAAACCACCGTATAGCTATCTTATGTGTCGCCTAATAATTAACCTATGGTACAGCCAACGCGATGGCGAACGGGAAGGACTTCTTCCTCGAGCTCCGCAAGCAGGTGACGGCGCTGCGCCAGGGCGGCAACGTCGCGGGTGGTTGATCTCCATAGAAGCCATGAGAATGACTTGGAGTAGTCGAAGCTGGAATCGACCGCGGCGACTGCTCCGATACGAGATTCGACGACAGCTCAGTGCCACAGTGGTTTTTCACGCTCGGTGACGAGGGGTCCCATGGTCGCTGGCCGATTGAACGGCGCGTCTTTGATAACACTGAACGAAAGCACAACCCGGCGCAGTCTAGGTGGCACATCCCTGCAGGGTGACATAGCGATGGTTCGTTACTGGTAGTATTTTACCCCAATTATCCATAGATGTGATGTGAAACAGAATTACCATATTCCAACCCGATAAGCAACCTTATCTCAGCCCAAACTATGTATACATCCCGGAGAATCGCTATCAAAGGTCGCAGAGTGTAGTGTCTAATATACATGGGTATTTGGTCTATACTTCAAGCAAACGGCAAATCTATACCTTATGCCATCCACCAGGTCCTAGAATGCCCCCATCCTCAGCCTGTGGATCCAGACTCCATTTCCTCAGCGCCCGGACTCCAAGATCCGTGCGCCAACCCGCCTCAAACATCTCAATCCCCGCCCATCCGATCATGGCGGCATTATCCGTGCATAAGTATGGCGGAGGCGCGACGATGTCAAGATGTCCGAACCCGCGGACGTCCAGAAACGAGCGAAGCACCGCCATCAGAAAGCGATTCGCAGCGACACCCCCGCTGACAACCAGCGTCTTAACCTCATTTCCCGGGTATTGCGCGCGAAGCTGCTCAAGCGCAATGGTTGTCCGGGACGCGAGGTGCTCGAAACAAATGCGCATCGATTCTCGAGCCAGCCCCACGCGCTCATCGTGCGACAAAGTTTGCCCTGCCTTCTTTTTCTGGGCGACGATCCTGGTCACTGCGCTAGCGATGGACGAAAAGCTAAATCGTAGATCGCGGGTGTTCGCGAACGGTGTTGTCAGGGTCCAGCCCCATGGTGTTTCACGTTTGATCGTTTCATCGCCACGCCGCATAGGGGGCTGATAGTCCGCGTAATCCGTGCTGCCGTTTGGAAAGGCAAATTGTTCCAGCAGTTTACCGTACATGGTGTTCTTTGCGCTGTCCAGTAAATCCTCCGGTAATATCTCGCGAGCGGATTTGTCGAGAGCCTCCCCGATCGCGATGTCGGCGCTCGATGCCATCAGCTCGTGGTCGGTGACAGATGATGATTTGACGAGGATAGAGTGGCCTCCCGAAACAAGGGCGGAGAGCATGGGAAACTCCGGTGTAATAGATGCAGATCCAGAACCATCGTTGAGTCCCCGTGCGAGTGAAGACACCAGACGAGGCGTCAACAGATGGGCCTGCATGTGGTGAACGCCGATAAATGGAATCTGCCACGCGACGGAGAGCGCCTTCCCGGTATCCAGGCCGACAAATAGATTCGCACGCATGCCCGGTCCTCTTGTAGCCGAAATGAAGTCCGGCTTCAACCGTAACTGGGAGGATCCTGACAACGCTAACGTTCTCTGTGGGTCTGATTGATTTTCCGTAGCAATAGGAAGGTGCGCGAGAGCTTTGTTGACCAGATTGGCGAGGTTCACTTGATGCGATTCGAGGGCCCGGACCGGGTGCACACCGCGGTAATCGCTGAGATCAGCGGTTACATTTTCGAGGAAATGAATTTTGGCAGCGGAATTGGCGGTATTCTTTTCGACGATGGCCACCGAGGTATCATCGCTGTATGCGATGCGAGGGTTAGACACAGCGGTTCACTGCCTACTGCAGAAGCGCCACTTACCAGGATGTCTCCATGGCCAGAGTGAGCAGACCACGCTGTTGGCAAACCGGCCTCCATTTTGGCCTAAAGAATAGAGAACTGCGCAGGGCCGTCCTTGAGACTCTCGTATTCAACATTTGGGAAAAGAAGGATGTCGCGAAGAACGAAAGGCGGCGAAGGAAAGTCGGCCGACGGGAAAAGCCAGCGGTGCACGGGCCATGGGAAGCCCTTGAAGCTTGCCCTAACATGGACCAAAGAGGAAATACAACAGCATAGAAGACGACTTGGACTATCAAATGAACGTCTCTCACCAGTGACATCAATTAATTGGGTTGTTTCCAATGTCATCATACTGTGGTTGAAGAGCAACACACGGTTTCGCTACTTGAAACAATCTACAAGTTTGGGTATATATTGCTGCAATGAAGGTAACTGGATTCATCCAGGACACGCTGAAACTATGGATCATTCATCATATCATAAACATAATGGCTCATATACACATGGGTTCCTGATTCCCTTTCTACTCTGATATTCCTCCCAAAGACTTTCCTCCTCTGGACTTGGAGCAGCGATACAGGGTTGCAATCCTATGCAAGGGGGGTTGCGAGTTTGGCAGGCCGACCCTGAGAATTTGGTCATGATTTGAGCTTAGACCTCTGCCATCAAGCATAGGATCGAATACCCGAGGTTCCGTTGCGGGGTTGTAGTTGTTCGTCAAATCGGGGGGCAGCTACTTATTCTCGGACTATCCATCGTCGTTCTTCGCGGGAAAGCTTCGTGTATGTGCCATAATACTCCTCGGGATTCTCAATAGGTGTCACGCAGTGGACAGTGGGCGTCCCTTGAAATTGTATGCGCTTGTCCACAGCCATGTTTCGTGTGGCGGTTGTCTGTTTCTTGAGAATGCTCTTGGAAGCGCAGGAGTTGGTGTAATTGTACGCCGGCACTTGGAGAGACGAGAATCGCTTTGCGCTCGGGCTCGGAGCAGCCGGCGAGAGAGGAGTGCGTGGCAAAGGACCCGGGGATTTGAGCGATAATGATGGGCGAGTATTTTGTGCAGCAGAGATGCTCACAGAGAGCTTGGGCTTTCCGGCAACACGAGCAGCGGAGATCATTTTGAAGGTAATTGACGAGAAGGATAGACGTTGACAGAAGATTATCAAGGGGTTGATTAATGTAAAGAACAGGAAGTAGGACGTTTGATCAACAAAGTCCCGGCCGGCGTGTAAATGATACTATTATTACTGATGTAGTGGAGACCCAAAAGAATAAGAAGCGGCGAAGAGAACGTCTGGACCAGCCAAACAGAGAGAGAAAAAAGACGAAAATAGAAACGGAAGGAAAACGAAGACGAGCTCAAGAAGAATGTCCTGGCAACCAGAAAGGCCGGCCAGCCTCCAGGGGGAGTTGAGCGGCTATATAGTCTCAGGTTGAGAGGGGGAGGAATTCGCCCTGGCCAATGATCCTCCCAGGAAGCCCTAAGCGCCGGCCAACTGCACCACACAGCACAATCACACATTAGTCGGAAGCTTCCATCCTGCCAAGTCACGAATGAATCCCTCTCGTGTCCATTCTCGAGGTGGGGTCTCTGTGAGAGAACCCCGATGTGGCGGGAAATACGAGAGCCATCCAAAAGGGCCTTGCAGGGAAACTTGATCGGCATCACCCACCATCAACTGGATATCGTCTCACAAAATGCACTGATAGTTACACACATATGCCATTATTATTATTATAATTATTATTACAACTGAACCCATCGAATACGCCTGGTGCCTGCCGAATCTGCCAGAGCCCGGGACACCCTTCGCCACTGGGCGCCGGGGATATCCCGGCTGTTACGCAAGAACAAATTCCTGCAGATCAGGTAGGATATGGGAAGGGAGAGAGGCAGGAAAGGGAAAAAAAGAGAGAAAGAAAAATAAGAAAGCCAAGAGGGCAAAAGTGGACGTGACCTTCTTGGCCAAACTTTGAGGGAACAACTCGACCCGAACCACCAATGACACAGTCCACTGCACTCTCATCACATCCCTTCTGCACCTGCACAAGGGCATTCACACCAGCCAAAGTCCACTCCTGGACTGTCATTGTCCTATGGCAGATTGCATGGGCTAAAAGCTAAAGCAGAGATATCAAAAAGCACACGCATGTGCCGAAAGATAGTTAAGCGAGTGGTTAGGAAATATCACAGCAAGGATCGGCAAACTTTTCGGTAATGAGGGGGTCTTTCAAACATATCTGGGTATGTTAATCTGGCGTACTAGACGGGTCCATTTGCTATTCCTTGTGGTACGTCTTGACATGGCTGCTGGCACCCGATTTGCCAGATGGCGCGCAAGATGGGGGTTTCCTGTTCAATTGCCCAATCCATAGGACTCCCCTATTTAGTCTCGTGCCTCGATTGCTGGTAAAAACGGGAGATCCGGAATAGGACGAGAGACAAAATAACAGCAGCGAGTAGAGTTAGGAAAGCACCGGCACTATTGTCATGCAGTTGAGAGCTCAAGTGCCATCGGGAGGAAACAGGACCGGAAGAATGCAGATATGGTAACAGGGTAGGCTCCCCATCCAGGCCTAAAGCACTGAAATCGGAATAGAGCCCATTAAACAGCTTAAAAGGGCGTGAGTATGGATGTCTATCTTCTATCCTAAAAACCTCGACAACAGCGACGAGGTCACAGAATTCGAAGTGGGAATATGAGAGTTGAAACTCCTCTCTACCAACGTAGTAACCTTGGGAGACACGGTTAGGGCACGGCATGAACTGATGACTAGCAAAAAAACTATACCTCAAGAAATATCCCTCTCCACAAGCACCAGCAGAGCCCTCGAAAGCCGCGACAAAGTCGCTTTACTTCCCATCAAGAGACCCCCATAAACAGACCAGATATCGGTCATATACGCATCTGATCTTGTGCCATTCTCCAATACAACCGGCCAATAGGGCGTATCCGGTGCTCGCAATGAACGTTCGATAGCAAACACAATGGCTCGGTCCGACACTGGCATTGCGTTGTATGCATTTTGAACCGAGACAGGATGTGGCCAGTGGATGGCGTTTTCCGTACCGTTGGGTTTGATGCCTTTGAACACCGGAACTCGGGCATCCAGCCATGCAAAATTGGTAGTTCGAAAGGGGTCAAGTTTCAAGGCCTCCAGAATCAGAAAGCTCTTTATATTCCATCCGGCCCAGGAATGTGGCTCGCCGTAGGGCTTGGAATTTGGTCGATAAGTGCCATGGAGCAGCTCCACCTGCCGTCCGTAGAACTCGTCTCGTTTTCCGTGAAGATGAGGGATGTCCCATACGGATTGATAGTGGTCCAGGACCACGACATTGGGTAAATTCATAGCACGGATGCTCTCGGCGAATTCCCCTGGTGGGACGAAAACCACCAGGTACTGACTTGTGATTGCCATCTGTTTCAGCCCCTCGAAATACTCGAGTACCGGTCTGGGCTCAGGTCTTTTGATGCCATATCGCATGAGATCCTCGCCTGGTGGTGGGGGGGAAAATGCCGAGATCGTCGTGGTGGAAGAGATAGCTGTTGCAGGAGTGTTGAAGTCTGGGATGGGCATGTATCTGTTGACCGTCCGCATTGCCTCGCTGATATCGGTCGTATTGTTGGTACGATTGAGCCATAGGGGCTCTGGTAATAATTGTTGGTCTTCAATATCAATGGACATCGTTCCGGTTGATTTTGCCATCAGGTACCACACTTAGTCCCTTAATATTGAAATAGTGGTGAAATCTCACCTTGACAACCTGGAAACAATGATGATGAGTTTAAAGATGAGGCTCTAGCTAAGACAAAGTACCTATAAACACGGGAAGAGAAATCGGGAAGCACCCTTTTCCAACATGGAGTAACTCCTTCTGTATCTTCCTTGCTTCCAGGTTATCATATTAATGATGATCTAACTCTTTCGACTTTGTCCTTGCAGATGAGCTCCTTTCTTCACATACACCGCCATCAATGCCTAATCATAAAAGTGGATCCTCTTATGAATCCATGCAGATGGGAAAACTTAGAAGTTCAAGGAACGCGTCATATTTTCGACAGATTGCCCAGATATATTCAGCGAAATATGGGAAGCTTAAAGATTTAGACCAGAGACACATTCGGTTATATGGAGCCCACAGGTAGTCTGAAAGGAAAACGAAGATGGGGTTTTTGGATAGATAACCCTGATGACTGAAGATAATAATGGATTTTTGCCCATGATTACTGATTCTGCTTTTATATATCTGCATTCATCGTCCTCTCATGACCTCTCCTCCAGACTCGATCTACCTAATACCAATGCAAACACTCAAACCCCCGCCCAGGCCACATACAAGATCAATGAAATCTCCACCACATCTTTCCAGCTGACCTTTGACTCATTCCGAAGCAATATATCGTCAGTCTCCGCTGGAGCTCGATAGACCCCATCGGGGTCTTTATTCAGCAGATGGCGACGCTCAGGTGTTGTGGGAGGCCATATCATGTACTGTATGGGCACTGCTAGATTGGTGACAGCGGAGAAGAAAAATGTCACAGCCCCAGGACTGGGCGACAACAATCGCATAGGCTCCAGTGCATGCTCCGTCGGTGTGGCATAGAACCGCATCCGTAAGCCGAGGAGGATCAAGCTATACAGCATCCAGGCTATGTACACGGGGACCATTGGATCTCTTAATCGAGTCAAGAGGGGTTTACGAAGCTTAGCGGATCGTTCATTTGCCGCCGAAACGATCGTCCCTGTGATATCAAAGCTCACAATGTTTCCCGGGATCCATGATCTGATGATACGAGCGGCGTTCACTAGATGTGCATGAATGAGACTTTGTGGGATTCAAGTTTTAGGATATCGGAATGCGACTTACACGGCGTGTTCCAGGCACGATTGGATTGCTGACGTTTTGCAGCCTTGATGCCGATATATTCGTGCATTTGACAGAAGGAATACTTCTGGAGCAGGGTCGCAACAAGCAGCAGAATATGGGACTGATGGGCCAGGCGTTGCGCAGGAAAGGGCTGACGGATACCAGGCGACTGAACAGGATACAGGATGCACGGCAAAAGCAGGAACATGACTGAGTTTGGTATCGCCATATACGTCTTCATGACATGACATAGGCATATTGCACGCTGGAGGATCGTCCTGTCACTTTGCAGGTCTTTGCCGAAGAGAAACCATCCAAATTGTCGGTAGGTCAATATATTGCCATCCGTCTGGTGCGATGAGAAGTCAGCCAATGCCTCAAACAAGAGTAAACAGGTAAAAACATACCCATCTGGCACGCTGCTTGAACCATGCAGCCAAGGACCCTGGGACCATGCCAAATTGCACCTCGTCCTCGACGAACTTGACTTTCCACCCGGCATAGCCCAGCAGCCACGCGCACAAGATATCCTCCCCTGCATTCTGCAACGGCCAGCCTCCAATACTGTCTATTGCTCTACGACGGACGACATATCCACTGCCTGTGCAACAGGTGCCTCCCAAACTGTCGTTGATAGGCTCGGTAATTCGTGAAAAACACCTTGTGTCTTGTCCTAGAAGGTCGTCCGGCGCCGCGTTATAAAAACGCTACCTAGTAATCAGCTACCCATTATCGGGGCATACTTTGGGGGAAAAAAGAAATGAATATGTACCTGCGGAGGCATTGCCATTGCCACATTCTCGTCGAACAGCATATGGGGGACGACCCGGCGAAGCCAATCCTTCACCGGAATCATATCCGCGTCCAACGAGGCACATAGATCTGCGCCGCCGTTCTCCTGAGCCGATTCTGCCAATCCAAATCGAATATTCCCTGCCTTGTAATGATGGGGCACCCCGTGCTGTTTGTGACGAGCCAGATAGATGACATTCTGGAATCCAGTAGACGATCGATCTCGATTGAGCCGGTGGACAGCAGTTTCGACCTCGGAGCTCTTCGCGTCATCAAGAAGGAAAATGCGCAGCTTCTCATGCGGATAATCTTGCGATGCGGCCCCTGCAACCGTGTCCATAATGACGTCCAATTCCTCACCGCAGCAAGTAATGAAAACGTCCACCGGTGGGACGAGATCGCCATGCAGATAGTATGAGGAGTTGTGGGCAGGTCGGCGGCCCCACGGGATATAAAGGAAGGTCTCTGTACGGGCCAAAAAATGCGGCACGATATTCATCACTTCCACTACGACGTTCAACCAGAGAAATGCGCCGACTCCTCGGTTGGGGACGGGCATTTCCCATGTCAACTTCACTCGCCAAAACATGTACACCCAGTACACCACCCAGGTTATAAGATGGACAGTGGCCACAACCGGGGAGTCTAGTGGAATGCTGTCTGACTCTGCAGGTATCTCCTCGATCTTATAATGGTTGATGTCTCTGGAAGGCCGCTTTTTGTCCTGATATTGTCCCATCCATCGTTTAGATGTCGGCTCGATAGGCTGAACTGCCATTGTGCGGAAGGGAGATTGCAAAAGAAACGAAAGAGGCCGGATCAGTCTCCTCAGAACGGACAACTGAGCATTGGTTTGGCTTAAGCTTTCGCATCCCTCTCACGGGAGTTTCAAGTCTTTATAAACTGTAAGGCGCCAAGAACAACGTGGGCTGATCGCCCATAGAAAACCCCCTCCGCTGCATGCCGGTTTTTATTATTGAGTTTTTGCGTTTGAACAAAAAGGATAAGATCTCCAGAGAAACGATGTTGAAACATGTTGGTGACTCTATAGATACACCGCCGTTCTTAGGGTAGGAAATTGATGCGCGAGACGACCGACTAGATCCAAATAGCCGATTCAGATAGCAGTGCGCCGACGGACCTCTTCTGCATATGCATGCAAGACAGAAGCCACACCGCTTCGATGGATTTGTGAAACTCAGCGCCTCGTCGTCATCTCTGGTGAGACTGCATACTGGCCTTGGAAATTGCCGGGGTCCTTACTTTGAGTTCTTGAAGTATACGTAAGCTTATCTCTCGATCCAGACACGGTCCACCCTTCTTATACTTCTTCCCAATAAGATTCCGGTCTCTTTACTTCTATATACAAGCTGAAACCCCGTCTGGGTTTGTGATATTAGAGAATTATACTAGCCCAGGATATCGTCCACCATCAAGATGATTAATCACCTCCCATTCGGAAGATTCATGGGTGGATATCGGTGATCGACTCGAGATGGTATCTTAAAACAACTTCGGACATCGCCAAGAAGACTCGTTTCTTGTCAGTGGAACAACATATGTATTTAGTGGTGTTCCACGAAGAAACAGAGCAACCGTAGTGATGTACAAGTACATAAGAACTCTGTCTGTACTAATTACTTCTTAACTGTAGGGACCAAGAGAGACAAAAAGCAAAGACACCATAAGTAAACCATCTAGGGTTACGAGGCCATGTGACATCCATCCCCGCATTCAATCTCACCCAGTCTGGGCTTCAAAGCCTCAGCCCCCCTTTTTTCTTTGGCAAGCAGAATGTCAGCCTCAATTCAACGCATAGTCGCCACCCCGTTACACGCAGTCGCAGAATCCAACATCGGCCTGGCTCATCTGAACTTCGATTTCTCGCTAGCCAAATTCGAAGCACCGCCCGAACTGCTCCCACTTGGCAAACAACTCTCGAAAGCTCGACGACAGTCGGCGGAAGATGGGTCATTCCACATTCTGGCTCGACGGCTCGGCGTGTTATTCGACGATGTCCTACCAGATGTGCCCGCGCTGCTTGAATCATACGGAACCCGCGCAAGCGAAATTGTGCAGCAGACAACACAGAAGTTAGACAAGCCCCGTGACGTTTGTGATGGGTTTTTCGGCACGCATTTAGGCATTGATTCTACAACGATTTGGGCGAGTGCGACGAGTGGGAAGTCGGTTCTGCGCATCCACCTTCTCGCGTGTATACTGGCGCGCATCTGGTCTCCCCAAGAGGCAACGGCCATCTGGGCGGAGTTGGTCAGTCAACGACAACGTATTATCAAAAAACAGGCCCAGTCGGCAGAAATCGCGGACAACTATCTGGCGCAATTAGCCGCCGCCCACGAGATCGAGAGATCGTCGCTGGGAAGTTGGGATGCCAGCGCACGGGCATGGCTCCAAGTGGCCGATCAAGCGCGGAGGAAAGAGCAAGTCCAGGCGCAACTGATTGTGAACAATCTTTCCGTAGCGGTCAAATCCCACACGGAATCTGATAATAGTTCCAACAACACGAACCCTTATGACAGTGTACTGCTCAACCTCCACCGTGCTTTGACTACCCTGGACAAATTGGTTAGGGGAGAACCTCAGAGGATCACTGATGGGGGAATCCTCCTCGGTTTGATCTCGTGGCACATTTATCCGGATCTCGTTGTCTTGGGCTCCCACACGAAGGAGATCCATCAGCAAGACCCGTTGGTGAAAGCGGGTGGAATCGTCACCATTTCAATCTCCGCCCATGCCAGTCATGGCGATGGGGTGTATTGGTCTTTGCCACTGGCAAGTCTCCGATACTATGGAACTGTTCACCGAGAGCGATCAACGATGGGTGACTCGAGGATTTCCGTGGCGCAGCTCCAGGCATTGCTCCTCGGTGCTTCGTTGGGTGCAGATAAGGCTGCGTTTACCGCGGCGGAGATCTTGCAGTCTCTCTGGAGAAGATACTACAATATCTATCAAGCCAAAATGTGTCAAGTGGCCGACAAGCCATTGGAGTTACCGGAAGACCTGTCTGGATTCAGCGTAGTAGACATGCTACAAGACAGTAAACAGTCGCTCAGAGAGTTGATGAAAATCTTGCACTTTGTCTTTCCATTCAAAGATGGTATAGAACTTCTCCTCTCGGCTAATGGCAATGAAAAAAAGATGGCAATCCAACTCATGAGATACGGCAGCAACTATGGCAGATCATGGATTGGGAACACCAGTAGGTCTCCTTTTACCTTTTTCGGCTTAACGACGCTGTCATCCCTGCTTTACATGGCCAAAACCCCCGGCGTTCGAATCCAACTACTGCGTGATCTATGCGCAAACTATCAGCTCCCACCTTCAGATTACGTTATTCGCTTTAGGACCTCAGAAAACTTGTGGGCCTATACATCAATTGGAACCGAAAGCTTTGAGGCAGTACACGGAGGCATGAAACGAAAATGGGACAACTATGGGATACAGTACATAGAAGATATCCAGTGTCTTGAGATTCCCCCTGAAGAAAATTGGGTCTGCATCGCCACTCTAGAAGCGTCAAGGGGACACGGCCCCCAGTCTTCCTATTCAGGTGTGCACGCTGACATGTTTGCCGAACTCTTGGAAGAGAACCCAGGGCTTGGTCAGGATGTTCTCTTTAATTTCGCTTTTGGCTACCACAATCTTGCCGCTGTCTATACGAGGCAAACAAGTCAATCGTCATCTCAGAAACAAACATTACCCAATTCCGTTCCACTCACCATGGTACAGAATCTTTTTGAGAAGGATCTGCTACAGCTGGATATTGTGGCCGAATACCTGTTACGCCATTTCGAATCCAATCAACCAGGCCACGGCCACTCCCTTCTTGCCCTCGGACGAGTGGTGCACTATTACAACTGCCACCTCCCACAGGCCACCGTATCAATGGGCGTGATCAAAAACCCCCTGAGCTCCTGGAAATGGACGCAGTCCGTGATCAACCAGCTTGATAGCCTAAGCCCCCTTGCCGACCAGCAAGCCCGTGCCGGGAACCTCCCCGTGTCGATATATCCAAGCCTATTGCCCCGCGAATTCGCCTTTGCGGCCATATTACAATTCGAGTCCGGGACCATCGATGTGGATGTATCCGATCTGACGGCGGTCCTGGCGATATCCAGCGGGAACTCTCTGTTCATTGCGGAAGAACTCCTCCACGATCCAATCCCATCACAGGACATAAACATACATCCCCGCGCAATCTCGCACGTGATGGGCAATATAGGAAAGCCAGGAATCGCTCTCCTGGTCTCTCCGCCAGAGCTTGAGATCCGCGAACATGACCTTGAGCGGTGGCAATTTGTCAACCACAACCCATTCGAGGGAGAATTATCCGGGGGCCAATTTGAGGGCACGTCCCTCCATCTGTCCTTTACCGGCTGGGAAGGACCCATCAGCCTGGGATCCTCCAGCTACCGAGGGATGGAGGCCTATTTTGTCGAGGCAGTAGTCTCTGTCAATGACAGCGGGGACTGGGTGGGCGACCTGGATATTTTCAAGGGGTTACGATATCTGGAACAGGAGATGATTTATTCTGCGGATCGAGTACTCTGCTCCCATGATCCCGGCTTCGCGGCTGCGGGGGTAGAAATGGTTTCCATCGACTGTTGGGAGGAGATTCTGGATCCCCCTGCGGGATTTCTGGTGCTGCGTTCGGCACCGGGAAAGCACTATAAACAGGGGTATGGGCAGTGGATGGTGAGACTGGCGGCTGTGGGCATTGCAGCATCCCGTAAATACAAATGCGTCTGTCTACCAGTGGGTAGGGATGTTTGCTGGACTTGTGCGATTGGGAAATTTGGGGCTGACGATGACCGTAAGGTTCTCTTTGTTTGTTAGGCCTTCAGGTGAGTTGCTTGGGCAGGGCAGGACTAGATCCAGTATTGTATATTGTACTAGCAATGGACATTCTCTATTATCTACTGACATGGTGGATATTCAACCCCGAGAGGCGCCGAGATGTGGCGTCGGCAAACAAGATTCAGATCAACCTTATTCAGTAATTCCGATCCAGTTACGATTTCTCTAAACCTTCATCTGGCATTCTGAACCCTGTTTAGCTTCTTCCAGTATCTTCTCGAAGAGTCAGGCGCTCAGTCCTGACTTAGCAAACCCCACTAAGGCGATATAAAGCCATTTTCTTCCTGCTTTTCTTCATCCTTCTTAGTTTGAGAGGTGTTTGAATCATCATTTTCATCATTAGGATATCTTATCAAACATACTTAAGTACCTCGTTATCATGGACGTATCCACTATGGCGTTGTCATACGTGTCCCGTTGCATGGAATTTAAACTCGATATCTCCACTGGGTTCTGTTTTAGTTGTTCCAGGGTATTTTTGTCTTTTTTCCTTGCTATGGGATGAATCGTACAACAAGCAGGAATGATATACCAACGTCGTTCCATGGTTATTCATCCTTCAGTATATTATCGTAATACTCTCGTTCTCATCAGGGAATCTATCCGCAATCCAGCTCTCTCTCTCTCTCTCCTTGCAGTCGAAAATGAGTCGGTAGGTTTTAGCCGTTCAATATATCGACACGATATATACTTAACCATCTACAGATATCCATCACGTTGGACCAAAATCGCCCACCAGTTTCCAGGTGACCTCGCTTCACTGGTATCGACGGAAACAAAAATAACCTGCCGACTTCTCCGGTCCAACGCCTGGTTCAGCATGAGAGTATTTCTAGCTGGGCTTTGCGGACGGTGGCTAAGCTCACCACCTCCGGTGGCGGAGATGCCCGGGCTGCTTTTCAAGGTCGGCATGGCGGCAGTTATATACGCCTACGTCTTTGACATTGCAAACCAGACTACTTCGGCCACGGAGGATGCCATCAATAAGCCTCACCGGCCGATTCCAGCGGGACTTTTGAGCACCAGAGGTGGTTACTGGAGGTGGTTCCTCAGCTGGGTTGGCCTGCCGATGTTCTTGGCTGCCCTGTCGGGTACGGATGCCGCAGTCTCCCTCGTCGGCTGGGAGATATGGACATTTTTCTGCTACGTGTGGCCCAAGTTCAATAATTGCCTTATGCGCAATACCTTCACTGCGGTGGGTATGGTGCTTCTTTTGTGGATGCTGAACGCGGTTGTTGTCGAATATATCCCAGTTTGGGACATGAGCTGGAAGTTGGATATCCTGATGGGCTTATGGGCGTGCTTCACGATTCATATACAGGAGTTTCATGATGTGGATGGGGATCGCAAGATAAATAGAAACACTGTTGCCACTATCTTGACCTCCGCCCATGTTGTCCGTCTGCGTCAGGCCACCGCGGTCTTTTTGGTGGGAAGTGGTGCTTTATCTTTGTTTTGGGGATTATCCCATGTCCATCATGTTCCGCTAGGTCTGGGGAATTGTTGCAGTTTTGCAGTTCCTTCTCAGTGTTGCAACCGGTTATCGATTCATCGCATTGACGTCTAAAACAGCCAGTGAAGTGACATGCAGGGATTTCTATTTGCCAACGGGTTTGGCCTTGGAAATTTACCTGTCTTGTCTGAACCCATATTTGCTTCATTGACAACATGCTCGCGGCCTTTTTTTCCCGTCATCAACTCGACGATGCTGCAACTGCTCCGGATGTTTCCAGTCACCTATGCACCTCGGGGGAATCCATGACCGACGTAGGCCATTCTTGCATTGTTGTAGCATATTATTGGGCTTCAAAGTGACGGAGTAAAGTTCCTTGACTTAATTTGTGGTCTGTCGTCGGTTAATTCCCCAGAGCCAAGCATAATTGTGCCGGTATTCCACCAATGGTATTTCGGAGTCCAAATATAATGCATCAGACTGGCAGGTTTAGTTCCCCCACCGTGAATCTCTTCTATAGATGGACTTGAAAGTGCTCGGGATTGCTGGACCCGAGGTTTCTTTTCTATAATAAAGTGCATGTTATCTTCAATTACCAAAGTTTCTGAGCTCAGGTTCTGATAATTCATGCGCTTTATTTAGACTGTAAGGATGTTATCACTTCGCATACAGGCCTTGGTCTTCCTGACGGGGCTTGCAAGTCAGTCTATGGCTGCTTTGAAGACTGGAGAGAATTCTACCCACTTCACCCTCGCCAATGATCGCTTTGCCGTGGCCATGGCCAAATCTAATGGCCAGATTGTCGATGTCACACTTGATGGGCAGGATTTACTGGGCCCAGTCAATGGCAACAGTGGAAAGGGCCCCTACTTAGACTGTTCTTGCGTTCCCTCGGGGTTTTGGACCCCGGGAAGTAGCGCTCAGATAGAACTGCTCAACGGGACAGACTCAACCGGGACAGCATATGGCGGCCTCGTGATGACAGACACTTATAAACCAACCAACCAGACCCTATCGCAGTACTTGTTCGTCCGGGAGACGGAGACCGGGCTGCATGCCTTCTCCCGCGTGACGTACTTCAATGCAACAACCCCGTTGCTTCGAGACCTCGGCGAACTACGCACTCTTTGGAGGCCAAACACCAATCTGTGGACCAACTTCTCGACGAGTGACGGGAACTTCGGCCCCATGCCCCTGCCGAGTAGTCAATCGAATGCCATCAGCGTTCAGGATGCCACCTCCTATCTGGGCAATTTCACCAATGACCCCTACGTGAGCCAATACTCGGACTACTTCACGAAATACACCCTGGCCGAGAACTGGCGTACCCACGACGCCCACGGCCTTTTCAGCGACGGCTCCAAGAGCCTCGATGGGAGCACCTTTGGCGCTTGGCTTGTCCACAACACCCGCGAGACATACTACGGCGGACCCTTGCACTCGGACCTCGTCGTCGACGGAATCGTATACAACTACTTGGTATCCGGTCACTACGGCGCCCCAATGCCCAACCTCACCCATGGCTTCGACCGCACATGGGGCCCTCAATTCTACTACTTCAATCGCGGCGACCCCGGCACGACACTAGCCGATCTCAGGGCCGATGCCGCTCAATACGCCGACCCGGAATGGAACGACGACTTCTACGACAGCATCGCAAAGCACGTTCCGAATTTCCTCCCGTCGGCGAAGCGCACTACCTTCGAAGGAAAAGTCAATCTGCCCAAGGGCGCGCAGAACCCAATTATCGTGCTCTCCGAAAACGAGCAGGACTTCCAATTGAACGTCTTCAACACCAAGTCTCTCCAGTACTGGGCGGAAATCGACCAGTCCGGGAGCTATCGCATTCCACGGGTCGTGGAGGGAACCTACCGAGTGACCCTCTACGCCGACGGGGTATTCGGCTGGTTCATCAGAGACAACGTGGAAATCTCCAGGGCGAGGGCGAAGAAGAACAACACCTTCACGTGGAGGGAAGAAAGCGCCGGGAAGGAAATATGGCGCGTTGGCGTGCCGGACAAATCCGCCGGTGAGTATCTCCATGGCTACGCGCCCGATACGTCGAAGCCGCTCCAGCCGGAGCAATACCGGATCTACTGGGGTATATACGACTATCCGGCGGAATTTCCCGACGGGGTCAACTTCCACGTTGGTAAGAGTAGCGAAGCGCGGGACTTGAATTATATCCATTGGTCGTTTTTCCCTTCCAAGGGGAATCATCTTCGGTCAGAGCCGTATTACGAGAACACGAATAACTGGACGATCACGTTCGACTTATCGAAACAGCAATTGCGAAACACGCGGACGGCTACTTTCACGGTCCAGATTGCGGGCACGAAGACTACCAATGGGAATGATAAATGGGGTGTTACGGATGACCCGTATAGTAACTTGCCTTGGACGGTCAATGTCAATGGGCGGTATGAGTCTACGTGGGTGATTCCGTATTGGCGTAGTGGATCGTGTGGGGTGAGGAGCGCGGTTGCCTGCCAGAATGTTGAGCATAAGTTTGTGTTTCCGGCTTCTCATCTTCGCCAGGGGAAGAATGAGTTTGTTTTGAGTCTGCCGTACAATGCATCGAGTGTTGAAACTGCTGTACTGCCTGATGCTCTTTATGTGCAGTATGATGCGTTGCGATTGGAGCTCAAATAAGTGTATATAAATAGCTTCAAAGCATGGTTTACTCTGGAGGTGAATTCACTGCCCGGCGGTTAGGCCATGGAATTAATGAGACGATTTTCCCTTCTCGTGACGCCTTGAGAATTTCCATTATCAGCTGGATCATTTCCATTTTCTTCGTGTACCGTGGGTTGGTTACCCCAAGATGAGATGCCTATTTATATCAGCTGTTATAACCTACCAGTGAAAATTATACCGCCGGCTTTGATGATTGCTTCCGCAAGCGTAGAGTTTTAAATATTTCCGTGGAATCCTCTCTCTTGGGCAGACTTGGAGTCCTAATGAAGAAAAAAAACATTAAGTCATTTTACAAAGAAACGTTAATGTTAGGTCAAAGGTAGAGGGCGTACCTGGGTTGAAGAACCACTCTTAGCCCTTAAATAGGGGTCATCAAGTCCTTGAACAGGGCCACTTTTCGGTTTCTGTGGGGCTGACAGGCCGCCCAAGTAGACCATACTATCATTGCTTTTAAAAGTCCCAAATATCTCAATTGGAAAATCTTCTCTCTGAAGAGATAGGTCTTTGGCAGTCATTCCGGACACATTTTTCATTGTCGTAGATGCCCCCCCGACTTCCAGTAGCAGACGAACGACCCTGGCATGACCCGAAGCTACTGCTAACATCAACGGGGTGTCACCATTTTTATCCACACAGTCGACAATCACACTTTTGCTCTTCAGAAGCGAGTCGACAATATCTTCGTAGCCTTCTTCTGCGGCGTATGATAATGGGGTGCGTCCACATATATCTGGATGATTGATATCTACTCCTGGTCGGTCAAGCAATATCCTGACAATACGCTTAAGGCCAAATTTAGCAGCGAGTGATAATGGAGTCCGTCCATCTGTGTCTGGATGATTGATATCCACTCCTGGTCGGTCAAGCAATATTCTGACAACATTCTCCTGGCCAAACGCAACAGCGTGTGATAATGGGGTCCGTCCACGAGTACCTGGATGATTGATATCCACACCGGGTGTATTAAGTAGCAGCCTTACGAGGCCTGTGTTCTCACATTCGACGGCAAGAACCAGTGGCGTACTGCCCCAAGAGTTTCTGCAATTGATATCTAAGCCCGCATTGAGAAGAATGCGGACAGCATCGTCATGCCCATTGCTACATGCCCACATTAGAGCGTCTGGACCCAACGAATCCTTTCCGTTGATTTCATTGGGGTGGATTTTTTCGAGCACTCGTTGAAGGGTTTTCGTTGCTCCAACCTCTGCAGCATGCAGGAGGACCTGGGAATCTTCTGGGGAGGGGAATCGCATGTCAGGAAAACGATCCCTAATTTCGTCGAACACTCGCGAGGCAGGTAAGGCGTAGGAGACGCCGATGGTTTCTGCTCCTGCCACGATCACCCCGAAAATTGAATCGTCAAGGGGGTTGATAACCCATGAGCCACTGTTTCCAGGCACTGTTCTCAGATGAAGTTTTAGTGTGTGAAAGTAAGTTTCAAATGCTAAAATACTTACCTGGCTGCATTCGCAGGGCCCACACATCTTGAAGTCCAAAGGGCTCAACATACAGTCCAGATATTGTTCCAGGAGCATTTGTCTCAACTGGTGTTCCTGTACCAACTGCTGCCCATAGAGGAGTTTCTGATGGACTCGGCGAAACCTTGCTGGGGAAAGAAATAGTGTCGTTCAGAACTGCATAGTTAAGAATAGGCTTTTCGTCTAGATGAGTCGTGCTCAGTTCAAGAAGGGCCCAATCTGTCTGCAGGGAGTAGTAGGGCCCTTTGTGTGGGATTGACCCCAGTAGTTTAAATCGAGCTGTGCCGGACTGGGAAAGAGAGATTGGGTTATCCTCATTAAAGGTATTCTCGGAATCGCTTGTCAGGCTCTCATCATCGCTTTCGAAATCGTCATCATCTGCAGGCTCATCATCATGCAATCTGAAGAACGGATGAACCACTGTGACGCCGGACTGGGTATAGATCGCGTCCGCGGAAAGAGAGATTGGGTTATCCTCATTAAATGTATTCTCGGAATCGCTTGTCAGGCTCTCATCATCGCTTTCGAAATCATCATCATCTGCAGGCTCATTATCATGCAATCTGAAGAACGGATGAACCACTGTGACGCCGTATGGTGTTTCTCCCAGCATGATCGATCCTCCTATGGTGGCTGTTTTCGAAAAGACCACTCCGTCCATATTACCCACACTGAAGAGCCTTCCACAGACATTTGTTGTATTCTCCAGGTCTGACACGAAGGCGGTGTCTCCCATGTTTAATGCGATCTTGCTCTTGAAGCCGTAGACACGAAACCCCCAACTTTTGAGGTCTCCGTGTTTCTCAATCAGCTCGACGGCCCGCTGAGTGACCCTCGTATTTCCACAGATAAAAACTGCAGCAGGGTGAGTTAGACGCCATTCGGAGCCCACTAGCCAACAAGTAATATTATAGGGCGGTCGTTTCTGGATCCTGCGAAAGATTCTTTTACTGTTGTCTTCCAGGAGCGGTTCTAAGATGTTGGGGTAAATGCTTGTGTCCCATGATTGTTTGACCTTTCCCACTGCATCCCAGGCATATTGGCCATCGAATGGCCAGGAGTGTTGCTGATTGACTGATTCTTCTTTGTCTGCCGCAGTCAGCCCGTCCCAAAATGTTGTTGGTGAGGGCGCTTGTGTCTGCAAACTCCATTCGGATAGTAATGTATCTAATCGCGGTTGTATCTGGATTCGAGTCATAGCTGTGGGGGACATGAGGTCTGGAATGGTATCGTGTTCAGTATTTTGTCATGTTTGTACTCGCGATGACAACTCATGGCGCCCACTGCACGTGCATGTCAGCCTCGTTCTACATACTGGGATCACCCTAACACAGCCACATCACTAGAGGGAGGGGTGTGTCGCCCTCAGACAATCCAGCGCTAAACATTGCAATTGTTATCTTCTCTTTTTCCCCCCCGGAACAACAACAATAACAACAATGGAAAATCTCGATTCGTCTGTAGAAGAATTTTCACAGTTTTCTTCTATCTCATCCTCTTCCAACGACAGGACTGAATCTCCAAACACTAGTCTGCTTCCAGCATTATGGGATCTTCCCCCAGGTCATGGACTGCAACCATCTGATGCGTTTGCCCAATACTACAAGGATTGTCTCATCTTCATCGAGGGCCCCGGACTTGCCATCCATACCAAGCAGGACTTGATCGACCTCATAAATTTCATTAGGCATCGGACAACCATCACCAGAGCGGAGCTAACCGCTGACTTCGAGAAGCACTGCAGCTCAATCGGATCCTCATTATCGGCCTTGGAGGCGGCCATCCGTATCTGGCTCATGATCTCCATTGATGGCTGGGAGCCGCACCGAACGCTCCAAGAGTACATCAACGGGCTATTTCCGCGAATGGACGCAAATCCATCTCACTCTGGTGTCAAACCGTTTCCGCTATCATTCAATATAAACAATATCCGAAAAATCGGTGGCTTCGACATTGCCTGGACAGAAAGTCTTGAGAATCATCTTACGATGTCTGTAGATGGGACACCGAAACAACTGAGAGTCTTTCACATGGCGCCGTTCCTGCAGGGATACCGTCACAGTTGCAGGTACGTACCTATACAGTTCCCCCGCCCTTCAGCGCAGTCCATACGATTCCATTGATTGATTGAATGATTACAGCCAGGTATTCCCTCCCGGTTTGCTAGAAGAAACAGCTCGGACCATTTCCCTTCTTATCCCATTCTCGAACCTCGAATGCCGAAAATGGATGCGCAAGACCCGTATAAAAGCAGGTCTTGACATCGAGGAGGGAAGATTGCCTATTGTATCTCGGGATATTTCCCAGTATCCCTACTGGGGGCGACAATTACTCGAGCTCCGTGACGAGTATGACCGTACCGAACCGACAACGCTCAAGCAGTGGTTTAGGGACAAGCGAAACCCTAACCAACGTTATACATTCTGGATTGCGGCTATAGCGCTGTCCCTTGCACTTCTTTTTGGTCTCATTCAGTCTATTACTGGGATTCTGCAAGTAATCTATAAGTGAACAAGGATTGGCGATTTCGGGAAGCACGCATGTTGCGGGAGTGATGTAAGATATATAGCGGGAGCCAAGATGTTGATGTATTAGACCCACGCCGTGATGAAACTTAATGTTATTGATGTTTACAACTAGTTAAAAGATTTGATGATATAACAGGAAACAACAATGTAATATACGTACCTGAACAGACAGATAACAAAAAAAAAAACAAGTGAATAAAATAAATAAATCATGTGCTACACTGATTATGTCAACACAATCATCCATGAGAGGTAAAAATTGTACGGATTATGTTCAACGCTCACTTGAAGATGGGATAATATGCAAGACTTACGAATAATTCACGGATTAGTGTTCTCTGGATGATAGAGAGTCATGTAGTCTAGGTATGTTGTTGTTGTGAATGGTGGAAGCACATACTCATATTGGATAGAACATCCGAGGGTCATGTGACCGTACTCTTTCATCCAGCGCCGTTATTAGGGCAGCGAATACTCACGCGAGCCTCCTAAAAGCGGCAAAAGCAGCTCCGACCTTAATTAATGGCGCAAATAAAATGTACATAAGCGCAAATCGTAATAAAAACAACAATGAATAATAATAATAATAATAAAAGCAATGGACACCCTCCACCGGACACTTAATCTGGCAACCTGACATGGTCGTATGGTCCAATTTCTAGGAATTCCATTAGACTAGTTTGCTTCTTCTTCTTCTTTCTTTGTTTATTGAAAGTCATTATTTTATTTTATTTTATCTATTCAAGTCAAAGCACGAATCCACCGGAATACCTCGCTCCTCCACAAACTATATGATCCAAAAAGCTGGGCATGAGGCGGAGGATGATCAACCGAAGCTGAGTCGGAACGGGGCCGAGGCATGAATCCATCCACAAAAAGAGGCAGGAATATGAGAACGAACCACCAGTGTGGACATGGAACACACTCCAATTGTACTAGCAAAATCTCCCCCTCACCAGCCATCCTTCGCGAATTTCTCCAATTACTCGCCCGTAAGACCCGCACATCCCCCCGCCGGAGACGGAGACGCCCGTCGCAATTCGCGGGTGGTCGATATTATTTCACTCATCATCGGGCCGAATGGGGCAAGAAAGCACGTCTTTTGTGTGGGAGGGAGAGGGAAAGGAAAATATTCATGATAATTATAGATGAATATATCATGTGAAGGTCGATCGGTTGGAAAATTGATTCCGAGATTCTAACTGCCTACCCTACTTTATCTGGATTTTCTTTTCGCCCCTGGGTATGAAAAGCTTTCAGTAATATATAATCCTGTGGAATTCGTACTTTTGATAGAATCTGGATGTTACTACCTAGTTAAAGATGTGCAGGGATCGGAAGTAAATTTTTTTTTTGCCATCCTCCCAGAATGAGTTAATTTTTTCAACATCCCTCTGGAACTTGACCAGGGGGTATAATTAGCCTGGGAGTTTGCCTCCCCTCACCAGGGTTCCGGAGTTTACCGTATGGGCTCGTTCAACTGGACAGGCCATTGGTTGTGCCTCGGGACAGTTGCACAACTCAGAACCGAAACATGGAACCCGGGAACTCTTTTTTTCTTTTCTTTTTCGATTTTCTTTTTCATATGAGTTTGTATGGGTTTATTGAAGGAG
Source organism: Aspergillus nanangensis (assembly GCA_015844325.1). Taxonomy (NCBI): domain Eukaryota; kingdom Fungi; phylum Ascomycota; class Eurotiomycetes; order Eurotiales; family Aspergillaceae; genus Aspergillus; species Aspergillus nanangensis. The sequence goes on along the minus strand of VCAU01000002.1, from coordinate 399,194 downwards.
ATCTGGAATTCTTGCAATATTTAATGGGGGATATTATTGTTTTTGAAACAAAAAAAGAGCCCCCATAGAGGTACACCTTGTTGAATAGAGGCAATTATTATAAGTTAAAGTATCGGCGTAAAGTCCGACCACCCACTGCTCACCGGGGATTGTTCCAGGCACAAATCCATGTCCAGGGGCGGTGAGGGCGTTTTTCGCGGCCCTTCCCCTTCCGAGCCACTTTAGGCAATATTATTATTATTATTTGGCGGAGGCGTTTATTTTTGCCTTGTAAGGACGATTTTATTATTATTATTATTATTATTTTTTGTTTAGGGACGAAATTTTTTTTTTTTTTAAAATCTGCATGCTTAATTATTATTATCATCCGCCATCAGAGAAAGATCTGCCATCATTATAGATTGATAAAAAAAAAAGTGAAACGAAAAGAGAAAAAACGAAAGAAACCCTAAGAGGGACTATTATTATTTTTCTTTTGTCAGGACGAAAATCCAGACAAGAACAGATCGATCTATTCCCGACTTTAATCAATCACTCGGACCCCCCATTTTTTAATTTCCTTTCTCCACATATTTTTCCTTATCCCAGCACCCCCTTCGTAAGCTCAGTTTCTTCACCCTACGAGCCTCAGCTCAGTTCCTTCTTGGTCCTTTTCTTCTTTGGTTTTGTTTTGTTAGACATTGGTTTACAATTGTTCATGCCACAATGTCCAGTGTAAAGGACGCCGTCAAAGAGTCCTTACTGGGCAGCCCCGATGAGTTTCAGCCTTCGCGTCAGGCCAAGGCCAATTTCCTTCGTCATGCGCACAAGGATGAGGCCTCAGGTGAGATGTACATGTCGGAACAGGGCTTTGTGGAAGCTGTTGCCCCAAAACATGAAGATTATGTGAGTTGGTGCACTTTTTCTCGACTTCGCATCGCATCGCAACCCGATGTGTCATCGCAGTGCGGCCTTTTGACTAACCCATGGTTTTTTTTTTACTCTTCTAGCATAAAATCAAGCGAGAGCACTATGCCATTCTCTTCCGTGTCGCTGATCGTCGCAACTCCGGAAAGTTGAGCCTCACCGATTGGGCCACATTCGAGAACCTCCTCGCTAAGCCGGACGCCGAGTATGAGATTGCCTTCCGTCTGTTCGACACCGAGGGGACAGGAGCCGTCAAGTGGGAAACATTCCAGAACCTGTACAACCTGAACAAGAAGACCGATAGCATCCCATTTGATTGGAACTCCGAATGGGCCTCCCTTTATACCGGACGCACGAAGACCCGACATGACATGACCTACCCCCAGTTTTCCCAGATGCTGCGTGGCCTGCAGGGCGAGCGTATCCGCCAGGCTTTCCACGTGTTTGACAAAGACGGTGATGGCTACATTGAGCCGGAGGATTTCCAGCGTATCATCCTCGAAACATCCAAACACAAACTGTCGGACTACGTACTGGAGCACCTCCCTAGTCTTTGCAACATTTCCGCCGGCACTAAGATCTCATACGCGACGGTCCGCGCCTTTCAAAATGTGATGCGCGAGATGGACATGATTGACCTCATCGTGCACGAAGCCACAATTAAAAGCGACGATGGGAAGATCACGCGATCCGATTTCCTCAACGAGGCCGCTCGTGTCACCCGCTTCTCCCTCTTTACGCCCATGGAGGCTGATATTCTGTTCCATTTCGCTGGGTTGGATGCACCCTCTGGGAGACTCTCCCAGAAGGATTTCGCCAAGGTCATCGATGCGTCGTGGCGCATGCCGCTTGTCGCGGCCGGACAGATGATTCAGTCGGCGTCAGGTACGGCACAGAAGGCGGCGGACACGACAAAGTCTCTCCTTTATAGCGTGTTGGAGTCGGCGCATCATTTTGCGCTTGGAAGTCTTGCAGGTGCCTTCGGCGCATTCATGGTTTACCCGATTGATCTGGTTAAGACCCGCATGCAGAACCAGCGATCATCTCGCGTTGGTGAGATGCTGTACAACAACTCTCTCGACTGTGCACGCAAGGTCATTCGCAATGAGGGTTTCACTGGTCTTTATTCTGGAGTCATCCCCCAGCTGATTGGTGTCGCGCCTGAAAAAGCCATCAAGCTCACAGTCAATGATCTGGTTCGTGGTCGTTTTACGAACAAGGACAACGGCAAGATCTGGTATGGTCATGAAATTTTGGCTGGTGGTACTGCAGGTGCTTGTCAAGTTGTAAGTTGTGCGACCACAGTCACGGCCATGTGCTCTTCTAACCTTAATTTCCACATAGATCTTTACCAACCCTCTTGAAATCGTCAAGATCCGCCTGCAGGTCCAGGGTGAGATCGCCAAGAATGTCGAGGGTGCCCCTCGTCGGTCCGCTCTCTGGATTGTGAAGAACCTAGGATTGATGGGATTGTACAAGGGAGCTAGCGCTTGTCTGCTCCGTGATGGTATGACGCATTGATACCTACCCCTGCCTGCCTGAATTGATTTATCTAACCTTCCCTTTGCAGTTCCCTTCTCCGCGATCTACTTCCCCACCTACTCCCACCTGAAGTCCGACTTCTTCGGCGAAACCCAAACGAACAAGCTCGGAGTCTTGCAGCTGCTCACCGCTGGTGCTATCGCCGGTATGCCCGCTGCCTACCTCACCACCCCCTGCGATGTCATCAAGACCCGTCTGCAAGTCGAGGCCCGTAAGGGCGAGGTTGGCTACACCGGCCTTCGTCACTGCGCCGCGACTGTCTGGAAGGAAGAGGGTTTCAAGGCCTTCTTCAAGGGTGGTCCTGCCCGTATCCTCCGGTCATCTCCGCAATTCGGTTTCACCTTGGCTGCCTATGAAGTCCTCCAGAAGATGCTCCCAATGCCTGGTGATCATGAGGATGTCACTCCCAGCGGTCAGGTCGAGCCCGGTGTCGGCCTGCAGGTCGCAAAGGCGCCCCTGCCTTATCTGAGATCGAGAAACGCGCTGAAACTCATCCTTGACCTTGATGAAAACATCGGCCGCGTGCCGATTCCCCGCGCCGAACAATGGCCCAAGTTCCTCCAAGGCCAGAAGCAATAGATAGATACGCACGCATTTCCTTGTGTTTATTAGCGCTGAATTGGTTTTGTTTCTTTTTTTTTTTTTTGTTCCCGCTCTTCCTTCGCAGTCATTTTCCTTTGTCGTCTGTTTGACTTGGAAATACCTTCCATTCTCAATAGTTATCCATCCCCTTTTCTGGTTCTCGGGGTTCTGGTTGGGTTGGAGCGAAGATTGTGTCCATTTTTGTTTTCTCTCCCTCTCTTTCCTTTCTCCGTACAGGAACCATTTCGCATCTGCACATTGTACCAAAAATCGGATAGACTTGACTTGGGGGAGGGATATTACCATTCCAATTTTTGCATACACGTCTTAGAAAAAGATTCGCTTCCTGATTTTGGCGGTCCTGTGCTGGGATAGGTTTAGGTCCTCGGTTTATGGCCGCTACTTGAGTGTACAGGTACCCGATCTGTGATATTATTCTGCTTATCGTTACTGTGATTTAATGGAGCATGAGTGAGATATTTAATAAGTTCAGTCATTTATAACTTGTTCAAGAACTGATATTTACATAATTCTGGGTATCTTGAATACTATGACATATGGTTAGTTTCCCTGCCAGCCGTTTTTCTTCCTCAGACGGCGGATATAGCAAAGTCACTTCTTGGGCCTATACAAACCCACCGCAAATTGTCCCACGACGCAGATAACTGGCAGTGGTGGCGGGGTAGTTGGTAGTGCATGAGACCATCACCAAAAACGTTCAAACGCACCAATTCCATGTAGATGCAATCCAAAGCCTCCAGTCACATATTTACCCCACGAGGTCCGACAACGCCTGATAGTGTGGTTGTTATATTGTACAAAATGACTCCAATCGAGGGTCGTCGATCAAGCCATGTAGATGAAATCAGAAGAAGTTGAGTTTTCGTCTAGAAGCACCATCCGTCGGAGGCTCCTCATTTGCCGACCCCTCCGCAGGAACAGCCGTGTCTTTCATGCGTGACTGTTCGGTCTGTTCCTGCTCTGATTGAGATTCGGCCTGTTTCGCCTCGTCCTTCGGCTTTCTGTGCCATAACGAATCCTCATCCTCGATCTCTCGGAGAACTAACAAATGCAGAAAGAAAGTCACAGTCAGTACTCTGACGACATTGAGCCCCGCAGCATACTCCGATATCAAACGGCAATAATCACTCACCTTCTTCCCACTCTCTCTCCTTCCCCTCATCGCCAGTGCCCAACAGCCTCTCCAGATCCACCTTCTCACCGGCCTTCACTCGTCCAATGACCTCCCGCAGGAGCAAGATTTTTGCATCTGCCGTCCGCGAATATGCGGCGTAATCGTTCTTCAAGGCGATCATCCGGATGGCCTGCGACCCGATCAAGATGAAGATGATGATGTAGAAGCTGGCGGGGTTCCATTCTTTCGACTTTGGCGATTCCGTCCCGGATGCTTGTCCACCACGATTTCGAAGGAACTTGGGGACCATCGACTGCCACAATGACGCCTGTGCGAATCGGGGGATTGCGCGGGATACAGTGGATTGGAGACGGGTTTGTTGGGTGTATTGCGAGGTGTTCGGCTGGAGGATCCGGGGGGACAGGGGTCGGAAGGCAGCCTGTCGAAGGACCAGCCTTGAGAAGCGCATATTTAATGAGGCCATAGCCGGTGTGCGAGGGGGGTTGCGATTGGATTGTAACGAATGAATGAGTGTTTGTTCTGGATGTTCGGCGAAAAGGCCTCGCCATCGGAGTGTCGGAGGGCTTGGCGCCGCTAGTCCGTAGTGGGCGTAGTGTATAGCGTGTTGCTGCGACAACGAGGGAGAGTCTTGGCGTCGGAATCAATCAATCAATCAATCAAGCCTCCATTCCACGAATCTGACCTCATTGAAACGACCCGACCACTCCGCAATTATACCGCGTTATCGACTCGCATGGCGGCTTCGACTGTTCCTCATTCCCAGTAGCAATACCCATACGCCATGACGGTCGCAACTCTCCTTCCCGATTCCTCGGTGGAATCGGTGAAGCTGGCCGTCCGCTCCACAACAACATGCTCAAACGCTACCGTGTTGTCCCTCCAGACCCTATTTCGCAGCACGGCCAAGGTATCTACGGAGATTGATGCCTCTACGGTTGAACGAGTCGCGAGAACGACAAAACAACCATCCACGTCAATGAGTCGAACGCGAGTTTCCCGCGCGACGAAGACAAAGACGTCAACACAAGATGCGGCATTGAATGCGGTGATAGAGCAGGATGCGTCGCGTCTTTCACACCAAGAAAGACTTGTTCTTGCCACGGAAGTATTTAATACCACACTAAAAACTCTCTCCGACGCAGTGAAGCTACAATCATCGAAACGCGACGACGCGCGATTCCGGTCTGGAAATAGTACCCCCCGGTCCACCTCGCCGAGTAAATCAAAGCCATCGCCTGCCCACGAGAAAACGCCAGAACTGGATGCTGGAATTTCCGCTGTGGCGGAATGTGCGAGGATGGCCTTGTCTTCTTTACGGACGCTGAAGACGGAACATGGTGCTCAGGATAGTGCTTCCCCTAATGTTCAGCTGGAACAAGGCGCATGTGTGTTGGCGGGGAGGTATTTGTCACTGGGTCTGAATGAAATGGCATACAAAGAGTTGAGGGCCCTTAAGCGGCGGTGCCAACAATACCTGGACAGTCGGGCAACAGCCCGGAAGAAGACCACAACCTCGAGAACGAAAAGTCAGGACGAGGACACCATCGCGAAGCAACAAATGTCGCATCTTTTAACATTTGCGCATATTGCTCAGGCTGGCCCGATGCTGGGATTATTGGTCTCATTTCACTCGAACGCGCTGCGACTCATTGCGGCAGACAAGAAGACGTCCACCATCCAAAAGCTCGCGCCGTGCCTCCAGCTCGCCGACTCCAGTAGCCCTGCGAGTGTGATATTGTCGGCACTCGAGTCTGGAGCTCTCACCAAAGACAAGGCTGCGATTCAACTTCAGGCCCTATCCAACACAGTGCTTTCCCTTTCAGGGGTTCAACAATCGTCCAGTACAGCCATCAAGGATCGCCTGAAGCCGATCACAACGTTAACCTTGCAGCTCTTGTCGTTAGAGATACGTTGTATTAGTTGGACGATGTCAGGCCATGTTTGCGACGAAAGAAGGGAGATGTGGGACCCGTTGGCGCGTTACCTAGCGAGTTATGTTCACCATGCACGAGGCATTGAAAAGTCCGAATTCGCCTTGATATATACGACTACTGTTCGATTACAATCTGCCTTCGCCAAAATTGCAAAGACCCCTACAACCAGCAAAGACAACCTCTCAGTGGCACGGATTGCCACCCTCCTGGGTCAGCTTGGTCAGGAATCAGGGTGCTTCGAGGAAGCTCTGCGGCTCTTTACAGAATCTCTTACTCCCCTTTCCAGCATGCAGTCCCTCAACTTGGCTACCGTCCGTTGCAAGATCGCGTCGCTTCATCTACAAGCTGCGAAGACTTCGAAAAAATACTCTGCCACCGGTATACTGGATGCTGTTTCCGAAGCCACTGCTGCACTCGGCTTGCAGTTAAGAGGGAGCTCCCAGGACCTCGACGAGTTGTTAGTTGAATCGGCGAGACTAAAGAAGCTTACTATGGCATGGTTTGGAGATGTGGTAGGCAAAGGATCCAAAAAGACAAACGACCTGGACGACGCGCCTTCCCGTATATACGAGTACCTATCTGCATTCCTGCGCTTTCTACGACGTTATATTGGACGACAGCCTTCCCAGGACGACGAGATCAGCCAGTACGAATCATATAAAAAACGTGTTGGTTCGTGCAAAACTATTGTGCTGGCTGCGGTAGACTCTGCTATAGTATTGGGAAAGCTATCAGTCATCTCGCAGAGCCCTTCCTGGGAACATATGCTTTCTTGTTTGACAGACTGTCCAAAGCTCCTCACCGCTGTGAACCTTTCGGAAGACAATACGGGGGATGGCTACGGTGAGCAGGTTGGGATGGCATTTGTCAAATTATCGAATCTTTTCTGGTCGCGATATCTCAAAGAAAAGGAAACAGGCAAAGGGTGTCGTGAACTCGTCCCTACCCTTAAGCAGTCTGCTAGCCTCCTTGGTAACTGCTCGCCCGCTGAACGAAACACGGGATTTTCTGCCTTAAAGTATGAGCGACTGGCTCATGTGTACATGGAAGCCAATGCATCGGGCCAGTCCGGAAAGGCATTCTTCCAGTCAATCAACGAGCATATCGATGGCGGTGTCCTAGCGGAGATTATGTCCGACATGGGTGGAGAATACCCTCATCGCATATGCCAGGATCCTCAAAGTTCCGGATTCATGCTGGGGCGGGTATTGTCGACGTATCTCAAGATGAAGCTGCGAACTAAATCCTCAAAACTCAACGAATTCTTTGACGATGATACGCTACCCTCGTTGGAACGTGGCCACCTGTTGGAATGGCAGCTGGGCATCCTGACCGATCTTCATATGTATGCCCATAGCGACGATGTCTTTCGGACTGTTTTCAGCTCCCTCGTTTCCAAACTTCTTGACCTATATTCCTTTGATGTCCACCCAATCCGTCGATCACGAGTGCTTCTGACTGCCCTTCGATTCTCGTTGGAGCGACCAGGCTGCTTGGATTCTTCACTACAGCAGGATCTTACAAACGAGGCTATCAATGACATCGAATCGGTCAAAGATTGTGGCGCTGATTCCGACCTTGTTGCCTGTTCCAGTCATTTAAAGAACGCCATTCGCCTCACACTGGGTTTACACCAAGGAGATTTACGCCCAGAGCAGCTGGAGCATGTCATGTCTTCATGGAACTCTATCATATCGGTCTGTCGTGATTACAAGTCGTTGGCCGCACATGTTGGGGACGTGGATTACTGCCTCCTTCAGATGAAAGCTGTAGTTGACTACACAGAAATCCATGGGCTTTGGAGGCTCCAACTATGCACCTTGGAGCTGATTCTTCGCGTCACCGAGCTCCAAGAGTCGGCGGACTTCTCTGAAGCCATCGTTACCCTTGCTCGCCTGGTTTTGCAATATTGCCGACTGGGTTACTGTAACAAGGCTAGTAACCTCCTGAATAAAGCAGATCGATGTCTCAAGAAGAATGAGGTTTCCTGTCTTGCCAAGCTATCGCACAATTTGGCTTGGGTAGGATATCTCCTCGAGACTGGGGACATCGAAAAAGCCGCGACCATGCTGTCGACTGCTAGAACTCTGTATGAGAAGAACCAAGCGGATGTCGATTTGAATACTTGCTCGGTAATGGCTAAGATTGCATGGGAGAGGCTGATTGCTGATGCCGCCTTTATGAGCTCCCGTCTCTCGTTTGCTCAGGGCTCCATTAACGACGCTCTCTACTTTGCCAAACTATGCGTCAGGCTCAACTGTCGGATCTGGGCCAAGGTTGAGAAGATTGCACAGCGGAACCAGGAAAAGACGCTCCCCACGAACGATATTTCCGAGTTAGACACTGTTGTAGAGGTCATGGCAAAACTTGAAGTCTCGCAGACCAATGCCATTGTGACGCCAAGCACATATACCCAAGGAGCTCCTTTTTGGCCTCACGTTGGATCCCATCATACCTCTCTCATGAACCTCGCCAGTCTCTCGGCTCACCATGGTCTTTTCCAAGATGCCATATACTATGGTGAACAGGCACTGAAAATCAACAGAACGTTGAACGCCAATGTTCGATTGATCGCGTCCCAAGTGCAGCTTGGGTCTCATTGGATATTTGGCGGTCATATCTCTGAAGGCCAGGAGTTGCTTTCAGCCGCAGAAACAATGTCGCAACAGCTTGGTAATAGCGTTGAACTTGTCTCGCTCCAGCTGGGGCTTGCATCTCTCTATAGGACCCAAGGGCAGTACAAAGACGAGCTCCGTGCTCTTGTTCAGGCTGAGAAGTGTATGACCGAATTTGTTGGTTCCGAGATGTCTCTCTCGCCAAGCCTTCCAGATCTCGAGGAGAAGATGGACAAGCTCAGCATTCGGCCAAGCAGCAGGAGAACCAGACATCAACCGACAGCTTCAACCTCAAGCACTACCACCCGACGGACCCGTGCCGCAACCACATCCTCGAGAAGTGCACCCAAGATAACTAAACCGAGCACGAGTGCTTTGACTTCGCCCACTTCATCGACTTCCATCCTGCATCTCCGAAGTGATATCCTCCAGCAACAAGCAGCCTGTTCTCGAGCCCTCCGAAAGTTTGAACAAGCAGCTTGCCTACTTGACAACGCACGGCAGTATGCTATTTCCAGAGATAGCAAGATCTCCCTGCATATTGAAGAAAGCGAGAACTTCCTTGCCGATGCGATTCGCCACTTCGCTTCACATGCTGTTTATTGCGTTCTCCCTGAATCGACCATCTCTCTCCCGTCATTGCAGTCTCCGATTAAGGCTCTTGGCGAACCTAAACCATCCAGCAAACCATCCACCACTAGACGGCCGAGAGTGCCTGCTAAAATAGCCCGATCAAGAAGCCAGAAAGCCAACGACGACTTCTCCGTCATGCTCTCAAAGGCTGGTGATTCTCTCAACACAGTTTTCCCAACCGCCACCGCCCTGGGATCTACACTTGACAGCCATGCCGCGTCTCGCCTAATGAGCCGTATATCCATGTTGACCCAGGTCACAGCGGCTGAGACTTCGGTTTCTGCAGTCCAGTCCCCCGCCAATATCAATGGTATGTCTACACAGTAATTTGATGTTTTATATTTGCTAACTTGGATAGAAATTGGTCGTATCGGTGCTTTCGCTCGCGAGCACGTTGCTATTGGGATAGATAAGGAACTGACTGATTCCTGTGATCCTCTCACATGGCCGATTTCCAGAATGCCGACAACAAATGCTGAACCCGACATGTGCACGAATTTCACCAAACAATACGTCGACATTTTGCCTGAGAATTGGAACGTCCTCTCCTTGTCACTCAGTGCGGATCGGGATGAATTTGTCATTTCAAGGCTGCAGCGGGACCGCTCCCCATTCCTCTTGCGATTGCCTCTCAAACGGGGTAGTTCAGAGGACGATGAGGAAGAACAGTTCACATTTGAAGATGGACGGCTAGAGATGCAGAAACTCATCAAGCTGGCCAACGAAAGTGCACATGCTGCAAAGGCCCAGATTGATCGACAAATGAAGAAGAACTGGTGGAAAACCCGAGAGGCTCTGGACCAACGCATGGAAAATCTCCTGCAGAACATCGAAAATGTCTGGTTTGGAGGATTCCGGGGGATTTTCTCACCTGTCCCTCATGATGCAGCCCCTTTGACGCGGTTTGCAAACTCATTCCATAGCATTTTGGACAAGCACCTGCCATCTCGGCGGAAGGGCAAAAAAGCAGAGGGGCCGCGACTTACTCTCCACCAGAACGTGTTGGAGCTGTTCATTGGTGTGAAGGAGTTAGGCGACCAGGAAGACCCCGAAGACACTTTGATGGATCTGCTCTACTTCGTGGTGGATATCTTGCAGTTCCAAGGCGAACGCAACGCCTACGACGAGATCGACTTTGACATGATGGTTGTGGACACCCTGGATGCCCTGCGAGGGTACCACGAATTCACCCAGGTGGACAGCGGTAAACAGGGCCCTAACCACACGGTCCTGGTACTGGACAAAGCGCTTCATATGTTCCCTTGGGAGTCTCTTCCATGTCTCCAAGGGTTCCCCGTATGCCGCGTGCCGTCCCTAGAATGTCTGCGGGATCGCGTTCTCCAGTTCCGCCGGGAAGGGGCATCGGAGATGAGCATCGATCGAAACAAGGGGACTTACATCCTCAACCCCACGGGCGATTTGCAAACGACGCAGTCTACCTTCGAGAACGACCTTTCTCGCCTCGACGGATGGACCGGTGTTGTGAATCGGGACCCCTCCGAGGACGAATTCAGGGCCGGGCTCGAGTCATCGAGTCTTTTCCTTTACTTTGGACATGGTAGCGGAGCACAGTACATTCGCGGTCGTACGGTCAAGCGGCTGGATCGCTGTGCGGTGGCCTTCCTGATGGGCTGTAGCAGTGGTGCTTTGACCGAAGCGGGCGAGTACGAGCCGTACGGCACACCAATGAACTACTTGCAGGCCGGCAGTCCAGCGCTGGTTGCCACATTGTGGGACGTCACAGACAAGGATATTGATCGGTTTGCCCAGTCCACGTTTGAAAAATGGGGGCTGATGGGCGAGACCGACATGAAGGGGCGGGTCAGTATGGATGCAGCGGTGTCGCAGTCGCGAGAGGCATGTGTGCTGAAGTATTTGAATGGGGCGGCTCCTGTGATCTATGGGATACCGGGAGTGTTTTTAGAATAGATCCGATGTGTCATTAATCATTACATTAGCATTGGCGTTTGTGGGGTTTGTATACAATCCAATCAATCTGATTCTGGCGAAGATTCCCGATGTGTGGAGAACGTGAGGAGAAACAGGCAGCTGACTCAGCCGCTGCCCCTCACCCCGCATTGAGCTGGTCTCGTCATTTATTTTCATTTCGTTTCCTTCTTTTCCTCCTCAATCCCCTCCCTTTCTTGTACACATCCCCCAGATCCAACACCTGCACATAATGTCTGTCACCACCAAAGCCACCATCGCCTCTTTCGGCGGCAAGCTCCTCAAGCTCAGCCATGCTGCCACCTCCACCAAATGCGAGATGAACTTCAACCTCTATCTCCCTCCCCAGGCCTCTTCCCAGAAGGTCCCCGTGCTCATCTATCTCTCCGGATTGACCTGCACCGCCGACAATTGCTCCGAGAAGGGCTTCTTCCAGCACGCAGCGAGCAAGAAGGGCATTGCCGTGTTGTATCCGGATACCAGCCCCCGTACGTCCCGAACCCTCTCCGGACTTTTTTTTAAGAACCCCGTAATTTAACATACATGAACACAAACACAGGTGGTCTTGACATCCAGGGCGAAAACGATTCCTGGGACTTTGGCACCGGTGCCGGCTTCTACGTGGATGCCACCAACGCCCCTTACAACAATGGCTACAACATGTACACCTACGTCACCGAGGAACTACCCAAGACTGCCTTTGCGGCATTCCCGCAGCTGGATTCGTCGCGTGTGAGCATCACAGGCCACAGTATGGGCGGCCATGGCGCATTGACTTTGGTACGTCTATATCTACATCCGTTTTTTTTCCAAAGTCCCCAGCCCAAGCTAGGTGGTCACAACTGCCATCTCGAAAACTACCTACCTAACGAAGTGACCCAAAAAAAAATTGTAGTTCCTCCGCAATCCCGGCAAATACAAGTCTGTTTCCGCCTTCGCCCCCATCTCCAACCCCATCAACTGTCCCTGGGGCCAGAAGGCCTTTGCCGGATATCTGGGCGACGACAAGGCCAAATGGGCGGAGCACGATGCTACCGAGCTGGTCAAGAAGTGGAAGGGCCCCTTGGATGTGCTCATTGATGTGGTGCGTTTATTCGATGCGTGGATTTGTATCTTTTGACTTGTTCGATTCGTGCGGAATACTAATTTCACTTTTGTTTGTAGGGCACGGGCGACAACTTCTACAAACAGGGCCAGCTTCTGCCCGAGAACCTGGAGAAGGCGGCGAAGGAGTCGGGCGTCGAGGGCGTCACGGTCCGTTACCAGCCGGATTATGATCACAGTTATTTTACGATGGCGACGTTTTCGGATGACCATGTGGAGCATGCGGCCAAGTATCTTTTTGCATAGTGCGTTTTTCTTCTTTTCTTAGACTTTTGGTTTTTTTTTTTTCTTCTTCTTGTGTGGTTGTGGAAAAGATTTGTTTCATGTGCCATAACATACATATCACATAGCATTTATCTTATGCCCATTTCTGTCGATGTTCGGTATTTTCTGATATTGGTGTAGTGATAAACGGGAAAAATCGAGGATTTGAATGGATAGTGGTGTGTTATAGGGAGGAGGAGGATGATGATGATGATGATGATGTGTATATACCGATGTCTACTTTCAATGAACATGAAATATAAAGTCGAAGCGGGTCTTTACCTGCAGAAACTTGCTTGTCATGAATGATCCAACCTGTCGGAAGATATTACTTTTAACATCCCGGCCGGCGAGATAACCTCGAGTTGTATCAAGATAAAAGGCCAAAGGATATCCGCTTCCTTTCTTCGTCGTCTACATCTTCATCCATCTTATAGTAACCAACCCAAACGCACAGCCGTGTCCAATATGAGAGTCCATGTTCTTATCCTTCCCTTGACAATCCAGTATAACTACCCCTCCCTCTCCTTATCTAAACAACCTTCCCTTAAGAAGCTGAAAACTGATCATTGCTTCCTCCTTCTGTTTCAGCTCTGTGGTGGTGCATGGGTGCAAGTGTGTGTACCCAAGTGGTGCTTTTGATCACTTTGCCACACGGGACTGGTACTTACTAAGATACCCGGATATATATCTGCTAGTTTTCTTACCTATGGGGGGATATTAATACCCCGGCCGGCGAGATATTAATCTCCCCCTCCTTTTTTCTCTCTATCTATTTTCTGATATTGGTGTAGTGATAATCGAGAAAAATTGAGAAAAATTTAGAAAAATTGAGAATTCGAATGGATAGTGTATTTTTGTAGGAGAAAGTGATATGTATATACTGATATCTACCTACCTATCTACCTAGGTAGTTTTAACGAGCACAAAATAAGCCAAAGCGGGTCATTTATCTGGAGAAACTTAGCTCTTATCATGAATTATCCAGCCTGTCGGGAGATATCCTTAAGCCGCGTCAAGATAAAAAAGCTAGAAGATACCTGTCTGCTTCTCTTCTTGGTTTTTCCCAAGGAGATTCGGCCTGTTTTAACCAGGCTATATCTTCATCGATCCCATTTCTAGTCAATCGAAACACTCAATTGTGTATAATATGAGAGTTTCTGATCTCCTCTATCTGTTGACTATCCAGTACGACTATTTCTCTTATTCCCCCCTCTTCCTAATCAACCTTCTTCTAGCAAAGAGCGCAATTAAGACTGATTCTTGCTTTCTCCTTCTAGCTCCGTGGTAGTGCATGCGTGCAAGTGCATGTATATAAATGGATACTACGATCCCATTGCGACACAGGACTGCTGCTACCAATCATTTGGGTGGTATAACGAAACATCGGGTGATGTGAGTACTTGTTGTTTATATTTATGTATTCGTAGACTCTCCCCCTCTTCCCTGGCATTTGCTAATGTGGAAATATATACAGTGCGTTGCAGGTACCATCCATGAATATTTCTATGAATTCGCACAGTGCTGTATCCGGGAGAATATGCTCACATGCAGTGATTGCCTACATGGTTGCGAAGGCGGGTGGCCATGATGATCTGGTTCAAGACGCCCTCGAGAGAAGAAAGCCCAGACAAATACACAATTAAATCATATCACGCAACCAACGCTGACTCGTCCAAGCCCCCTTCATTTTCCTCCTGCCTTTTTCTTCCCCGTAGGTGAGAATAGGCCCCCTCTACCTCGCCGCAATATCCGCCATATGATCCGTAACCAGACACGTATACTCATCCGACCCGTAGTAGATCGTATTTCCATCGTTATGCGTCTGTCCCGTGCTGAGCACATCCCCCCACTGCCAGAATAGATCGCCGGCGTTTCCTGTGGAGCTAATCGCCGCCTGTTGCCAGGGTGTCTCAATGCTGCAATGGTCCGACGGAGCACCATACTCTTCAAACAGACATGGCTTTCCAGCAGCAGCGCAGGCGGCGCCGTGGGTGATGGCCCACTCGCTGCCCCAGGTGTAGGGAACGCCCCCTATCGAAACGGTATTAGTCTTGGACAAGTGGATGAGTGATAAAATAGTCCGAAGGGGGGGAGAGGGGGGACTTACAACTACCCGGATACAGGTGGTATGTGCCGAAGTCGATGGTGCTGATGGCGAGGTTGGCTGCGAAGTCGAGACCCTCACCGAACGAGTAGGGGTATGTGCCGTCGGAGCCGGTGGAAAGACCGAAGCCCTCTGTTTGTTTTTTGTTCTCGGTTAGATATTTTTCTCTACAATTGGAGATGAAAAGTAAGAGAAAAAAAAGCGAGAGTACATACCATCACCAATGCAAACCATATGTTTCGAATCCAACGACTTGATATACGCGCTGATATCCGAGATCCACTTGGTAAGAACCGTGGTAGCACAGCCATTGCATCGCGGCTCATTAGCCAACTCCCACGCAAAAATCGCCGGCGAGTTAATGAACCGGGACACCACCGCCTTGATATATGCGCGGTAGGCGGTTTGAATTGCCGTGTTCGTGTACCACGAGGTGTGGGCGCCGCCGCCGTAGGCATTGAGGTACGCGGTCATACCACCGTAGTCGTCCCAGTTGTTGACGAAGTTGATGATGAGCTTGACGCCGCGCGATTCGGCGGATTTAACGACCGCGTCGAGGCGCTGCAGACCGTAGGCGCCGGTGTTGATGGTGGAGACGCCGTTGGCGTGGCTTTGGAAATAGACTTGGCCGTCGGAGGGCACGGTGTTGACGTCGTTGAAGCCCCAGATGCGCAGGATCTTGTGGCCCGAGGCGGCGATGTGGTCCATCACGAGGTTGACGTCGGCGTCGTTGGTCAACATGCTGATCCAGTAGGAGTTGGAGCCGGCGAAGTAGTCGGTTACGCCGTCGATGGAAAAGTTGAGGCCCTTTGCTGAGGGGAAGACGGTGGAAGAGGGGACCGAGGTGGTGGTAGTGGTGGTCGTTTTACTGGTGGTAGTGGTTGATTTGCTGGTGGTGGTGGTGGTCTTGGATGTAGTTGTGGTAGTTTTGGAGGTGGTCGTGGTTAGGGTTGTTGAAGTCGCAGTGCCTGTTATCTTGCATCAGTTTGCAACCCTCTTTCAACACCACACCACATCACATCACATACCCGGAACACACTGGCTGTACCAGGCATTCTGGAACTGGCAGACATAGCCAGAGACACAGGTCGTAGCTCCAGTCCAGTTTTGACCTCCGCATTGCCCATATGCACCGGACTGCGCGGCCACAGCCCCAGCCAGGGACAGGAGAGAGAGAGCCTTTCCTTTCATTGTGAATTGAATTGGTCGAGTGATTGTATAGTCAAGCCCGCTACTTCTACATCTTCATCCAGTGCTGTCTTATCCCTCATATTTATATGCCAACCGCTCCGTTTCCTTTCTTGACCTCCGTCCGTCTCCCATCCTTCAAACAACCGTGGCGCGACGACACGATGCAAGTAATATCCGCATATAGTGCTCGTATTCCAATCGCAACAGCAAAAAGTGCCACCGGACGTTAAATTGCGCAGGGGCAAATCTATACCCCGCCTTCCCCGGATAGCTTCACGGAGTCTTCACCGGGTGCCAAAATGCAAGCCACAAGTGTATTGAAAGGCTCGGCTCGCTCATGCAATGTCTAATTTACCCGGCTTGTCGAGCTAATTGCAGTCGGTGATTCGGGCATATTTCCCCGCAACGAATGGCAATCATCTGAAACCGCTGTCGATATGCATTGGATGTGGCGTGAGGAGCGGTAGCTGTGAAGGAGATCCGTGATGTTTTCGGACTGGCGGACGCCACGCCACGCTATTCTATCTTTTCCTCATCTCCGGATTTCCCCTTCATTTTTTGCACCAGACAGACCTCCGCGTTTTATATCTTGGGAGGCGATAATAAGCGAGTGGCTCTGTGTGTTCTTCATCCTTCTGTGTTGGGGCGTGGAGGGGCATGGCGAAGATGGGTTAGTGAACTTTGCTTGGTTGGGCAAATGTTATCCTTGGGAGTCACTCGGTAGAATAGATATGTCAGTGTCGAGAATAGTGGATTGGAAAATAAGATGGCAAAGAATCTAGAAGTTGGACAAATAAACAGACAGTGCAAGTCGGAGGGAGAGCAACTTTATAGGGACAACGTTGTCGATCTGATCCTCCGTACCTGAACCAGAACAGATCGACAAGAGACCGTTGTTCTATTGATCTTCACCTCTCTTGCCAATTGTAGTTGCATACTGTCTTCATGGATCTCCCTTAGAGGCCGATCGTCATTAGTTGTCGACATGCCCTACTGGATACCTCGTTTCTATCGTCAGCTACGGACAGAGAGCTGAGGTTCTTAATGGGAGGATTAGGAACGCCGAGTAGAAGAGTTGTAGGAAGTGTTCTTCTCTTCAATGAGGAAAATATGTAAACAAGGATATGAGGGGGCAATGTTATCCTACCATTCAATCAACGCATTAATTTCTAATTCACCAGAAACAAAGATATCGCTAATCCCCAATTGAGCATGAATGAGTGAATAACACACCAGAAAGTAGAAATTCAATCTATATCAAACCTGCCCACCTTCTTATCCCATCTTCAACCACCCAATCCTTTCCATCATCCATTTCCTGAAATCCATCAACATCCATTCCAATCAACTGCCTCATATTCTCGAGTCACAATGGATCTCGTAGCCTTTCTCTTGACTCTCTGGGTGACCCTCGCGGCCTCCGCCAACATCGGCAGACCTCCCATCACTGATCTCAACACTGTTACCAATACTGGTAAACCCTATAAACCCATCCAGAATCTGTACCAAAAATCTAACAGCTCCATATAGACGAGATCGTGTATACCACTTGGGAAGTCCTGCTGGGTACAACCATCGACGAGTCCAGCCAACTCCGTATCGCATGCCAGAAGGACACCGACTGTATTCACGGCCTGCACTGCTTCAGAGAAACCTGTCGTTTGCAGCCTCCCTTCTCCCCGACAGAAACACCGACCTCGGAGGATGACAACGCGACGAATTGCCTCTGTCGTCACCCCAAAATCTGCAGAATATTCGCTCCCAACTCTCCACCCGATACCCACACCATCGGCGAGGACTACATCACCACCGAACAAACTGACACGCAATACAACGGCCCCAAATGCATACATGTCAGGAAGTGCGGCCGTCACGAGCGCTGTGTTCATGGTAGATGCGTGTCCACAGGCCGACCTATCGGTCCGAAGGGTGGGGTGGTCCGCGATGAAGATGCGAGTGGTCCGGTCTGCTCTTACACTGGAGACTGTAATAGCTTATTTCTGGATCTGGCGACGGCGGTTTCGTGGATGTTCAGGCTGAAACGAAGGATACAGGCAAGATGTGCAATACGACTGCTGATTGCGGTCCTCATGAACATTGTTATTGCGGGTCTTGTCTGTTCATTCGGTTGTTGGATGCATAATCAGGGGATGGTTTCAGTTGTACCTATCGGGACATTAGCGTATTCTTGCTCTTGGGATGTGAATTTGAAACGGCGGGGAATGGGTTGTTGGTACTTGCATTGTTTCTGATGATCAATGATAATGCACCCCTGCCTGGCTTGTACTATTGGTTGTGTATGCCTGTATTCCTCGAGGATAATTAAACAAGAAACATAAGTTGTACTTATGATGAGATATAAGGTAGGCAAACTATTATAACTTGTCATGAATTCTATCATAGTTATGGTCACTCAGTCCATAACAGCACATTATATACACACCTTGCTCTCAGAACATAAAACGTGAGAGAACCCCCATGAATGCCATCCAAAGCAGCCATGTTGTCCAACCAAATGGTACAACATGCAGGCCACCATTTTCCACCCATGAAAACAGCGCCTGGCCATCGTCTGCAACCTTGAGAGCCTGGGTGGAGTTGATGCCATCAAACGTGCCCGAGAAGGTAACAGAAAACATCACACGGATCTCATCTTCATTAGTCCCAACGTAATGTTTATAGTCAGTTGTCGTGTTCGAAACACCCTCCAGCCTCAGCTTTATAGTCGAATTAGTAACCGATCCACTAAGCGTTGTCCCTGCAGGCCAACCAAGTCCCTGTACTCCATCCGTATCACAAACAGATGGTGGTAAAGCGACAATATCATTATACCAGTTTTCCGAGATATCAACCCCATTCACGAGAGTACCATTGAACCGCGCCATATTCGCATGATCTTGATCCTCCGAAAACTCCATATCTATCACGTCAGACGCAGTGACCGTCCTTTTCTCGAAATCCGTGTATTTCCTGCTTGTCTGGATTTTGACCAAGTCCGGCGCAATGGGACAATACTCCCCCCATGGAACTTTGTCATACGAGTTGGCAATCTGATCCAAAGGCAGATCGCTAAGCCATGCTTTAAACCCCAAGGCAAACGCGTTTTTGGACCCTTTCGGGTACGGGGACTGCGGGCCGAGCCATGCGTACGCCAGCATTCGGATCGGAGAGTCGGTGTCAGAGCAATGCGATTCCCCCTCGATGGAATAGTTAAGGAACGCCTCGCCGTAGAAGTAGGAGCCATCGTATGTTGTTGCGCGGTCTTGCCATGGGGCTGTCATCGATGTCCAGTTGGCTACATTGTCGGGAATAACATCATACGCGGAAAGAGATTGGTGAGAGGAGCCGCAGTGGTCGGTCGAGGAGGAGGAGGTGTCGCCCCCAGTGCTGCTGCTGCTGTCGCCGCCGCTGTCACTATCTTCGTCGCCACCACCTCTTCTGGCCCAGACTCCGGTGGATATCCCCAGCAAAAGCAGGGTCTGAATGAAGCTCCTTCCGGGGACCATGATGCGTCGCGGGTTATCCGACGTGGCGGATGTTATACATAGAGAGTCCTGAGACCTTGAACCCCCCAAAAGAATTGCAGGAAAGAAACATGACACGGGGAGAGAAACCAGGTTTATTTTGAAGGAAGCCAGACGGGCCCATGCCAAGTATTCATCACTGTCGCTTCTCGTATTGATTTACAGACTAAGGATGGGCGCGAGTGGCCATTGGAAGGGGGTTCGTCGCTAAATCCTATTGCGGTATAGTGAATCCATTCGTTTTGGAAACTCGTTCTCTTCCACCATATATATGGAGTATGATCTCTTGGCCATTTGGGTAGTATTTTGAGATGTTACTAGCCTTGTCCTCCTGGTTCGACAGTCTTGGCGATCGTTGACTCGAACGAGCGACTTGGATGTGATATTAATGTGCTATGTGTATGAATGTAAATAATATGAATAAGAGTGTGAATATATTGAGGATAATTAAACAAAGTTGAGGATGAGTTGAAGCCAAACAGGCGAAAGAGGTAAAACATCCACAGTCCAAAACGGGACTAGTTCTTGCTACGGAATAACTGTCACTCCGAGTATAACACGTGACTACTCCAGGTTCAGGAAAGCGGAAGCTTACGTAACTAGCTCCTCGCCCAATCTGGCCTCTGGAGACTCCGATCTGTCCTTAACTCGCAGCTCTCCCCATCACAATCGCCATCACCACCTCCCATTCCAACTCAACCCTCCCTCACTTTCGTGTCACTTCGCTCCTTTCACCTTTCACAATGGCCGACCAAGTACAAGAGCTCCTCAATGTCCCTCGGGAATTCCTCAAGGAGGGCATGCAGTTCATCAACCGCAGCCAGAAGCGTGAGTCTATCGCATCGCACACGAGTCTCCAAACGGGGGGCCAATACATACTAACATTTCCCTTCCAGCTGATCGTCGCGAATTCATCAAGATCAGCCAGGCTGTCGGTGTCGGTTTCCTCGTCATGGGCTCAATTGGCTTCATCGTCAAGCTCGGTATGTCGCCGCCACCACCACCTCCCCAATCATCCCGGAAAGGGACATTTACTAATTTGAACTACGCAATAGTCCACATCCCCGTGAACAACGTCCTTGTCGGTGCCGCATAGATGATGCCCATATGTTTTGGAGTTACGGATTGATACCACCTTCCTTACACCTCTCCCGAGTTTTTAATCTCGACGTCCCTTCGGATTCGATCACGTCTGCGCATCTTCAACGGATCTAGCTCCTATCTGGAGGATGGGTGGATGATGGGGGTCAATTTGCTTGGAGAGGAGAGGATTCGTTTTCGCTTCTGTTACTTGTCTTCTTGTTACCCTATTTTTACTTTTTTTTTTTTTGGCTTGTTCTATTCGGAAGCATAATAATTCTAAAGTCGGTGCATACGTGTTCGAGCTCTTATGTTGGTTTTAAAATTCATGCATGATATAACGTCGTTGCGTCCATTATGGCCCCGGAAATCTTCAAAATTTCTTGTATGTTTGAAGAAATGTTCCTGTTGTGTATACTGGTTTATATTTAAATCTGGATGGGACCTCTGGGGTCGAAGCTCTCAGGCTATTCCCATGATAGAATTCATGTAAGACGCTTATAAACATTCCTCTATGGCCTCCTTTCCGCAATAAAACTTCAAGGTTTCTTCCAACGGAAGAATGACCTTCTGTTCCACCTCGTCGCGAAACCTATCGTCTGCAAGCGATTCGCACGAACAATCGAGAGCGAACCGCACAGCTCCATTGTATAGCGGCCCAGCATCCATCCCTCTAACAAGGCGGTTGGCTGCCATCAGCTGCGAGTACTGCGGTGACTTTCACCATCGACCGGTCCGTCAGTAACTACAGATCCAAACAATTGGAAACTTATATCACCCAGAGAGTTATGCATACCTGCAGATCCATGGCATTCTCAGTCTCATTCTTCAACTCTTTGAATGGCTGACAGTACCAAAGCTCGATCAGTACAATCGCGAGCGAGAAGAGACAAGGCACCACCTGACTCGGGCTCAAAGACAGGGTGTGCACAGAAACACTGCCGTCTTGTGACCCAAAGCTACGTTTCACCAACGGGTATTCGAGGTTTGCGCCGGTGTCTGTGGACTGGACGAAGAAGATGTCGTCGGCGCTCCAGTGGTCTGAGAGCCATTCCGTCGTGTGGAACTGCATTACCGATGACGCTAGCTTTAGTCCCAGTCGGGATCCGTATTCGCGACGGAGGGTTTTCTGGCGGAGTAGTTCCGAGAGGGATATTGTTTGTGGTCTTGTGAGTTCGACTGAGATAGCTCGGCCTTGGTCTACGGCTCGGATTCGATGTTGTTTTCCTTTGCGGTTGGTGACGGCTCCAAACCAGTCGGTTGGGTTTCTTGAGGCTGAAACGATGGCACAAAGGTCCAGGATCTCTTGGTAGCTGGGATTTGGGTGGGGTGATTGGGAATCAAAGTTGTTCAGACAGAATCCGACTTTCTTCTGCGACTTGTGGACTTTCTCGCTGGTTGCCTTGATGATAGTACTCTGGCTCTCCACTTTTATTATATTTGTTTGCGTGATATTCATATTTTCTTTGAGAGCCGTATCGGTGTCGAAAAACTGCATTTCCAGCTCTTTCCAGCGACATGTCGCATGGGCATGTTCTTTCGCATCAAATGTAAATGCGAGATGGAAGTAGAACCCCTTCGCAGTGTTCCGGGCAGTCCGAAAGTCCAGTCGGATGTTGACCTCGTGCCTAAGCGGACATCCGCACGTTGGCGGAGTTGGGAATTTCGCATAAAGCGTGTCGTACAGATCGACCGCCTGTGTCTGAATCATCTTATAGTGTCGAGTTCCTCGTCGCGGGGGTCGGTAGCTAGATGCAATAGGTCTGTTCTGTTCCGTCAAGCGAGCCAGGAAGGAATTGAGGTGACTAGCACGTCTGAGATGCTGTTCGATCTCGTCTTGCCTGATCATGAGAATGATCTTCTTCCATTGTCGATAACGCGTGCTCCGGTCTAGCACGATGGGCTGGAGTAGGGTTCAGTCAGTGAGTCGTGAGTAATATATTGCGCATCTCGCACTTCTGGGGACCGTACGGTGTCGTCTTTTCGAAGCCCAAGCCAATTTTGTATCATGGATAGCTCTTCATTCATATCTTCCACGGTTTCGAGATATCTCTGGACCGATTCCTCGCTAATGACATGGTCGTGTAGATGGATCTCACTCCATTTGGGGTCCTGCATCATGTCAGAGACCTCCAGCTCGCTGTATCCAGACCTGGATGCCACATCCTGTAAGAATAATTTGCACGAATTGTGAAAGCTGGTGTGTTCCCTCGTTAGGTCACGGATCATACGCTTGAGGACATGTTGGTATTTCAGAATACTTTTGATGACGCCCTTCTCCTCGGCGTAGAACTTGAGTCCTTCCACCACGATGGGGAAGGCGGCGAGGACTACCCCGACGATTTCGAAGCCAGTGGCCATATTTGCTTGAATGCAATTTCTTGGATACCGAATGTGAGGTGGTTGGTGACCAACGGGTCACTATTTGTCATCGCATCCAGGTGTTTTCAGGGTGTCGAGGCTGAAGCCAACAGGAATGAATGGAGGGCAAACAACGAGGCTGAGAAAGAAATATTATATCATACAACAGCCGCGCTATTTTGTTACCCCGCACTATTTCATTGGAATAGTGGCGCTTATTTGCTGTTTTTCTTTTTCTTCGTTATTCGGTGATATCGCTCTTCACGTCGGAATGAATGTTCAGGATGCCATAAGACCTTCCAGTGGAGGGGTTTTGGATACGAATTAAATACCACAAACGCCACACCATAATGGATCTGGAGAAAGTGTCAAATTCCAGTTTCTCAAACGAAGCCGAACCCGAATCTGTCAAATCCATCGTGCCTATATCGTCCACCCTCTCCATATGCTTCCACGAGCTACATTCTCTACTTGAATTGACACGCTCTCGCGACAATAACGAAGATGATTCAGAGACGCTTCAACATGAGATTGGCCGCCTCAGGGTATGGGCGGGCAATTTCGGGGCCCATCGCAAGCCAACAGATCGATTATCGCTGGATCATCGACTTCGCGAGGCACAAGAGTTGCATCTGGAAGTGCGCAACCACTTTTCGGACATCACCAAGGCCGCAAAAGACGGTAGGCATTATATTTTTCACCAATTACAGGGGCATTTTGTAAAGCTGATAATATCGAAGTTAGTGATCTCTTCTCGGGGCACGTGCATCACTTGCAAGACAGTGACGAATCCACCGTGTCAGACGATTCCGAGTCGGACGATTTTTGGGCACAGTTACAGGAAGAAGATGAGGTTTCGGAAACCAAAGAACTCCTTCTAGATATATCTCATGCGGTGACAAGCCTGTAAGTTGACCTACCCTGGTCGTTGGGCATTTCATGACTCTCCCTTCCAGGTACAAATTCTCCCTGACGCTTCAAAACCCTGCGAGTCGAGATCGATCGAAGCAAGCCGCTCGCATTCCTTTACAGCACTATGCCGCGTATGATATCCAGCATGTTGCCAACAAATTTGGGCTGCCTCAAGATGACCCCCTTGCTCAGCGTCTGGGGAAGGCCAACACAACACGTCGCCAAATCCTAGCGTACCACAAAGACCACAGCGGAAAGATATCAAAATACATTGATGTCGCTGTCAACAAGGCAGTCATGCTGTCTGATGACCAGCCAGTGAAGAGAAATGTTGTGATCAACAACGGGAGCAGGACAGCCAAAAGCACGGCATCTACTCACTGGACTCAAAACACCACCGCGTCCACAATCCGAGAAGTCAACTGTGAAGTTGCATCGGACTCAGGCAGAACAATATTCTCCTCCGCATCATCTACAGCGGAGTTCCAACAGATGATACTCACCATCCCGCCGCCACCAGGTCACGAGAAGGCTTCTGATGGAGTACCCTTTCTGTGTCCTTACTGCTGTCAGATGATCCAACTTGAGAACACCGACGACGATTGGCGTTATCATGTCTACGGTGACCTCCGTCCCTATATCTGCACCTTCGGTAATTGTGTGCAGAGTAGCCAACTCTACGATAGTTACAGAGAATGGAGCGACCACGAGCGACAATTCCATCGCCGGGAGTGGGCTTGCCATATATGCACCGCCGTGTTCGACACACGCAGCTCCTTTAATGACCACCTCCAAGACATTCACCATGACATGATACCAAAAGACCAAGTCCAGACAATTGCAACAATGTCCAACAGGCCAGTGACCTCCCCACAGCAGTGCCCTCTGTGCCCGAAGCCACCAATAGCAGACCTAAATCGGTTTCAACAGCATTTAGCTCGTCACCTGCAACAACTATCGCTCTTCGTATTACCGCGCCCGGATGACAGTCATGAGCACGAAGAAACAGACAGCAAGCAGAACGTGTTTGATAATGAATCTCGGGAGGGACTACTGTTGTACGATAATAGCAATGTATCGTTCACAAGCCTACATCGCGCATCCACTACATCCGCTAAATCCGAACCTGTTGCGACCGTTGAGACCGCCGTGCCTATGCGTGGCCTCCAGGCCGCGGAGCAGTCCGTTGTAAACGCCTTTCAGCGTCATGCAAACCGCTGCGTCCATTGTGCCAACCCTTTCATAGAGCGCAAGCAGGGTGTCTTCCTCTGCGAGCGCGATGTCCAATATGCCATTAATCTGGCAGACTTCTTATACACCGAGCACGGCAAGATATACTCCGTCATCGACCGCCTGAACTTCTCTCCCTCAGAGGTTGATCTGCCCACTAGTTATACTGCTCCCCGGTTGCTCCTTAAAGCCATAGAGAACGGTTTATCCCTGGATACGGGAAGGGTATCACGGAGGGATTTTGACAAGTCCCCGGATGATCTGCCTTCGAGTCATATCAAGCAAGATGGCCCCCTTGATGGGGCCATGGCATATACGGCCAAGGACGAACCCATTCTTCCGCCAGATAAGCTGATAGAGGAGGATATATGGGGACACGACGCTAAGACTGACCTGGATACCATTCTTCTCCGCCACCGTCGCAACACGTATGAGCTGCTTTTCCCAGCCTACGCAATCGATGAGGGCCGCCTGCGCGTAGGCCAACTTCGCCAGCGCGCCGCCGAGGTCACTCAGACGTCTGACCCGAAGCGTATCAGGTTGCTATATAAGGGGAACGTACTGGACGATGATACACTACCTTGTTGCAACGAAGGACTGAGGCCGCAGTCTGAAGTATTGTGTGTGGTGTCGGGGATACAGTCTGGCCAGCGTACGCCTAGCGATCCCGATTCCGACCTCGAGAGCAATAAGAATAGCGATTCGTCTCAGAAACCGAATGTCTATGAGGCGCGAAAAAGACACCGTATGCGGAATATGAAAAAGAAGATTCAGGAGCAGCGCGCTGAAGACGAGTTATTCCCGCTTGTTGAGCCGCCGCCTCCGTCCGCACCTAATCTGAAACTATTCACGACACCTATCGCCCAATCCCATGCACTTATGTCATATTTTCAAGAGGTACTATCACCTCTTTGCGAGGAGTATATTGCCAACCCCCCAGCCGAGTCAAAAGCGCGCGATTTTGAGTTCAAAAAATTGAGTGAGACAATTTTGGCGCAGGTCCTTCTGAGAGTGAATGGAATTGATCCTGAGACTGATGAGGAACGGCTCGCTCGGCGCACGTTGATCAAGGAGGCACAGAAGACGCTGGGCCGACTGGAAGCAGCGAGGGATAGAAGTTCTGATGAGACCGAAAAAGGGAAAGGTCCTGAGGGAATACGTGTTCTACCCCCACCACGGCCACTCGCCAGGGACGAGCAGGTATATATGGCAAGGACTGAATCTGAGCATCTGACAATCCAGGCTCGCAGGGGTCGGCCCACTGAGGTGCCAGATGAGCGTGTGGTGCGCGTCGAGCGTCGTGGAAGGCCAGTAGTGTCAGTCGCACGGATACACGACAAAAAGCAGCTCGACCAGCAAGCTGATCAGGAAGATAATCTTGATTACACGGACGATCTGGACGAAACAGGTTCGTTTAGTGCGGAACCTAACATCCTGTCCACAAAGCGCCGTTCGGAAATTTTGGAAGCCCATCTTAGGAGAGCGCGTCTGGGCCCGGACATCAGTATACCTCGCCTGGTCGACCTCACGTCACAATTCATGCACTTCGACCTGGTTCAATTGTGCCAGAAGGCTAGATTTGAAGCCGGGGCCGACGATGAACATCCTGGGTTTGAAGTGCTCCTTCGACTCCGTCATTTTGTACAAGCTGCAAATGCAATTATTAAGTCCCCCGGAACAGACGGTCCTAGAAAACCAACCTTTGAGAGATTTCTGGCTCGTTGCCAAGAGGAGGTTGACAAGTATGTTCTTAGTTGTTTTTTTTTTCTTCCTTTTTTTCTAGTTTGATTCATTTTACTGATCTGACTAATGTTGATGATTTATCAGACAGGCAGCCACTAAATCCGGCACTGAGCGTTATTTGACCGAACAAGAGCGTATGGATATGGAGCTCTACCTGACCGCGACAGGGAAAGCCGTGCCAATTCAAGACATCTACTATCCCAGAGAACACAAGCGCAGGGAGTCAGAGCTCTCTCAGATAACTATCAACACCGAAGCCAGAGGCATATTAAAGGATCTTTTCCCCGGCATACCTAATCACGATCTCCTCCAGATTATCAAAGCAGCATTTCAAAAGGTGAGTGTATATTATTCGAATCATTCCCACCTAAGACAACAAAAATGCGCAGATACTAAATAAAAATCAAGAATCAACGCCAAGTAGACACTACGGTTGAACTTCCCCTAACACAGAGAGCGCAATTAGCTGTTGTGGCACATATACGGCATATCTATACTGATTACGATCGCCTCCGAAAGACAACGTCATTCCACAGGGCGAGAAGACTTGTTGAAGAACCCACTTTGGCGAAACTATTAGAATGGCGAGGGGACGACGAACGTGAAAAGACGGTCGTAGAGGATGTTTCTCACGGGGGTTTGAACGATGACTTTTATATGCCTCGAAAAAACAAAGACACATTGTCCCGTTTTCGGGAAGCAGATAAGTAAGTATAGAGAGTTACACTTGAATACACAGGGCCGCAAGATTACCTCCTGTCTTCTGGCTTCATGGGACCGTCTTCCTCATCCAGGGTCTCATGACGACACCAAACAAGAGCAAGGGGAAGAGAGAGAAGAAAAGGATGTTGATACAAGGAGAGAGATTTACAGATAGTTGCAGCATTTATGAAAATTCGATTAAGAAATGGGGGAGATAGACGAGAAGTATGTGAAGAACACAATATTTCCAAGCAGCCCGCTCAATTTATGATAACATATTGTATAATCTTTGAGGTCCCCAAATATGCTAAATAATGCCCCCAACTCGAGAGACTTCGTTTTATCCCAGTGGTGACATGTACGAGAAGCCCGAATTCAGCAGTTATGACTTCCCTCTTGCCCCGAGCTCTTGCAGCCCCCTTTGCACACCTTGGGATGCCCAACAATGCCAGGGTTCTTGCAGTGAAAGAGGATGTTGTTGATATCTTCGTTTTCGAATCCAGACCCCTTCAGAGCGTCCTTGAGATCATTTTCCGTGAATCCTAATTCATCAGTATGTGTAAACTGGCAAGTATCTGGAGGACCGCTACATACCTTTTGACTTGGTGAGGTCACTCGCGCAGTAGTCAAAACTTGGTGTGCATGTCTTGTCTGCCAGGCCCGTGGCCGAGAAGGCGAAAACAGTCAACAGAACAGATGAGAGTTTCATTTTCGTGAGGTCGTTAAGGATGTAGGGATCTTCAGGAGTGTGTTTTGAATCTTGCAAGTAATGGTCTTTGAGATATTTAGTGGATTGTTTAAATTATGGACCAGGGCATCAGGGCTAATTTAAGGGTTCATGGATGAAGGCCATGATGGGCTACATTCCTCCGCAGTGGAATGACGGGGATACTTCCACGGGAGCTCCTTCGGTATGTGACAGCGCCAGATTCGACTCGTCATCTGGAATGCTGATGTGCGAATGACTTCATGGGAGAGGCAAGCAGTAGGATGTGACTTGAGATGAATTCATTGAGCATGTTACATGAGCGAGTGTAGGGCTAACTCGAGTGTCAACCTGGGGCTACTCAAACTTCGGCATGTTTGAATCAATGACCAGAACGCCACTTCAAGAGGTCCACCTACCGATGCAGGATCCCTGGGTACACGGACATACCTTAGCTTGCCATGTCTCAGATGGGGCGACGTGGCCTTCAGCTGGACGATTTTCCGAAGAGAGCGAGAGAGAGTAGGTATGCGCATGAAGCAGTTACTGTAGGGATTGAGCGCGATTTATTACATTCTATATCCCACCAGGAAAAGAGAAAGAAGATAAATTATAGAATCATATAATATAGGCTATAGCACATAGATTAAATATTATAAAACTAGGTAACATACAGACACCTCATAAATCACGCACTGGTATCGGCCATCCTTTGCGTCGTGCAATTTCCACCGCTGCATAGAAATACACCATCTCCTCAATCACCTTTGCCAGTTCCCCCGCATCAACCTCCCCACTATCCCTATCACACTTCTCCAAACCATCTAGAATAGCCTCACAATTCCAACAAAGACAAGTATGGTATTTCTCCCCATACTTTTCGAAAAACAACTGCTGCGTAAGATCCATCCCCCGTCTCAAAATAGACCGCCCAACCCGATCGTTATGCCGCACAAACCGCCCGGTATGCTCCACCATATACTCCTCATACTTGCACGCATTACACTGATGCGTATGCCAGATGAAATCGATATCCAACGTCGGCACGAAAATCATCTCCTGGTACAGGCCGAACAGTCGTGCGAATTTCTCATAGCGGGCGATCGCACGCCGCAGGGTGCCCCTCACAGCCGGACTCTTGATCCACAGATGGTCGTGCATCTTGTTGATAAAGCCCACCTGGCGCTGGACGTGTCCGACAAGGGGTTTGTTTTCCTGCGACTGCAGGATTGCCGATTGGCTCGCTCGCAGGAAATACAGCTCCCGCGTAACCAGAGGGGTCGTGTCGCTGTTCAGGTCGGTTACCTCGATTGAGGTCGCCGTGGTTCCTGCGCCGTACCGGGATAACAGGGACCGCGTGCGCGATTTCGATTTCCCGGCTTTGCAAAGGGTCGCCAATAGATCTGGCTCCATCTTCTCTGTCTCTAGCAGCCAGTCTTCGATGGGCTGGGGGAGCGTGTATGTCCAGTCTTTCGCATTGATTGCCTCATGCTGTAAAACCGCGTCAGCTGGGTAGATTCCCAATCGTCTCGTCCGTTCAGCGGGATAAAAAGAACATACTATTCGACCCCATGGAAACCGGGCCCCCCGGATCCAATTCAAGGAGTTCAATTTGCAATACATATCGAAGTCCTGCGGATTCAGCAGGAAGGAATGCCAGACCATCAGCACATCTGTTTTAACATATCAGCTCGTATTTCCCATGCGCAAACCGGTCGTCCTGTGATTCATTACGTAGGTAGACTCTTACCCAGCGGCGGCGACAGCTCCACCCCCGACGGCGCAGCGCTTGTCTTCCCCGTCGATTTTTGCTTCCATAGATCATCGGCGATGCGAATCCAAGTGCGAAACCGCCCCACGGCCAGTTCCAGAAAATACGACCATTTCTCGCGTCGTCGCGATTCCCAGGTGTCGTCGCGGACGTGGAATTCTTCTGTCTCGGGGGTTGGCTGCCCTTGCGTATACCGGTTGCGATGGACGGTCTTCTTCCGGATTTCAATCCCGAAGGCGTTGTCGAGGTCATTCGAGTAGAGGATTTGTTCGCGTAGGGTATGGAACACCTCGAGCAGTTCCAGGTGGATTGCGCAGTCGCTGATGGTGGGGAGCTCTCTTTCTCGTGCGTTTGTTGGTGGCTTGGATGAGGTCGAGTGGAATAATTGCGGGTTTGGAATACAGGGCTGGTCGTCGCTCACGGAGGTGGTTTCGTAGCGGCTGGTAGGTTCACGCTGTAGTTGAGCAATCAGGCCTTCGCCGGCTTGGTGAAGGCATTGGAGATGGGTCGTGGTCAGGTAGGCCATGTCTCTACCATGGCTGTTTGGTGTAGATGTAGATGTCACTAGGGAAATTGGGGTACTAGTATCTTCTTAAGGTGATATCCTGGCGACGGAGACCGTAGGAACGGAACCAGGAACCCGTCCGTCTCCCGGGGACTTCAAGTGGTGGTCGCCTGTCGCGTTCCGCTCTTGCGCAGTGATTTGGACATTTCGCATGGCCCAATTTTGGGGGGGAGAACTTGATCTGCACAAATATGGCGATGGCCTCGGGCGATGTGACGTTGGTGGCTTCGATTGCTGATCGATATCTCAAGATCGGATAAAATAGTATTTCGAGGAAGTTAATTCACACTGATCGGTTTAGATGGCCGAAATAGAGATTTCTTGCAGATTAACGTGTCAGAATAAGGTCCAATTCCAAATTTCTAGGGAATTAGTATCTTCTAGACCAGCCGAAGCCCTAACCCACGCACTCCACCCACGATTCGATTCAAGAGATCGCGTCTTGGATAGTCGGACTTCCATTTAGATCATTTAGATCGTACAGCACTAGTTCAGACATGGAATAGATTCTGACAGGGT
Source organism: Aspergillus nanangensis (assembly GCA_015844325.1). Lineage (NCBI taxonomy): Eukaryota > Fungi > Ascomycota > Eurotiomycetes > Eurotiales > Aspergillaceae > Aspergillus > Aspergillus nanangensis. Next base: position 368,100 of record VCAU01000002.1, on the reverse strand, counting down.
AGCCGGCGGTTGTACCACGGTTGGCAGGGGGGAAAAAAACTCAAGCCCCACACCGGCGTTCTCAATAATCAGAAAAGGCACTAGTGACAATTTAGGTATTCTCTTGTCATCAGAATCCTTCTATCGTTGATCTCCACTTTTATTGATTTCTCGCCCTTGCATGTCATGATGTCGACTAGTAAATTCGCGGTCGAGATGCCGCCCCGAAAACATGCGCCCGAGGAGCCGGCCGAGTCTCAGCCTCGAGCGAAAAAGCGCGCCCAGGTCGCTCGAGCCTGCGACTGGTGTCGCGTCCATCGCGTCAAATGTGACAGCGACCGTCCGTGTTCCAACTGCCGCAGTCGCGGTGGCGACTGTAGCAACCAGGATGGACCGAAGACGGCGACTCTCCCTCAAGCCGTGAGGGAAATCCAGCGGTTGACGGAGCGAGTCAAGGAGCTGGAACGGGAGTTGGAGCAGGAGCAGGAGCGCAAGGCCGTCCATACGCTGAACACCCCGTCGAGTGCATTGCCCTCCACGCCCGGGGAGCGCGACACTGTCGACGTCGCCTTATCCACGACGACGAGAAGTCGCATGAATGTCAGTCTCTGGGAAGGCATTCACATCAGCACGGCGCGGTCGCCGCAGAAGACATGGTTCGGGCCATCGTCGCTGTTCTACTTCATTGGGCGCATCAACACGTTTCTCACGTCGGCGCTGAAGCAATCGCACTCGGCACAGCGCATGCTGCCCAAATCCGCCAGCACGTTACTTGACGGGCCGACCACGCTGGCCGACGAGGATCAAACCACTCCTCTGGTCGGCACCGACGACCCCATTCGCGCGGGCGAGTCGCTCAGCGCAACGCAGGAGGAATATTTCCTCGGCCTCTTCTGGCAGTCATTCTACACTACATACCCTATCCTGGACGAGCAGGACTTCAAAGACCACTACAACTCCCTCTGGGTCGAGTCGGAGACCGAGCGCAAACCGTCTGCGTTGGTGGACATCGCCATCGCCGTCTGTATGCAATACGGCACGGCGCGAATGCCGACTCCGCGACAAGGCGCCGCCAACAGCGACGCAACCATCGCCGGACGATGGCACTACCGCCGCTGCCAGACACTTCTCGCCACCGAGCTGGAGAGCCCCAGCATCTCCACCCTCCAATGCCACATGCTCAGCTCCATCTACCTCTGCTGCGCATCCTTCCAGAACATGGCCGACAACGCCTGCGGCCTCGCCGTGCGCACCGCCTACATGCTGGGCCTGCATCTTGAGCCCCCGGCCACCATGCCGCGGCGCGAACAAGAGCTCCGCAAGCGCCTATGGTGGCTCGTCTACGTCCTCGAAAGCAAAATGAGCATGAAACTCGGCCGCCCGTTCCTCCTGCACGCCCACTTCGCAACCTGCAGCTATCCCTCCGACGACCGCGACACCGCCAAACAGTGCGGCTCCAGCTTCGCCCCGCTGGCCGACTCCATCACCTGGCTGACCTGGCCCGTCCACAACATCAAGCTGATGGTCGCCGCCCGCACCGCCTACACCTGTCTCTACCAACGCATCCCCGAAATCTACGACCTCCCCACCAACAACCCCAACCCGCACTGCACCACCTCCCTGCTGGAAGACTGGCTCACCTCCCTCCCCCCGCTGTGCAAAACCCCCCGCCAATCCCCCGGCACCCCCTTCTCCACCGACCTCTCCCCCCTCGAGATCGAGCCCTTCGCCCCGCTGTGGCTCCAGCGCGAACGCCTCCTCCTCGAGCTCATGTACCACAACCTCAGCATCAACCTGTACCGGCCGGCGATCTGCTTCGCGCTGGCCCGCACCCCGACACCATTGGCCGACCGCACCGCCATGAAATGCGCCGCCCACGCCGTCGCCTTCACGCATATCGTCCACCAGGTTTTGACTTCCACAAATATCCTGACCGGCTGGCACGAGACGTTCCAGTGGTCGTGGAACGCCGCAATGACTCTGGTCGGGTTCTTGTTGGCGTATCCGTATCCGCAGAGTGCCGCGTCGACGCAGGCCGCTGCACGCACCGCCCTCGACCTGGCTGTTACGGTGTTTGAGACTTATGCGCAGAGCTTCGCGGTTGCGGCGAGTGCGGCGGCGATTATGCGGGATTTGAGTGGGAAGGTGGATTTGTTGGGGGTGCAGAGTTGGCAGAGTAGTGGCAGCGCGAAGGCGATGGGGACGGACACGGATGAGCCGGAGGTGGTAGTAGTTGAGGGAAGGGGGGATCAGGGACTGGGGGGACTAGGGTTTGTGGATAGTGACGACCAGTTTGCGCAGCAGCCTGTGCTTAGCTATGAGGAGAATGAGGCGCAGATTGAGGGTATTCTGGGACAGTCGATTGATATCTTCGCCGATCCGTATGGCGATTTCGACTGGTCGGGGATGAATGGGGGGTTGGTGGATCAGTGGGCGTTTCTGCCAGGGATTCCGCGGACGTGAATGACTTGGTCTTGGTGTTTGATATGGTAATGGGTGATGATTAATGATGTTATGGATGATTGATTGAGTTTGTATGTGTGTGTGTATATATATAAATGGTGCTGCAACGGTGGACCTTATTCAGGGCTCGGAGTGGATATCTCCCGCATAAGCCGGGTCGGCAAGCCGAAGTACGTCATCGCATGCTGCGTTTCGCTCTAATTCCCTCCTGGTTCTAATTTAATTTCTATGGAACGCTATCTATTATTAATGTTGCTTAAATCTGGGTTGCAAAAAAAACTCGATCTGGTGCCTGAGCCACGTGGGCCGGAGCTGACTCCGGGACTTCCCAAAGGAGTAACCGGAGTTAGTCTCAAGCCCTAACGACAAGCGTCAGACTCCGGAGTTGCGGAGTTCTTCTACACGAACTTCAACCTCCATTAATCAGCTCAAATTTTATTGCGGACCCCGGAGTCCACTTTTGCATCATGTTCTGTGTGGATTCCGGGTCTCCGACAATCTTGATTCCGCATGGAACCGTGGTCTACACCATGACAGGGGATCATGAGCAGGCTGTGTATAAATACGGTGCTCCTCCCAGGACGAATCTTCTTACAACCATAAACAACAACAACAATCTACAATCCCCTGGGCAGTAATATATAATTCCACACTCAATCTACCATGCCGTCCTTCACCGTCTTCAAGGGCCATGAATCCGGCCTCCCCAAGAAGCACACCATCACCAAGCCCGATGAGCTTACCGGCGACAACGTCTTGGTGAAAGTGACCGCATCTGGCCTTTGCGGAACCGGAACGTAACTCCCTAAGTTTACATCAAGTTACATACATACTAACAACCCTCTATAGACCTCCACTACGTTCGTCCCCCCCAATCCCCCGCTTCCCCCAACCCTAACCTTACCCCCAACTAACCATCCCCCTCCTATAGAAAACAGCGAACATGGTCCTCGGCCACGAAGGCGTCGGCATCGTCAAACGCCTCGGCCCCAACACACGCCACCTGCAAGTCGGCGACCGCGTCGCCTGGGGCTACGAAACCGACAGCTGCGGCCACTGCCTGGAGTGCCTCCAGGGCACGGAAACATTCTGCCCAGAGCGCGCGCTCTACGGCGCCAGTAACCTCGACCAGGGCAGCTTCGCGTCGCACGGGATCTGGCGCGAGGCGTTCCTGCACGTGGTGCCGGCGTCACTCACCGACGCCGAAGCCGCGCCCCTGCAGTGCGGCGGCGCGACCATGTTCTCGGCCCTGCAGGGGGTGAAGCCTAGCGACACCGTGGGGATTCTCGGGGTGGGCGGGCTAGGCCATCTGGCGATCCAGTTTGCGGCGAAGATGGGGTGCAGGGTGGTTGTGCTGTCGGGGTCGGAGAGGAAGAGGGAGGAGGCGATGAAGCTGGGGGCGCATGAGTTTGTGGCGATGAAGGATGCGAAGGAGCTGCAGGTGGGGGCGAAGTTGAATCGGTTGTTGGTGACGGCGGCGGTGCCCCCGGATTGGAGTCTGTTGTTGCCGGTGTTGGCGGCGAGGTCGGCGATTTACCCGCTGTCCGTGGCGATGGGCAACTTTGAGATTCCGTATCTGTCGTTGATTTTGCAGGGGATTACGGTGGTGGGGTCGTTGGTGGCGACCAGGAGTGTGCATCGCGAGATGTTGGAGTTTGCGGCGTTGCATCAGATTAAGCCGATTGTTGAGACGTATCCCATGACTGAGGAGGGGATTGCTGAGGCGATGGAGAAGTTGGATAAGGGGCAGGTTTATTATCGCGCGGTTTTGGTTCCTCAGTGATTTTTCGGGGGTTGTGTAGATAGATTGATCGATTGCGTTGTTTGTATAGAGTTACTCTTAATGATGTCATATTCATATTCATATTCACCTTCATATTCATATAGTTATCAAATATACTAATCCTGAGAAAAGTCAAGTGAATCAGGCCAGAACAACCTCCTTCCATACTCGCCCAGGAGGCAGAAAATACTCAATCTGCGATTGATGCACATAGCCCATGCCTCTCCTCTCCGCATAAATCCCCATCCACTCGATAAGAATCACGTAGTAAATGGGCTGATCTGCTGGAACCGACAGCCATGTCTTCCCAAGATCACAATGCTCAGCCGTGGACAGCAAAGCCGCCTCATATGTCCTAGTCTTGTCCTTTCCATAATCGTTATCATCCAGGTAGACCGAGCCACATTCAACACCGTCGCAGTTTACAACGGTGACAAACCCTCTTCCAGGCCATTTCAGAGTCGGTATCATAATAGTCCATGTCCAGAATTGCAACACGTCGTACTGGACAGGAAGAATATCACCCCACGGGATATCAGTCGGTTGCGTCTGTAAATCCAATCCCGTCGCCATGTCCGGCCGATAACCCGTGGGATCGACTACCAACTCTAACTTGCCCGTGCCCACACTCCGCCGGTACCAAACAATGCGCGTGTTTTTAGCAAGCCATTCATTCCCATCGAATCCATCACGTTCCGGAACCCAGTTGTTGGTATACCCTTTCCAGCCTGCCCAGGACCAGCTCGGGAACATGGGACGGCGGACAGCAGTATTGGTCGTGGTGTGCATAAACAGCATGCAGATATCAAAGGTCGAAGTCATAAGACCCAGGAAGATTTCGGAGCCAATAGTGCTGGCGATGCGCTGCAGAATTCCCATGAACGCATCCACCGCATCGCTCTCGTCGGTCAAGTTGCGCTTGTTATAGCGCATCAATAAACTCGAGTAATTTGGAGACCCCTCTTCTGCTATGACTTTCCGGAGAACCGAGACGTTCTGGGACTTCCCGGTATGGGGATGAGTGAGGGAAGGGAAGTTGTCGTAGATGGTATCTTCGCTCCAGACAACGTGGCAGCAGCGGTAGTAGGCCATACTATCCAAAAATACGAGAGACCTGGGAGAGATCAAAAGCTCTTGGTATCTACGGGGTTATTAATTTTTTATCACAATGATGCATTCCATGGGGTATGATAACTCACGTCCATCCTCGCGTCATATAGTCCTGGCCATTCAACTCATTGTAGAAAAGACTAGTTGTTGTCATCCTCACGCCGGGAACAACCTCCTCGATACGTTGCTCGCGGGCAGAGTCCCGTCGGATTCCTGGTAGTCCGGCATTCCCACTATTCCCTGCGGCTGCAATAATACATAAAACAGCCCCCTCGTAAATCAAGTCCATCCTGGCGATCCCATGTTGCATGTCGCTTCGGTCATCCTGAACAAGGCAAAACCGGTCAACCCAGAGGTATCTTTCCCCCATGCGTCGTACAAGGTCAATTGCATCCCGGATGGTTCGAGGAATGCTGGACAAAATCTTCTTGAAAGAATTAGAAATCATAAGCTTTGACTTGTTTCCTTTGTTCAATTCCGGCGATTTAAGCCTCCCCCACATGTAGCTCAGCGTCAGATATCGACATCCAGGCTTCGCATCAACCAGGCACATATCCTTCACATCAATAAGGCGGAATGCTTTCAACCCTCGTGGATTCTTTGGGTAGAAAATCTCAGACACCGGAGCACATTCTTCCTGATGAACCGTTTCGCAAAGGCGGAGCCACCTCTTGAACAGGCTCACGTCCGCTTTGGGCTTAACAACACGCCCAAACTCATGGGGCGCAGTTGCAGAGCCTGGATTTATAAAGACAATCCTCTCACTGTCGCCATCTTGGGCATGTACAGAACCATCCAAGGCACGTTGGACACAGAACCCGCTCGTCTCATTCCAATCAAGAGGCAAGTTCCAGAACTCGATATCCTTGAATAATCGACAGAACGGACAACTGCCGGTCTCTCCTATTTGCTGTCTTATCTCGTCGGGGAGGTGATCGATGCTGCGGTTGGAGGAGTTTGGCGATAGATCGAGATGCTGACAGGCGTCGCATAACTCGGTGCCGATGGACTATTGGAGAAAAATTAGAAGAGGAATGTACTCATTTGGCAGGTTTTTGGAAATGAAATCTTTAGACAAACCTCTGAGCTCTCGGAGCTTTCGTCTTCGTCGGTATTGCCATCCGCTCCTGCGGCTTCGGGTTGCTGACCTTGCACCAAGCGTTGATAGTCTGCCCAGCAAACGAAAGATTCACCACACTTGGGGTCACCGCAGATACTGTCGGAGCCCATTGGTGGATATTCCTAGATGAAGTCTTTCGTTTTGAGGGCTATAGTTAAACTTGGTCTAGGGGCAAATAGTGAATGAGTTTATCTTATTCAGCTGCTAGAATGTGACGAAGTACAAAATACGATAGTCTGCTAATGTATGTCAGACTATAACAAGAGAGTGGGGTCGTCAGCACGAGGGGAATGTATAAATCCTGTGCAACCATGCATGGTGTTGATTGCGTTGCCTTCTTCCCATACAAAAGCCACATATAAGACGGCCATTCTCATCAGGAAATATGGGCCGACGACTATGATTGGCTATCCTCGTCCATAGATATCTATAAGCAGAAATCCGTAGTTTAATCGTATTCCCTTTTTTAGTCTCGATATGTAGCTGAGCCTAATATTGCACCTCAGGCATCGTATTACTCTATCCGCCGCAGCGAGTTTCCATATCTTGTGCTGGCGGTTCCTCCTGTCTTTGGATAACTTCATGTTCCCCAGGAGGAAAGAGTTCACGCCTTTCCTACATCTTCTTCAGCACTTTTTATTGAATTAACTCTGATTAAAGACTACATCCAGCAATGGTCACGATACCTGCCCACGCTAGGTGTTTTTTGGCTAGTGTTGTTGCCACAGCCTTGTCCCTTGTCCCCTGTCAGGCGTTTCGCAGATGCGCCCGACTTGCACCATAACTCTCTTCCCTACACACGTTCATTAGCACTCAATGCCACCTTATCTACTTGTTGTGATGACGGATAGCCCAGATGGCCATTAAACGACCCCGTCCTCGACGCGAAGACTTCACCATCGGAAGGATCTGCCCCCTGCCGCTTGAGTATGCTGCGGCCAAAGACGTTTTAGACGACTTGTACGACGAGTCAACAGAGCACACCACTGGTCGCATCCACAACCATGAAGTCGTTATCGCTTGTTTACCAGCCGGACAGATCGGTACAAATGAAGCAGCCGCCGCCTTCTCCCGGATGATATCCGCGTTTCCTTCTCTCCGGGCGGGGTTTCTCGTGGGGATTGCTGGGGGCGTTCCTAGCGCCAAGGCAGACATTCGGCTTGGTGATGTGGTCATTAGTCAACCCGAAGGGAGTCATGGGGGAGTGGTTCAATACGCTTTTGCACCGCGCGGAGGGTGAAGATTCTCGGGCAAGAGGCCTCCCTCCTGAGGAGGCTTTGATTCCTGGAACATCCGTCGAAAGGGATCTGTCGGAAGGATGAGAAGAGAGCGCCGTTGGGGACGACACCGGCACGAGCAGACTAGTGCGATCGTCACGCACATCAAGAACCTAGCTAACAATGCGCTGGAACCGGAATCGAGACGCCCTCTGGCAACCGTATGATCCTGCACAGAGAGGCAATCGCCGTGCGGCCAGGCCGTTTCCCCAGATGCCGACCGGGCTCCCACCGGGAACTTCACCGACCCGGGCCCAAGCGCAGAGCACCGGCCAGGTCCAGAACTGTTGCAAGCAATCGGGGAGCACGCGGGACTGGAACCACCGGCGGAAGAACCACATGGCCAAAACGATAGCACATCAACGGGTGCGCCCCAGCGCGACATTGCTGGAAATGATGCGGGACACCTTGCCCAAACGGAGCAGCCCGAACCACGAGACCACGAAGGCGACGAACCCGCCTCTTCACAAATACCACCGTCTGATGGTGCAGAAGGAATAAGCGGGGAGCCAGAGACACAGGGCAGAGAGTCAATCGCCGATCAAGTTGATGAGCTTCTCCAGGAAGAGCGATAGGCGCAGGAGCAAGATAGCCCGGCACGGCTCGAAGCATCTCTTGCGCATGCGGTCGCCCGCCGTGTCACCAAAATTCCGGCGGACTTGCCCAGTCTAATCGCACAGCTGCGCGAAGGCAGCGAGCTTGATGCCGGTGTACCTCCCGCCGATGCAACCCACGTTGCGCGCCCTGAAGACGAAGCCCCCCTCCGCCCTCAGCGCGATGGGCTCATGGGGCAAAGGGCGGAGGGGGGACCACGGTCTCCCCGACGGCGTCCGCGGATCGGTCCGCAATCCCCTCCACCAGACGGAGCAGTCTGTAAACCGAGGAAGCATCCGACGACACGTCGAGAGATCAATCGGGCCGGTACTCGCGATGCGGCCATCGCTGATGAGCTGTGGGGTAGCGATGGGGGCGGCGATGAGGCGGGAGGATTCACGGCCGACACGACTGGGATTGCTCCCCGGGATGCGGAGCGATCTCCCGCCGTTCTGCCCGATCCAGATCCCGCATCCGATGCCGGAGGCTGAGGATACGGCAATGGAAGACTTGGAAGAATCCCATCCGCCTGGGAGCGCTGCGCGGCCCAACCGGTCGGCCACGAAAGCGTCCAAGATAACCAAATCACGGCGGGCGAGGCCAGGAAAATCCACAGCGCGACTCAACTCGACCCTCCAGGACATGACAACCCGCATTCAGTCAGACTTGAGGCATCTGGCGCACAACGAAGCCGACGATGGGACTCTCCTCGCGGCTGGCAGTACCAATCGAGGTCCTTCTGGCGGATTGTCACGTGTAGGGAGGGTGACGATCACCTTTCGCGCTTACCAGCGGGGCGAATGGATGGTAACGGACACGGTTTCGGTGGATTCCGCGAATCCAACTGGAGACCCGGCGCAGGAGGCCCATTTCTATGGAAGAGGTCTCGCGGTGACGCGGGGGCTGCTGGCCTCCGTGACCCAATTGCGCGAGAATGTGGGAACGGCTGGGCCAGCGACTGAAGACGAGGAGTTGTTGCGCGTCCGGGATAGTCTTGGGCGGTGCGGCAGACCGGCGGGGTCGCCCGCACGTAGATAGATGACCGCTGGGGACTCACATCTGGCGCGGTCGCCAGTTGGCGGTCCTACGGTTGGGCTGGTCGTACGACCAGGGACTGATGGCTGATTCAGTCGGAGGCACGCGGTCTGCCCTCTCTGAGCTGATGTCCCTGGACGGATGCATCTGACCGTAGGACACTGGCCGTCAGCACCCGGTCCTCTGCCGCCAGGCCTCCGACCTCGTAGGCGTTCAGACCACAAGCCTAGGCCCGCCAGGGACCCCATGCGGAAGCCCACTGTCCGAGCTAGGTATTGTCCGGGAAAGTGAGCCGCTGTAACCGCTTGGCTTTGTTCGGCGACAGCCGGGACCACCAGCGATTTTGAAAGAGCGCGTTGCTTTCGTGTTGGTATTGACGGATCTTCCGGTACACCTCTCCATCGGTGGGGGGCTTCTCGTTCGCATATTCATCGACGAGGGCATTCCGTAGGTCGGAGCTAATATCTGCCAGCCAGGGTAATGTCACATTGATCACAACGCCGTCCATGTTGCTGGGGCAGGTGGCTTCGGCGGTGGCCGCAACAAGATCCACATCTTTTAGAGGAGAATCGTCGGTGGTAAACCATGTGCGCCCGGCATAGTTGTGGCTCATGAGGCCGTCGTAACCGGCATTTGTGTCATCACAGCTGTGCCAGCGGACCTGCCAGTCTAGGCGCCAAAACTCGGTTCGGTTGAGGTTGGCGAAGTCAAACGTAAAGTAAGGGTCTGCGCTCGACCAGTTCGCCCACATGAGATCACTCCACCCTTGGGTATAATTGTTCCGGAAATCGCCCCAGCGGACTTGATATCGCAGGTAGAGGTTCAGAAGTTCTGCGTGCTGTGAGTTCTGCACCGCAAAGACAATCGGAAAATCATATGTTGGCGAATACGTGTCGTTGCGAGGAAAGATCAGGCCTACCTCAACGGGGTGGATTGCGGCGTGGACTGTGGCGACCAGAGTGCTTAGAGAGACAAGCCATCGCAAGGGTACCTCGGAGGTGAGGGGATAGGATTGACGGGGAGTTTTGATCATGTCGTGGATGCGCGAGGCGGATGAAACTATTTATAACGAATAAAGGACATATGATAGGGGCATTCTCAATTGGTCACGGGGCAAGTCATTATGCGAACCTGGCGCCAAGATCATCGCACTGGATTCTTGAGGGCCAAGGCTTGGCCATGCGGACGGTTCAACGCATGACAGGGATTAGGCCAAGACTGATCGATCCCGGGATCGCACTCATGGAAGGCTAGACCATCGAGGCCTTAGTCGAATGGTCCATACCAGGGCTATTTCAAGGTTGCGAATCCGAGTTGGATCGTCCAGCCGAAGGCGAGCATGAACAATCTTGAGAAAGTATGAGGAAAGGAGACAGGCGGAGCCTAGGGGTTCAGTTGGGAGATGTACATAGATTGATAAAGAAAATTGTTTGATTCGGTCCTCTATGGTCCCATCCGGGTGTTGTGCCTCTTGATTGCGGGTATTCATGCATTGCTGTGGGCTTTGCTCGTGGGAAACTACTGACTGGGTTTGATGTAACTTGTGCCACAGCAGTGCCGTCTATATATATATTCGGTCCTATCCCCGCGTCGAGTGCAGGCGTGCATACGATTGGAAATATATCTTAGTAAGAATATAGATATATAATTAGTCTCTTCTCTATTTGCTCGTGAAACTGTGCTACCCTTGCCCAGATTATCATGTTCTCTTAATAACTTAAGTAATATGAGGTCTTAGTAGTGAACCTAACTGCTAATCATTTGCTTGCCTGTACTAGCGAAAACCATGCTATTTCTGACTATATTTTGCGTTTTACCGGACGAGGGGATACTGGAGAAATATTCAGCTACTTAACTCTGCCAAGAGAAGCAGGAGGTGCACTGTACAAACAGAGAAAATCTTAGATTATATGGCCGCACGCGAGGTGAGATCCATTTCTATCTATTTAAAACCATGCAAAAAACACAATCGCACCAATCAGTCCAAGTCCAATGGCTCCTGGTGGAGCCCATCCAGATCGATCTCCAGATCCGCCGCGAGATTATTGATGGTCCGGAGCGACTGCAGGGTCTGTTCGGCTTGCGTGCCCGTGCGGACGGCCCAGTAGCTGTACATCTGCCGGGCCCAGTCTTGAACCCACGTGCGGATCCGCGTGGCTCGTCCCCGCATGAAGTCTCGCAGCCATTCGTCCCAGTAGGCCACCAGCTGTTCGCGGGGGTTGCCTTGGGCCAGCCATGCGGTTTCGACGCGGGCCAGCTCGGCGCGGACGTCGTTGGCGGGCCCGACCCAATTGTCATGCGCGATGGGATGGTTGAGGTAAAAGATAATCGAGAGAGCCTGTCGTAGTCAGAAATGCACAAGAGAATTTTGTACCGTGGGGGGGTTCAGTTACATTGCGGAGGTTTCGGAGGGCTGCGGTAGGATCGCTGGCTTGGATGGCGGTGTTCATGGTGCTTCTGCCAACGGGGTCGGAGCCGACCCAGAGCTGGAGGATGTGAGCATTCATGGAATAGAGTAGGGGGTCGGTCTGGGAAACCCACCTGGAGCTTCATGTTGTTCAACCCGTTCAGGAAGAAGACAAAGTGGCCGTTATTCGCGGTGCTGCCCAGAGCGTTCATGACGCGAACAATGGGGGTGGACGATTGGCCGCCTCCCAACATCGCTGGTGGGTTATTGAGGATGGGGGCGTTCATCGCCTGGACGAAGAAACTGATGGAGATGCGGCCGACGCGGGCCGTGGCTCCAGACCGGAGGACACCGTTGGCTGCGTCCATGATAAACTGACGGATGGTATTGAGCTCCAGCTCGTGTTCAACTGTGCCGAGTCAGCGTGCTACATTTGCTCTGAGGAATCAGGGAGAACGTACCTGCGAATCTGCTGCGAGTGGTCGTGGTGAGGGCCGTGGGCGCGATATCCGGCAGCAGGCAGTCATTCGGGTCAACTAATTCAAACCCAAGCTGCATGAGCGGGTGGTTCGCAGGGACCTGGCCTCGACTCCAGTACTGCAGGAGGTTAATAGAGCATCGACAAATACATCAACGTACCAGGGAAACAGGGTGGACTTACTCCCAGCGAATTCCAACTCATGGTCGATCCGTCCGAGAAAGTGATGGCAAACGGCCGGGGGCCAGCGCGCTTGTCCAGGCTGCGAGACAACAAACCGAGCCCGGTGTAGTCGTGGCCATCGTCGCTGGAGCAGGCGTCGTCGCCAGAGTCACAGCAGTCCTTGTTCTCACACGCGCAATCCACCACCTCCTTTTCACCAAACACGGCATTGTAATATGGCATGTTGCAGATCATCGTCTCGATCAGGTATGGATAGCCCTGCGTCACGGTGGTAATCTGATTGTTGAACCAACTCCGGAGATTCGCCGGGGTCAGGTTCTCATACTCGGAGACCACATACTTGTCCCAAATCTCTCGCTTGGCCACGCTGGCGCCATATGAAATCGCAATATCGCGCAGCAGGTCTTCCATCTTCTCCTGCGACTTCAGACTGGCTCGCCGGGCCAGTGCCTTCGGCATCGCCAGCGCCGTCAGATTGCCATGGCCGAGATGGAAGTCCACCTCGCGCTTGGTATACCAACTGTTCGAGCCACAGATCTGATCTTCCATAAACTCCTGGACCAAGTCGGCCAGGTCTTCTTCCGCGTCGGTGTAGGCCCGCTTTGTGATGGTGTTGAAGTCGGCTTTGCAGCACCTGGCGCGAGCTCCCCAGCCGTGACAGTCGCCTCCCCAGTCCGACATGGCCACCCGGACGGTATCCGAGGGACAGCCACTGAGGCAGTATCCATTTTTGACGCCCTGACCCGCGACGTAATTCCCCAGGTCATCATGCCACTCGCAGCTCTCCCATCGTTCGTCATCCTTGGTGTCACAGCAATACTTGCGCTCCTGGAATTCGAAGATGCCCTTGTCAAGGTCGAGCTTGCGCGCGTCGCAATGGGCGTCGCCACTGCCGGACGTGGAGGAGGCGATCTCGGTGTTGCTGCAGGAGCCCCCAGAATCACAGTCCGGCCACGCGTCGGTCCACGAGCACTGGCCGTAGAGCTTGGTGCTGTTGCTTCCCGTGGTGCAGCAGGCCGCCTGGTACTTGCCATTATTGCAGTACTTTCGGTTGGAGGCCACTTCGACCGTGCCATCCGGACAAGTCGGGTCGCATTTGCCATTGTGGTGCGTATACCAACCACAGGTGGGCAGCTCAGCATCCGGGGGACAGCAGAACTGGTGGGAACCCGCACCACCGCAGGCACTCTCATCCCACATCAACTCATTCTTGCGGTGACCCTTATCGGATCGCGGGATCATTGCCCATCCGCTGGGGCAGCTTTCGCCACAGTTCGTCCACTTGCATTGGGGATGATTCTTGGAGACCGTACTCGAATCGTCCGTCATGGCCAGCGCCACCGCCGTGCGTCCCGCCACGTTGGAGAGCGCGAGCGAGAATTGGGCATCTTCCGTGTCGTGGGAAACGGCCCAGACCATCACACCGCCGAGGCACTGGCTCCGCGCAAAGTTGGTTTTCAGTTTGAACGTGTCCTCGTCGTCATACGCGAGCCATTGATTGGTGTCATATTTCAGGATCTTGACGGCGGCCTCCTGATCGAGTTCCGACTTCAGGTTGCCGGCCTTCATGATGTCCACGATCTCCGAGTTCAGCAGGATGCCCGTTTCGTGGCTACATTTGCCAGGATTGGCGCCGGAGTCGAACATGCAGCCCGTGTCCATACAGCCTGTATCCGACACGGTAAAGGCACGGGAATAGAAGGCCATACCAAGCACCACCTTGTCTGGAGAGATGTCGTTTCGCCAGAGCAGATCCAGCCCACTCTCAATCTCGGTCAGATTGGTATGGGCCAGGAGGTACGCCCCCAACCACTTATTCCCTTTATCCCAGGTACCGTGCAAATCATAGGTCATCATATTGAAGAAATCCACATGTTTCTCCAGCTTCACAATATCGAAATGCTGGAGGTACCAGTACGAGGCTGGAAGCGTGATGCTGAGACCATCACGCCCCCCGGTCTTCTTCAGGGCATCTTTCAGGTTGGCCATAAACTGGGGGAAGTTCTTAAAGTCCTCGTCACGGCCACTGCGGTCCTCGGCGGCCGGATACTCCCAGTCAAGATCAACACCATCAAAGTCGTACTCGGCCAGGAAGCTAGTCAGCGATTTAAAGAATTTCTGCTGGTTCTCCTTGGATCTTGCGAGGTCGGAAAAGACGGTGGCCGTCGGGCCCGGGTCATTAAACGTCCAGCCACCAATGGCGACAAACACACTGAGGTCAGGATCAATTTTCTTCAAGCTTGTCAAGCGCTTCATCATGGTGCCCTCGTAGGTACTGGCAGGCCTGATCTCGAAGGTTTCCGGGTCGATCGCGGCAAACGCGTAGTTCAAATGGGTATAGACCCCCATGGGAATCTGCTCGGGATAGAACACATTGCACGGCCGCTTGACAGACCAGCCTTCATAGTATCCCACGACGCGGTTCAAATAGCCTCGCTCCGAGCAGGACGGCCGCTTGACCTTCTTCTTGCCGCAGAACTCCTCAGTCAGGCCGCAGAAGCCGAACTTCGAGCAACAGACGTTCAGCGGGCACTTGGACACCTCCGAGAATTCCCCAAAGCCACCGGGGTCACAGTATGATTTGCTGTTGCATCCGGCAACACACACTTCTGAGTCGCAATCTGGAATCAGACGAACGTCAGTCACGGGAGCTTACACGGAGACGAGAGGAAAGAGTAACATACAGTCGGGGCCAAGACCACAAAATCCAAATTTGTTGCAGCATCCGGTCTTGCACGGGTTGGAGGCATCGCAATCGGGCTTGTAGTTGCAGGAGGCCACACAGACGTCGGCGCCACAGTAGTCGTCGCCCACGCCGCAGTATCCGTCCTTGCTGCAACATCCAGTCGCACAGGGATTGCTGCTGCTGCAGTCCTGCGCGTGGGTGACGACGAACAACAACAGTGCCCACCACCCCAGCAGGCGGGAAAGGCCTCTATGCATCCGCATGGTGATGTGTGTGGAAGGATGGACCGTGAGGAGGGCAGAGGTGCTCCTGCCGTGAGAAATACTCAAGTCCGCGAGGCCGTTAGCGCTCCGGCGTTCCTCGGCCGCAATTTTCGTACAGACCAAGTTACCCAGGTCATTTGCACCTCGGAGATTGATCAGGCGTCCCACGTTCCCTGATAAGGGCAATATCCGGCCTTCGTACGATGGTGATTCGGTGCGGGCTCCGGTGGTGCATCGCTACATCTCGCTAAAAGCCTCCTCCCGTGGGCATGGTGAGACTGCAGCTTCAACGGCGTGAAAAAACCAAATTGCCGAAATGAAGCTATGGAGACTCCTGCATCAGCTAGGCTGAGGCGTTCGGACGACCCCTCGTCAGGCTAATTGCTTACTCCGTAGCGATCTCAGCTAGTCTGGTAGCTTGGAGGGCGGACATCTTGGCATCCGCTGGATGGCGACTAACAAGCCCTGTAGGGTTACATGGCGGACCGCTTAGCTCAACCCACTAAACACAGACCAACCAACGCTACGGGCCTTGCAGAAGGCAAAAGCAAGACATTCATTTCCTTTGCATCCTTCAGGCACGGTCTGGATCGCTTCGTTCATCTCGGCTAAATTGCAGACCCCATGTTGCACCGGAGATGAAGACACTATCCTGCTAGTTCGAGCGGCAGCATGGCGAGCCTGAAGAAGTCCGAATGGAGGGCAGGTGGAAGACTGCCCATAAGTCCGGGATGAACGTAAAGACCGGCTCTTCTGTTTTTTTTTTCCCCTCAGACCGTCCGCGCTCTTCGTCTTTGAGTACTGCTGCGGGCCTGCGCATCCAGTGACAGACAGCCCACCATGGCACCGCTGATTCCAATCCTGCTCCTCTGTCTCCAGGCAGTGGGGGTAGTTGCTAGCGGAACTCATGGACACCTGCGTCATCATCATGCCAATCATGCCAGAGCAACGAACGAGGCGTCGACGGGCGATGCAGCGGCGATCGTCAAGCAGGCTCTCGCAGTTCTGGCGCATGTCAATCGAGAACGCGTCGAGTACCCCAATTTCAACAAGAACGACTTTCAAAATGGGTCCTCCATCAAGAGCTCGGGAGCTTCTGCGAAGCCGTTGGACTATAGCGCAGGCGCACTGAAAAATGCAACATTGAAGGCGCGGGATTCCGAACAAACCGGTAGCTCTGCATATAGCATTCCAGCCGAGCTGGCCGCAGCAGCCCGCATTGTGGCCGAGTCCACTCCCCAAAAGCCAGAGGGAGACCACAGCCAAGTTGCTGCCCAGATCCGATCCAAGTATCACACCAAGGCAAAGGACACGAACACCCCTCCTCAGGCATTGATTCGTCCCAATGGCTTGTACGACTACTCGCCCTTTGGCGCGAGCACGATCGAGTACAAGGCAAATGGGGCGGCGGAGGTAACTGTTGAGAAGCGGGCGGCCCCCAGTGAGTACTGGATATCATCCATGCAGAAGAATGGTGCGAGTCCCTTTGCCCCGACATCCTACAAGGTCTGGCGCAATGTGAAGGATTATGGAGCAAAGGGCGATGGCGTCACTGATGACACCGCGGCTATCAACAAAGCTATCTCGGATGGGGGTCGCTGTGGTGCCAACTGCGGCTCGAGCACCATCTATCCGGCTGTGATCTGGTTTCCTGCGGGAACCTACCTGGTTAGCTCATCGATCATTCAATACTACAACACGCAGTTCCTGGGAGATGTAAGTGACTATAACCATTCACCTTATGACAAGAGCTAGTATTAATATCTTGAAATAGCCCCTCAATGTTCCGACGATTCTCGCAGCATCCAGCTTTGTCGGCTTGGGTGTTATGACATCGGACGTCTACGTTGGCGATGATGAGGAATGGTATGCCATACTACCTGGGTTTTTGAGTGAATACTGATTTAGATGGACTCCAGGTATATCAACCAGAATAACTTCCTCCGCAGTATCCGCAATTTCAAGATCGATATCAGACTTACCGACCCTTCGGCGTATGTCTGCGCCATTCACTGGCAAGTTGCCCAGGGCACATCCCTGGAAAACATTGAATTTTATATGCTGTACAACAGTGAAGTCCCCAGTAGCACGCAGCAGGTATGTCTTGAGGTTATCGAAGATTTGCAAACAAAGGGCTAATCGACTTTAGGGTATCTACATGGAAAACGGCTCTGGCGGATTTCTTACTGATCTGACTTTCGTGGGCGGCAATTTTGGGTAAGTCACAAGCAGGCGTGGTTGTGGCAGTCAGTAACTGTCAATCATACAATGCTGATTTTCTCCAGCGCATACTTCGGAAATCAGCAGTTCACCACTAGTCAGCTCGTCTTCGTGCAATGTAAGACGGCCCTACAGGTTCACTGGGATTGGGCGTGGACAATGCAGGACTACGTGATTGAAAGCTGTGAGAACGGTCTGACAATCGTTGGAGGCGTAGGTTTCCAAATGTCTGACCCGGCCATTGTTATGGGATTCGAAGCTAACACGTATTCATAGGCCGGTGGTCCCATGAGCAACGGCCAGGGTGTCGGATCCGTCATTCTTGCCGATGCCATCATCGCGAACACTCCCAACGGAATTATCACCTCTTTGTTCGAGGAAAATTCCACGTCATTCCTTATCCAAAATGTGGGCTTCTTCAATGTCAAAACTGCCATTCAGGATTCTGCAGCAGGCAAAGTGCTTCTGGCTGGCGGTGATGAAGTCCTTAAGGACTCCTGGGGCTTTGGTATGACAGTGAATAACTCGACGGGCAATGCATCATTCGTCAATGGCCAGGACATTCCGTCGATGAACCGGACACAAGAGCTCCTTGGCACTGAGGCGTATGTCAAGACGAACCTGTATACCCGCCGCCGTCCCAGGTACGATGAGCTCACGGCAAGCCAGATCGTGAACGTCAAGGCACTGGGTGCTAAAGGGGATGGAAAGTCTGATGATACCATCATTCTGAATAATATCCTGTCTCAGGCTGCTAATCTGTCGTCTGTGGTATACTTCCCCTTCGGTGTGTACTTGATCAAGGATACCTTGCGTATTCCAGTTGGCTCGCGGATTGTCGGTCAAGCCTGGTCCCAAATTATGGCAACGGGCTCGAAGTTCGAGGATATGGATCACCCCCGCGTGGCCGTACAAGTGGGACAGCCAGGCGATACAGGAATTATCGAGATCCAAGACATGATGTTCACTGTTTCGGGACCGACGGCCGGGGCGATCTTAGTAGAGTGGAATGTCTACCAATCGTCCAAAGGATCTGCGGCCATGTGGGGTAAGTGTTCCGTACTTCTGGGATCGATCGGCGTGCAGACCACTGATATTAGCAGATTCCCATATTCGTGTTGGTGGTGCAATTGGATCAAAACTTCAGAAGGACGATTGTCCCAAGCAGTCTGGCTCAGTGAACCCAGATTGCATCGCCGCTTCACTACTCCTTCATCTCACTCCCGAATCCAGCGCCTATATGGAAAACATCTGGGTCTGGGTCGCAGATCATGATCTTGACGTCATCACTCAGGACCAGATCGATGTCTATTCGGGACGTGGAGTCCTTATTGAGAGTCAGCTTGCATGGTTATACAGCACTGCATCAGAGCACAATGTGCTGTACCAGTACCAGCTCTCGGGTGCCAAGAACATCCTTATGGCTATGATTCAGACCGAGTCTCCTTATTACCAGCCTATCCCTCAAGCGCCGGCTCCGTTCACTACAGGAATGTTCCCCAATGATCCCTTGTTTAATGACTGCAAAAAGAATCCTCTCTCCTGTGCAATCTCTTGGGGCGTCCGTATCGTCGACTCCTCGTCTGTCTATCTGCTTGGCAGCGGCTTGTATAGCTGGTTCTCCGACTACTCGCAAGACTGCCTAAAGACCGAGAACTGCCAGTCGCGTGTATTCCAAGTTGAAGAGAGCTATGACATCTGGATCTACAACTTGTGCACCAAAGCCGTCGTTGAAATGATTTCTCCTGTGAAAGCAGTACCTACCTATGCTAAGGACAACATGAATGGTTTCCTGGCCTCCATCCTGGCATGGCTGAATGGTGCAGAGGAAACCGCCGGCCACCGTGACTTCCCCGGCTTCTCTCTTTACAATAAAGAGGCGCTGGAGGATATTGACCTTCCAGCGAGCTGTGTCACGGCGCTCACCGGGCGCGTTGAGTGCGACTGGCACTTGATCTCATTTGCAGAACCAAGCTATCATGGCTCTTTGGGCAATAACACTGTTACGGACTCCGTTTGCGACCCTGGCTGTGGTAATAGTTTGAGCAATTGGTTCAATACTGTGGGCCACAATTGTGCCACATACAATGTCACGGGGGCTGTCGCCACCTTGCTTGGTGGCCGTCTTTGGGCGGGCTACAACGAAACCTGCCTCAAAGACCCCGACACTGATGAATATTGCAATGGTATGTCATATTAACTTTCCACCCCTATCTTTAGCCAAGCTCTAACACGATCGCTTTATAGATGTTATTGATAAGTTCACTCTTGTAGATAGCATTGACGAGATGCCCAAGAGCGAGATGTGCTCCTACTGTAATGCGGAGCGCCTGGAGATGATGCAGCGAAGTCAGTACTCCTTCTACAACGAGTACTACAAGACCCAGCTAGAAACTGTCCATGATACGTGCGGGCTGACCGGCCCGACCGACATCCTTCCCTCGCCCATCACCCTTCCGAAGGATGATCCGACAGACTGTTTCACATCCACCTACAAGACTGTCGATGGCGACACCTGCGACTCCATTGCGCAGGCTAACAGCATGAGCTCTGCGTCAATCTATCTCGGCAGCCAGGATCAGATTTATGATTGTGCTGAAATCCCTGCGGACCTGACCCTCTGCCTCCCTCTGAGCTGCGGCGAAATATATACTCTCCTTCCTGACGATACCTGTACAACCGTTGAGACTGCCGCCTCTCTCGAGGACGGTGACCTTCGCGTCTACAATCCCTGGATCGCGTTCGCCTGTGACAACCTCCAGACTGCCAGCGCCATATACGGCAGTACCATTTGTCTCAGCCCGATTGGCGGTCACCATAATGGCACGGCCGGCAGTGATGAGTCCACCGGGACGAACCCGGGCTTTGCAGACGGATACGTCTACGAGCCGACCGATCCGCCTGCCAACTCTACCGTCGCGGAGGGGACAACCCTCAGTTGCGGAAGGTGGCATGAAGCGGGTGGTAACGACACGTGTGCGGGTATCTGTATTCAGTCGTCCATCACAAGCTCGTTGTTCCTGGATGTGAATCCTTCTTTGGACCCGGCGGGCTGTACACAGAGTCTGCATACTGGCTGGACCTACTGTGTTGGTCCGACGTATGTGTGGAATTCGACCATTATCGATGATGGGGAGGTTACGGAGACATAAACTCTTCGGGTGTCTAGGAAAGGGGAGTTACTGGTTCCTACCTGCATGTCATTGCCTTTGGTTAACGTGGGCAGAATGGAATAAGATAAGAGTAAGAATATAACTCTTCGAGATATTTGTAGTATTATATATATAGGCACGACACAATATGGAAGAATTCACAACAGTTACTATATCTAAGGAAGTACCGAAGAGCTCTTAAGATAAGCAACCTCGCTCTCGGAAATTGTCGGTGGTATCTATAACACTAAGAGGCTCCCTATAATATAAATAGTCCTCAGACTCATTTCAATAACCATTAAAATTTAAATTACCTAAGTCTAGACTATATAACCATACTATACCCCTTAAGGAAGGAAATGGGGGCTGGCTGCATGAAACCCACCGGAGTAGCGCCGCGAACCAAGGAATCATCGGCTAAAGCGCCCTGGGCCATTCCGGCCCGCTCATTCCTCACCCAAGCTCCCAAGTCTCCTTAACCACATTCCCCTGTATCTCTCCCCCATCTCCCCGTCCACGTGTCCCGAAAAATCCCCCATCATGTTCGGACCGGCCAAACTAGATGAAGCGACCATCAGGTCTATTGACTTCAACCGCACCTCCCGTCGCATGCTCCAGGACATGCGCGAAGATACCTGGGGCTGGGTCGTCTACCGCACAAGCTACCACTCCGACCCCGCATTCCAACAGGCAATCGAAATTCTCACTGCCTGGGTCAAGGCCGGTGTCTACGAAGATCTTCACGAGCACGGCTTGGAAAACCCAGATCCTACGCCTAACGATCAGCTCTGGGCGCGCCACCGGCTCACCGTGATTGAAGAGCAAGCCACCCTGGACGGCGCTTCGTTGGAAGCAGTAAGGAGGCATTTCGAAGGCTGGGTAGAGAGCCAGGATAAGCAAGATACATGGAATAAGTACCGCGCCTGCTTGGTAATGGATGAGGCTGCTGTTCAGCGGCTAAGCGGCGCAATGACGCCGGAGGAGCATCTGGAGAAGCATGGGCAACACTGTTCTGCAGAGCTGCAGCAGTGGTTTCTTCCCGCCGTGGAGGCCTTTCCGGAGCTTGAAGAGGCTGGGACAGATTTTGAGGGATGGATAAATTGTTCTGTGTTTAATTTGATACGACTGTGGACGTCTTTGGGTGATGGGATGTACATGGAAGATGCTTCACATGAGGTCGAGAATGGAGTGTATTAAGGCGGTTTGTCAATCATTAGCAGAAGAGTGCAGTAAGTGCGGGTAAGGATGGGAGGACCCTGGTAGTATATAGCACTTAGTATAGAGGTATATATTTTGTAAACACGCTTAGATTCCTATGACACTATGGCGTAGCCCGTGAGACTAAAAATTAGAATATAAGAACTAATAATAGTAAACAAATTAAAAATGAATACAAAACAAGCAATCAATGTTGTGCACATATGAGGAATTCTCAATAATAAAAAAAAAAGGAAAATGATATGTCCAATTTACCCATGTCGCTAAATCTCAAAGTCCACCCGATGCAAACCCTCTGACGTAGTTTTCCAATGGTTTTCTAGGTCAAGTCGATCCACATCGATCGATCTTGCAGATCCTCAAAGTATTGAAATCACAAGGCCTTGTCCACTGATCGATAGTCAGATGCCATAACAGAGCTGGAAGTGACTGAAAAAGAAGGAGGCAGAACAAAAGTGTATCTTAATATTCGCCCAAATGGAAGATCGATCGATTTGGATCGATGGAGATGGAGCCTCTGCGAACGCCCAATTTCTCGATCCGATATCCCCCTGATGTCTATCTATCTTGCGGAAACATCTTCAAAACATGAACTTTCCCACCGGAAGGCATTACTCGACATTTTCCACCAAAACCCTCCGGTGACACTGAGTTGGGTATATTCATGCCCAGACAACAGCATCAAGAATGTTCAAGATCAAGTCCCTCCACAAACCCTCCAAACCTTCTCCTTATCCCTCTCATCAGACAATAACCCCCGGGCCCAACCTCCCCTGGGATCATGTCGGCCCAGCCAAAGTCCATCTGATCAAGGAACTCGAAAGGTTGTACTGGACCGGCGTTGAGATCGAGCTTCAAAACATCATCTGCACGTTGAAAATCTGGAATCAGCCGGAGTTTACCCATGTTGACGTTTCGCACGAATATGACCATCGCATCCATGGGTTTGACACCTTCGTCGACCAAGTCAGTCAAGACGCGAGGTTATTCGCTACCCAATACGGTTCGTCAGATATTATCGATCCTCGAGTGAACGGAACTGAGATGTATACAGCCAAAAGCAAAGACTCCAAACAGAAAGAGGCTTCTCATCCAGGGGAACTGTCCTACTTCGACGCTTTGGAGAAGGTGATTCGAAATACCCAGGCCGAGAGGGCAAGCAGTAAGATTCGGTCGGAAGTTAGGGAGCAATTGGAAGAGCTACCCAAGTACCCAAAGACTCACCAACGAGCATGGATGCTTCTTCAAGCTATTGGTAGGTGCTGATTGGAGTCCAGTAAAAATGTCAGCTAACATGGGACAGGGCTTCTTGATATCGACAAGGTAATCGAACATCGAGCGCCCACAAATTCATCGAAACGATCTACTATTCCACAGAGTATGCCCCCTCCAGCCCTACCGTGTTTTAAATAGCAGGCTCACACAGATTTCAGTGAAATTCTCCGGCATAAATGATGCCGGGGTCCCAACCTTCACCGCGCAAGAATGCACGCAATGCAAGAACGCAATCCAGGGCAACATGTTCACCAAAGAGGCAGACACGATCATCTGCGAAGATTGTTACTGGACCCACTACTATGGAGACTCCTATTTCAAAAAACAGCATAAACACAGCAATCTCCGTAAGATGATGAGCTCTTCGACGATCCATGACCTGTGTCACTGTCCGGATGTTCCACGCCTGGATTCCCAGGGTCACCCACGAGAACTACTTCCCATTGACCCAACTGATGAGCATATTACCACTGGCACCAAAAAGTGCATGCTCACCCAGTTGGACGAGATATTTGCACGTGCAAAGCATGAGGAACTTGTCTCGAACTCGGGGGGTAGGGTACGGTCGAATGAGAAGGGGACCATCTTGAGTCGCATTCGGAGTCATTCGGGGTCATCAATCAATGCCCGTCTCGGGTTGAAAGATGACGAGAGTATACCTTCGTTCTTCCGTCAATTCCCCGAGAAGGAGAAGTATCCTCTTGGGAATACACACATGGCCCTTCGCCTTGGACCCTTGGTCATTGAGAACGGAGTAGCAAAGTAAGTCTACTGTCCGATATCCCCCCATAAGACACCCCTACTAAAATCCACAGCACCAAATCTGGCGCTCTGATCAGCCTCCGCCAGCTGCCGATCTTCCACGAACGCTTTGTCGTCCACGGCGCCCAACGGAGTCTCGTCATCTCAGACGACAGTCCCGAGAGAACGCTCTTCCAGCAACAAGGCCCCGTTGCACCCCCCAAACGCTACCTGACAATCCTGAAGCAGGTCATCGGGGCTCCATTCTCCGGCCTCGTCTCCCAAACGCCCGAAGGCCAAGTCGAACAAAGCATCGTCGACCTGATCGTCTCGGCCAG
Organism: Aspergillus nanangensis; assembly: GCA_015844325.1. Taxonomy (NCBI): domain Eukaryota; kingdom Fungi; phylum Ascomycota; class Eurotiomycetes; order Eurotiales; family Aspergillaceae; genus Aspergillus; species Aspergillus nanangensis. Next base: position 343,778 of record VCAU01000002.1, on the reverse strand, counting down.
CCAGGCCCTCGACTCGACCTACTCCCTCAAGCCCATCCTCCACAAGCTGAAATACCTGCTCCAACCCCGTCTCCTGATCTACCTCCACAGCATCGCCTCCAAACTCACCAACCCAACCACCCCCCTAACCTGGTCCTCCTCCACCAACCCCTGCGACACCTTCTGCAGCTCCCTACTCGACGTATCCCTCTTCTCGCCCCTCGTCAATGGCTCCCCCTCCCACCAGAAACCCAACATCCCGTTGTACCTCATCAGCTTCACCTCCCCTTCTCCATCGATCCTCCCCCCTCCAACAAGCAAATACGACATCCCCCCCAGCTGGACCGAAGAATACCTCACCCACACCCTCCCCCACCACCCCCCAACCGACCACCTCGACACCCTCCACGAATACTGGTCCGACTGGGCCTCCTTCCACCCCGCCCCCTACACCACCCACCGGCGCACCCTCCACCACCTCTTCCCCTGGGACTGCACCGAAGCCTACGCCCGCAACCCAACCCGCTGCCGCAGCGGCGCCGGCAAAACCAAATGCAACCTCTCCAAGCATATCTGCGCCTTCCCCTTCGACGCCTGGTCCCTAACCGCCCTCCACCTCCAGCGCAGCGAAGCTCTCTACCCACCATCTGCTTCTCCTGCCCACTCCGACAACACCCTCGAACCCTACATCTGGATGCGCGACCGCCTCACCCTCCTCACCGCGGGCAACAGGCTCACCCGCGCGGCCGTCGCAATGGCCCTCTCCGACCGTTTCTGCGCCGCCACAGCCTGGCTGGGCCATTGTCGGCCGGCGGAGAGGTCGCGGTCCGGGACGTCGACGTCGGGGCCGGGGATGCGTGTGTTGGAGGCGTGTTCGGTGAGGGCGAAAACGGGGGGGATTCACCGTGCGCAGCCGTATGCGCATTCGTATGAACGGGGGGTGGGGGATGGGATAGGTGGTGGTGGTGGGGGACTTTTGGCGGAGTGGGCGTTATTGGCGCCGGAGGTGCAGAGGAGACGGTATGAGGGGGTTAGGGATGCGCGGGCGGAGTTGTTAGATGTGTTGGTCGTGCCGGGGGGGATGAAAGAGGGGAGGGTGAGGGGTGGTGGTAGTAGGGGTACTAGTGCTGGTGCTGCGGCTGGGGGGTTGCGGATGGCGGGGTTGGGGTCTTCGGGGTCAGGGCCGGGGCCGGGGCCAGGGGAGAAGCGGGCGTTGTCGTCGTATTCCTGTGCGCCGAGGAATCAGACGGCAGGGTCACAGTTGACCGTGGTGTATTTCGAGTATGAAGGGAAGAATAATGCGGGGCAGGATCCGGAGATTAATTGTGGGAGTTGGGCAGGGCCTGATGGGGGGATTCAGTATACGAGCACAGGGACAGGCACGAGTTCTTCTTGGGGCACTGTGTGGGATGGAGGGTCGTCGAGAGGTGCTGGGACAAGCGGTACAGTTTGTGGGCATAATAACTGTAACTAATATGTATTTGTATCATAGTCATTATGATAATCTATGTAATAATCTATTGTATAATATATTGTATAATATCTGGTAGTAAAGACTGGAAAATAAGTCTGGTCTCAACCTATCACGGACATATAATGCACTGGATTATCCACCCAGGCAACAGCCCTCTCTTTCTATTCTAATGCTCTTTTACTCACTACAGGGCGATATTCTTCGGAGATAACATATGCACATCATCGAGCAATTATCGGAAAATACGCATGATAACCTCTTCCCACCCCCCTTGATCATCATGTGTGACAACCACAACGATAAGTCCGGTTACACGACATACCCTTGCCTCCAGCTTAAGACCCTTGCTAACATTTACAGGTGATAAAGGGCTTTGCACAATCATCTGCAGTCAAAAGTTCATGAGAAAGGTGACCAGCAAGGTGTAGCACTTCGTTACGGCTGCCGTTTTGTACAGCAGATTCGTGACCAAAATAGGCTGGCCTACTGGCGACATCAACTTGTCCATTCTATCTATAGATAATGAATGGAACGAAACAAAACAACTGTAAACACGGAAAGTCTGCGTGATACGCATCACCACACTCATGTTATCATCAAAATAAAACAACTGTAAGTACAGACAGCCTCCTTCATAAACATCGCAACACTCCCGCCATCATCCACCAATCTCGGCTCACGACCTATATCTACCCAGTCTAGTTGAATCCAGCCCAGTAATGCCCCATTTTATCAGCGGGCAAATGTCCAATCGCCGGAGGCTCTAAAACACCAGCCTTTGAAATGCTAACCAGTTCCTGATCTCGGGTGATAAAGCCCAGAAAAGAAAGTAACCTCAGAAGTGCGGACTGAGGAATATTTTGTGCCCTAGGAAGATCCCTCGCGTTAGAATTCGTAGCGCAAATCGAGGAGAAGACATATGATAGCATACCGGCTAACATCCTGTTGTTTTCGCGTCCACAGCCCAGTCTTTCCCAGGACATGCATAATAACTAGATAGATCGGAACAGCCTCGGGTTTGCTGCAGTGGCCAACCGCCATGACGGCCCCGCCGAATATAGCATCCGCGTACACGAAGCGTGAGTTAGCGTTCTTGTGGAAGGAGAGGGTCGGCCCCATTGTCGCCATCAGGAAGATGAGGACTCGGGTGTAGACAAATGCGTTGATGGGCATGATGGCGTCGTGATAGGCGGTTGGGGTTTGGGAGTAATATGCGTAGAGGATTTGAACTGGACGCATGATGGAACCGGCTTGGTAGGTGGGTCCTAGGGTAGGTGGTTAGTGTGTATGATACTTATCATATTATAGTCAATATAGGTTGAATTCGTACTGGTCAAAGGGGGATAGCCGTTCTTTAGGTGCTTGACAAGCATCAAGCCGGTCCAGGAATGCACGAGGCATGCTGCTACAGCCACGAGCGAGCAGCGGAAACCGAGGTAGTACAGTATGATCTCTATGCTACCTGCCATCGAATGCCATGAAAGAGCTGGTCCCAGTCAGCTGGCAGATCTCCTTTCGTGAATTGAGGAGCATACCTGGATGGTGTTGCCGGTAAGAGTCGCCCTTGTTCATCATATGGTAGATGCCAAATACAATGTAGAGGGAGATGATGAGGGTGTCGGAGTCATTGGTGCGAATTCTTTGGTATATCATCTTGGTCCTTGCTACCGAGCGAGTGCTTTGTTTCTAGTAGTAGTGTTGTAGTCGTTCTCTATCCCAACAAAGTGGAGTTCTGCAATAGAGTATGGTATCAGAATTGTTTGATATGAATGAGCCCGGTGAACATGTCTATTTTATACCCTGTCACTTTATTCCATCTCCGGGACGTATGTAATTTTGATGCTCGACATGGAACCTGACATGTGTGGTGTTGTGGCCAATCATGACCACCACCCATCTTCGTGGTATGCTGGTGAACAGGAACAGAAGTATGATTCCTGCTGTACCATCCAACTGGCTAAAGCGAATGGCGATTGTAACGCCAATTGAAATGCAGGTTGTGTTTGACGAAATTCCCATGATAATGCAGCCCTCTAATCTGAGAACATGATGTTTCCAGAACGAGTATCGAGCAGTCTCCTTGCTGGTCCAGAATTTGTGCGTCGTCATAGGCCAGATGGCGGTATATTTATTTGAACTTTTCAGTCAGGTTTACCCCTTGATAAGGAAGAAAACGTGATCCAAGATGGTATTTTTACAGCATTTTTATAATCCCCTTCAAAAAACTTGATGCATATGACTACTCACTCAGCACGGGGTGTGCATCAACTGAGTAATTACTGAGCGACCTTCCTAAAGTGGCCAGGTCTTACCGGGAAACCTACGATATTGTAGTAACAACAGGTACATATAGGAAAATTTTATACTACAATCGCCTAGTCCACCTTAGAATTCACAAACTCTAGCGCGTCATCTCCATAAATCCGAGCATAGGCAAAATGGAGATCTTCGTCATGACCGTTCGAACAATACGGATCATTCTGATCACAATAAGATTGAATAATACCGTTATACGGGCCACAAGTCTGGCCTTTGGGCCGAGGATCGAACTGCATCCTTCGTTAGAAAACATGTCCTTCGATGAATACGGCACTACACCAGATCATAGACTTACCCCATTTGACTGAGAACTGCCCACATTATACGGAGCACCAGGGGTATGCCGAGGACTGCCCATCCAGATCATCGCCTTTACATGGGCACCAACATCGCGCGGCACAGGCGCGACGGGATCAGCAATTCCCATATGGGGATCCCCACCACCGCACATAGCATCATCGATAATATGTGCTCCCTGTATACGTAAAGGCAGTCATCAGCTTTCCCTCCCTAATTTCCCACCCGATCACTCAGCGAACACATACCTGCGAATACCCCACGAGCACAATCTGCGTGTCTGGACAGTCATTTACGAACCGCGTGACCTGATCTGCAACAGCCTGGGCGCCTTTCTGGACCGAGTATGGGTTGCATTCATGACCCATGGCGGGGTAATCGATAGCTTCGAATGTAGCGCCAGGGTGAGAATTACAAATCATGTCTACGACTTTTGTAGCGTTGCCTAATCCCGCAGGAGCAAAGGTCTCGCGGGCAGCTAACACATGAACGTTGGGACAGTGGCTCGTGCTACGTCCGGAGTTAGACGGTGTGAACAGACTGGCCGTCAGCAATAGTTTCGACCACATGGTGAGATTGAAGGAGATCGAGGGGGAGATAGGTAATATCCTTAGGAAATTAATGTTTATATATGTATCTGGTAATTACAGATGTACAATTATCTTGGGGGAGATAAGACAGATTGTGAGATTGGGTGGCTGATGTTTTGAAGGTGGAAGTGGTCGCAAGGAGTTGTTGTCTCTGCAGCCAGGAGGTCACATGTTCTCCAAGCCCTAACTCAATCCCTACACCTGCAGGAACCCAGCGAGCCAATAAAGTACCTAGGCATATTGATCGCTGTGTTTACCACCTGTTCACTCCCGAAATTAAGTACTTCCCTGGGCATTCATCTACGCTCTCCCCCAGGCACTCTCTAAGAAAATTTCCAAGTACTTTCCTGAATATCTCTTCTAGTAATTCTCCAAAGACTTTCATAAACACTTCTTTCAATATTCTTCTAGACATGTCGAGATATAGTTAGGAGGATATTTAGGGGGATTATAAGACAAGTCTCCAGAAGAGTATTTAGGGGAGTATTTAGATAGGGGTTAATAAAATACTTAGGGGAGTGCCTAGGGGGAGAGAGGCGTTTGGGGAGATGATTAGGGAGGTGCTTAGGAAGATAGGTCGGTCCTTGGGGGGGAAGGTACATTGAGGCGCGCTTAGGGTATGTCAAGCCAACGGGGCCACTCCGCAACAATAAAAAAAAATTGTGATTAGGGAGGTGATAAGGGAGATTCTCTACGTAAAGATAAATAAGTGTGTGGATCATGAACATCCTGATGACAGGAGTGTATTATTGTATACAGTAATTGCAGGCTGAAAGCAAAAGTATGACAGCTCATAGACAAAAGCACCATCACCTCAAAGGTGTAACCTGACTGACCTCCCCAAATGCAATCCCCATTGCCATCCCACCATCTTCAGCCCTTCCAATCCGAACATTCTGGTTACTGACAGCTCGCAGGCGTTCTGCCGCGTCTAATGGACCCGGCGCAGAACACGTAGGCATGTACGGGTTGGTAAACGTCAGACCCATCACAGGGTCAAAGATATTAGGGACAATCGTAAAGAAACGAAGACACGCCCCAGCAATTCCCAAGCAAGCCAAGAGAGCTGCAGAGATAGCAAGAAGCGCAACCCAAACATAATCGGGCTGGTAAACCTCCGTATATCGGAAGAGAGTGGCATTTGTTGCGGCGCCTAAGAATGGTGGGTTCGACTCCGTTAGACTCTCAAAGCTCATCGGAAGGTTGAACGCATCATCCTTCGCTAGGGAATATTTATTCGCAATGGCATGAAGTCCTTCCGCTGGAATGTGCGGAGGTCCGTAGAGTGTCATATTGTTTGTCGGTAGATTACCTATGAACGCGGTTGGGGCCATAAGGGTATGAATCCCCGTATTGAGCAGGAGTGAAGCCCGCGCTGCGTAGACGCTCAGGTCAAGGCTAGAAAGATTCGTAAATCCCCAGTCGTCGACACAATCGCCCTTGCCAGCTTGGAGACCTTGCACGGGGGCGCTGGTGGGATCGCACATGAATAACTCGGAGGAGCTCACCCCCATGGTTGCACTCTGGTAAGTACCCTCCGGCGGGGTGTTGGTGTTTGTAATCATGTCCAAAACGCGGGTCGCCCAGTAGTCGAAGCTGGTTATATTGGGAGTTCTATGATCGGTGTGCGATTGGCGAATCTTGGCAACGGAGCAGGCTCTATCCACACATACCACGGCGGCTTCCACCATGCGCTGAAACACGGTGCAGCTTGCTATCGAAACGCCCTCGTTTACTGAGGACGATCTGAAGATAATTTGATGTGGTTCACTGTATCCCGGATCGTCCAGCGGTGGACGATTAATCAACAACTGTGGGTCTATTGGGAACGGCGAGCCCAAAAGTTTGTTGCACCTGAGCCAACGGAATTTCTCCTCGTTTACATCACATTCGGGGCAGGTTAGGGTGAATGTATCGACCGATTTGTTTTTGGCCTGCACGGTATTTATCGAAGGGCACGAGAGATCAATGTATGTTGTTTCCAGTGTGAACTGGAGATCCCCTTTGGCTTGAACATCCTGCAGACCAACAATGGGTAATCCCAGAAGGGAAGAGTAAGATTCAACTCCTTCATTATCTCCTATGGACATCCATCCATCAGAATCTGCTTTAGTGGAAGATGCCAATGGATCAATGCGTGGGATCTTCACATTGCCCCATTGGTCCCGTGGCCCGGCCTTGGTATCTCTGCTTTGCATCAGACTGCCAATGTAGACATCACGCATAGATTGTGGGCCGGCACCGTCGGCTCCCATGTCAGTCAACCAATACGTGAAGGCATTACCCAAGGGGCCAGTATCCAGATATCGCAATTGTTGGGTTTCGATCGTCGTCGAGTTGACATGGTGCATTAGCCGGAGGGACCCTTGACCACCCAATGGGGACAAGGCCCATAGAGGAAGTAGAACCCAGACTAGGGCTGAGCGGCGTAAAGTCAAGATATGGGCGACTGGATCCGATAGTGAATTGGTATTCATCAGTGCCCATAGATTCTGAAGGAGGAAGAGAGGGTTAGAAAGGGCCGATTGTTTATTGGGCGGGGGGATAGAATAATATTCAATGAATTCACCTTCAGGCGGATTTCTCTTTGAGCAAAGAACCGACCAAGATTCTTCAGCGAGCGGGATAAGAGAGCGGAGAAAATGACTGGATATATAGTGGGTCCCTATAGTTTGATTGATTGTACCTTCGGTCAGCAATTGAGATTGGCAGGTCCGGCCTAAGTGAATCGGAAGCTACTAACCAATCTCATAGCCTCCTCTATCTTATTCCCCATACTCTCTCCCACCGGATGGCCTTTCATGTAGATAGCTAATCCTGCAAGAGCTAAAAACTCAAGGGGGTTAAAATCGTTAGCCTGCTAATCTATGCAGAATTCTTATTCAACGGGAATAAAATCTCCGTTACCTATAAAGCAGAGCGCCACCGCAGAAAGAAGAATATCAATCAAGAAAGCAGTTGCCCAGGTTGCATCCTTTGTCAAATACTCCTCTGCGTCATGAACTGGTCTAGAAGAGGCCTTTTGACGAGGGAAAACGTATGTCTGTTCTCCTCGACCCCCCTCAGATGGGGGGCCACTTGGAGATTCCAGGAATTGACTGGGAGACATGCTTAGAGTTCTAGTATGTGTATTGACTCGGGAAAGAATTACATACCACGCTTGAAGACTGCGCAGGACTTTTAAACCCGACTCCAGGGCGAGGCTATCCATTATCATGTCTATCAAAAAGCAGCCCCCAACAGCTTCAACAAGGCTGAGGAACATGCTCGGCCCATAGCTGTTTCTTATTGGTGGCCGGTGGATCATCATGGCAAAATTTGAACTAGTGGCAGTAACGGCCCTATCATGTTAAAAGTGAAGAAAGTCGATATGCAGCTAATGAACAGGATACGAGGGCTGACTCGAGCCTTGTCTCTTTGCTCTTCCCTCTTAGCGCACTATTTTTGGTATGGAAACTCCAGCAGTAAGTCACCCAGCAACAGAGCCTTGCCCATTTCCGAGCGCTCAGAATACCACCTCAAGCGAGTCTTCGAATGGTGGACAATGGGCAGAATGGCTATTTAATCACAAATGACAACCCCGGAATATAACCAGGGACACATGTATTGCAAATTGTGTGGTTGGCTTAGATCATGAAATAGTATACCTCCGTATATTGCAGGTGCTGTGCATTAGCAGCACCCAGGCCTGAGGACTAAACACCAACTTTGAGGTAACAATTTGCACGGCATGTCAACTCTAGAAATAAGAATTTAAGAAGAACTTCCGCTTTATTTATTACATGACTAATATAATAAAACCTAATTGTTCCGTCTTTGAAGAACACTTACGACATACATAGGTAGGTAGGTACCTCATATTGAGGGGGTCGAGAGAAATACCTAAAGGGATGTTTAGGGAGATGCTTAATTACGGGGGGTAGTTAAGAGGCGCTTAAGGTACGACACAGTAGGCAGTATATTAACCGCTGCGGTCACATGCCTCGAGAGACTTGACTGGATAGATATTTAGGAGGGTGCCCAGACAAATACACCAAAAGGAATCCTTAGGGCGTTCCACGGTGCCCAGAAGAGTCCCTCCAAACGACCCAGTCCATCCGCGGCCTCAAGTAACTCGCCGCCTCGATCCGCACATGTTTTCTCTAGCTCTTCCTCACTTTTCGACGAATACACAACAAATCCATTTGGTTTTTCCTCGCCGCCTTGGGGGGTGCTGTCAAAGTTCCTGCCAAAAAGAGAGCAGTCCCGGGTGTCGGCTGGTGCCGCGCAATAAATCAAGTTATCATTGTCAGGGCCGATGGCGATGATGCATTCGGCGGCGACTAGTGGCGCGATCAGGATAAGGTGAGGATTGCAAACGAGCGCATGTTGCTGGAGGTCTTGTTTTGATGAGATAGGGGGGTGAACATGCTTGTTGGGTCGTCGTACCTGGACGTTTGTATTTTGCCTAGGGAAGGTGAGGAGGTGGAGATAATGTACCAGGTATGTACCAGGTAGTTGTGGGTATACGTAAGGGAACAATTATTCAAGAAGAATTTTAACGGAATTCTACGAGGGAAATAGACGTACGCTTTATATGCATAGTATGTTTATGTACTTTTCTTGTCCATCGGGTTGCTTATATGGCTGAAGTCAGCTGCGAGGCAATTGTGCAGACTGTGGATGACTTTCAAAACAAAGACACATTACCATTCCCTAAAGGGGAAATATTGGGTGAACTCACATTGAGCATTCAATAGTTAGCCTACGGGGAACTAATAAATCTATCAATCTAGCAATGATAGTCGTTGTTTGCTGGCAATAGTTTCGGGGAGGCTTCTGTGTAACAGGATAGATCCATGGGAGTGGCGGGCTGAATATGCAGGAGAATCAGAGCTGTCTCTCGCCTAAATTAAAATGACGATCAGAGGACCTAAGATTTTTTTTTAAAAAATAAGAACTCTAAACCCAGGGATACTTCAACTCTTGTGAAACATCATACAGCACGTACAAAACTCAGTTCTCACAACCGTGCTACATCCATATAACCAAACCCTAACCCAACATAACTAATCACCTAGGTTCGATGTATACACCCCCCACAATCGATTCTTCGAATAATCTGTCGAATGGCTGCCTAACTAGCGCCAGAGTAGACCTTGCACCCTTTTCTGTCTCTTCTTTTCCTCCCACACGTCATCAGGTCAAGATATCAATCAATGACCCGATTTTCCTCCTCCCGACTCCTTGATATACTCCTTCGCCTCTGACTCCGTAAGAAGCGTCCCACCTCTCTTCGTGCAAGTCTCCGTAAGCTTCTTCTCCGGTATTGTAGTGTAAATGGTGGCGCGGTCATTGTGATAAATCTCCGCGTCTGGGGAGGGATCAAAACTGCTTCCAAATGCGACGCAGCTGTTTATTTCGGGGCTGGCCAGGCAATAGAGCATGTTGTCGTCATCGGGGCCAACGGTGACTAGGCATTCGGCGGCGATGAGAGGGGTGATCATCATCAGCAGGGATAGGGAGAGGATTGAGGAGGTGTGCATTTTAGTTGGGTTGGGAGAGTGGTAAATTGATTTAAATATGTTTGTTTGTTTGTGTGCGCGCGAGAGAGAGAGAGAGAGAGAGAGAGAGAAGAATTGCATTGAGGACTCAGGAGGGAATGACACCTTTATATCTGTCTATCTGATGTCTATTTACATTCTATAGAGATGCCCAGGAATTTGACCGCACTCACGGTACATACATGCCGACAACGCCACTATATGTACCTCTTTCTCATAAGAAACCCCCGGGAATGCGCCAGGAATTGAGAACTTACGTGAGCTTCATACACCCAATTAATTAACTTACGGAGTACTTTTCTGCGGAAGCTCGAGGGCCTTTTCTTTCCGGAATGCTTCTGCGGATTGTGGCAGGATCGATCTGGTGCGTGTGCTGATTGCTGTCGGATCGCTCCCCGAGGGAATCTGGCCGACGTCTACAGGCGACTATTGCCGCCACTCCGTAACAATTCAACCCGCGATTTTTCTGCCGGCAGTAGTAAAATGGGTGTATAGAGTAGTAAGTAGTAGTGTGTCTTTTATAGAGTTATCTTGTATGTGAAGCTATTTAAAGGTGTATGTCTATGTTGACTTGCTTAGTTTTATTAAATGGCTACTTATTCTGAGCACTACGTAACGGTATAAGTTATTGTCTAGGTGTTACAGATATACTATGCAACTAGGTTGTGCTTATATTGAAAAGAAAAATTAAAAAAAAAAGAAAGATTGTATATATTTAAAGTAGGATAGAGTTCTCTTTGTTTCTTTCTCTATCTAAGTTGATTGGATTTCCCCAATCATCTTCTTCAGGATTTAAGTTGATTAGGTAGTTTCTAAGAAAAATTGTAGCTAATTTTTTTTTCTTATACAGCGTGATTCCCGAGGTTCTGTATATTCTATTTATTTTTATCACGTACAGAGTAACGGATTGCCTGATTCGGGGAATTTTATATATAGTAATAGAGATTAAGATCTGTATATATACATTTTAATAAGCGAGATAAAAGAGTAAAGTTTTTTTTTATAAAGTATAGGAAGAGATTTTTTATCTTTAAGTTTAATCTGAAAAAATAGAATACGTATTCGGGTATATAGAAGATAATTTAAACAGGTTATATAATTCTGTCTGTATATATTTTAATTCTTGTTGAATGTTGAATCTGATGAAATGATGTGTAAAATTACGATGAAATTAATTAAATCAATAATTCTAAAGCTCTTTCAAAGATGATAGGAAAGAAGAAGAAGGACGAGGAAGAAATAATTATTTAGCTACTTTTATATATGAAAGAATAAAGTATAAATTTATTTATAAAGATTTTTAAAGTAATTTATCTCTTTGATCTCTTTAAGTTTTTTGAGCGATGTGACGATCTAAAATAAATCAGGGTTTTAATAATTTTTGAGATGACTTTTAAGTGTATGCTTACTGATAATAACTTTATATTTTTTCTGGAGGGAAGTACAAATAGAATTAAAATAAGTATGAGGGGAATAAAGAGAAAGAATATTATTTTTATACGGCTTAAGATTGATTTTTCTGCGTCCATCAGGTATGATGATTAGTGAAAGAAAGTAAAAAGAGCGGAGCAAGCTTCTTATCTTTAATTTCTTTGATTTTATTTGTATAAATTAAGTTAGTAGGCTTATACAGCTTCAATTTTAATTAATTAGGAAGGCGGTTGAGGTAGCGGTTAAATGCCTTGGTAGAAATTTGAATTGTTGCGGAGTGGCGGCAATAGTCGCCCGTAGACGTCTTGTAGATCTCTTTTTCTGGCAGAAGGCTGGTGGGCTCTCTTGATAGTAACGCTGTATGCGCAACTTTTTGAATGGACTGGCGGATCATGCTTCCTGGGCCTTTAACCACTAGGGCCTATAGTCACATCCTATAAGTAGGGTTTTCTGCTCATATATTGTTCGTTTATAACGACATGTCTGCCTTAATCCTTAGTAGGATTTCTTGCCTGTGATAAAGACTAATTTAACCATTCATATTCTGCTCGTACTAGGTTACATTACTTCACCTAGCCAGGGAGGATTGGGAAGACTTTGAGAACAGCCTTCATGGCATCACCACACCTGCTTCTCTGCAACCTCTAACCACGAAGGAGGTCGATAGGGAATTTGAAAAAAAATTCTTTCGGAACGAGCTCCTTTCGCAAGACGGGAGGAGCGAGTGACGAGTTGCAAGATGTCAGCCAGATATACGCCTATAAATTGGAGTACACTCGGACCCCTCCGTGTGTACACACTTTTTATGGTCTGGTGGTCGAAATTTTACGTTGACAACATGTCCACGACATGATGTACAGTTAGCGCCAGGAGGAGGGCAATCCTCCGGGTATTCAGCCGAAAAGCCGTCCATTCGATTTTCCGTCCGCGCTAATATGCCACAACATGGTGAGGACGTTCTGCAGGATGATAGAGCACCACTTCCGTCTGCCACTTCCGTCTGCCACTGAGTTAACCCAATTCTCCTCACGGTCTTCGTCTCGTATCGGGCCGGACCTTATATGGCTGCCAACACACCTGAGAAATCCTGCCGTCAAGGATCCTTTGGCAGATACGGCCGCTCTGATCCTGAGGGAATCTTAGAGGCAGATATCGTACTTTCTTCGCCGGTAATCGGAAATACCAAGTCCGTTACTATACTTAGAAGGAATGTTTCCCATCGACAGACTAATGCATTAGGTAGGTTCAAGTATTCCGGAGTAGTCAGAGGCCGCGGGCATTGCGCTCCTTCACAAAGCATCATACCCCTCGCCAGGATTTCCCAACCTTTCACCTCCAACACCTTGACAGCATGGACTTTAAGCAATTTAGCTTTGGGTTCCGCCACCTCCAAAGGTGATCTGCATTCTCTGTAGTGTCGGATTTCGTGTTTTACACGCCAGAGAGTCTCAGCCATCTGCGCGAGTCCAGGCACAACTTCTCAAGTTCAATCCAAGAATCTTTTAATACGAAGACAAGCGCAAACAAATGACCGGCAGTGACAACGCGGCGCTTGATAGCATGTAGCGCCACAGTAACCGATTATTGGTGTGTTGCAGTTTCACACAGATGAGGGCTTAGCACGTCGATCCCTGCAGACAAGGATCTATATTGCGAACACGAGAAGCGTTCGTTCCGGCTGAACTAGTTGGCACCGTCGATAGACTATCATTGCCAAAGGTTACCCCTAAAATCTCACACCGTCAACCAAATCAGGATGGGCATATTCCTGGCGCTGGCTGGCGGATGGCGTCCAGAATCCGAGTCCGATGCGGCTACTTTAACTGATGTCGTGCTCCAGCCTAGGAATCCAATCACTACCGAGCCACCCATCTTCAGAACAATGACTGCATTGTCTGGAAGTTTAGAAGGGCCGATACGAGTGGGACCGTGCGCGCTCACTCTCAACGTTCGGCGTATACTCCGACCAGGGGTAGGAGACCCCTGATAAATAACGCGTTTGCCGGCCATGATATCTGGTCGGTTGAGCGGATTGACCGGACAGTTGATCACGGACAGTATGTTTGGGACTTTGCGATATATGACCGACAGTCAGGATGGCGAGTTCCTGCAGCATGAGATAGGCACGGGGAACAACGGTCCGATTCCACGCCCCCAGAACCTGGCCTGCGACAATTGCCGCGTCAAGAAGGCGAGTCTCCTTCGCGTTATCCCTTAGTACCTCCGACAGACCGGGATTCCTAACTTAGACGCTGTAGATCCGCTGCAATGGGCGCCGAAGCGGATGTAGCCGGTGCGATACCCTCGGTGTGTCATGCATCTACTCGGAACCAGCGACCAGAAAATCCCGAAAGAGGACATTAACCCCGACCTACGGCGCCGGTGAGAACGCATCAGCCTCGGAAGAGCCCAGAAGGACCCCAGTACAGGACCCCAATGGGCCCGAGCGTCCCCAGCTAGACCGATTATCGTCGAACCCCGAGAACATCGATCCACGCTTGACGCAGCTCGGCAGTGACAACAAGTCTAATGCGCCGGATCGACTCTATCTCAACAGCTTTGATTGGCATATGGGCGATGGTGGAGCGCAGGCAGTGTCCGCTCACATGGAGTCGCGCCTGGAACCAGATGCGTCTCTTCCAGACGCAGATGCACCGTTGCTGGTCGGGCCCAAGAGTTGTGAGTATGAACTGCCAATCGTGCGATGGGCTGTCATGGCTGGCATGTTCGTGACTGACTCAAGGCGACAGATACCGACGACTCCATGGCCCTCATGATGCATGCCCCGTCCCTCCTCTCACCCGCCGAAACCCACTCCGATGCTCAACGAGACCCCCATCACCAAGACACCCGATCTACCTGCTCCTGTCTGGCCACCGCTGTCTTCCTTCTGGATGAGTTTGAGGCATATTCGAGCGACTCCAACGACCGACTCCTCGACTCCAGCTTGAGCTCCCACCGTGAGGTCCTCTCCTGGTGCAAGCGGATGCTCCGCTGTGCTCAGTGCCGCGGCCGTCCCGAGAACATGACCGTGTTCAACCTGGTGCTGGAGCGCCTGGTGAGCCTTGGTGACAGCATGGTCGACGCCTACTTCGAGCTGGCCAACGACAGTAGCCCGAGTAGTCACAGTACCAGCACCAGTAGCAGCGTTGTCGGCCAACGCTCTCGATTCCCAAGCCGATCATCTCCCCCGCTCCCGCCGTTGGATTTTGTCGGGCGTCTCGGCCTCTACCTCGGTGACTACGAAATGGGAGGACGTGAGTGGAAAGCGCTTGTCCGCGTGCTGGTCTTCATGCAGATTGGTGCTTTGGACAGTTTCTTCGTGCAACTGAAACGGCTGCCCTTCCTGGCACAGCGGAGCTCCCACATGGTGCGTCTCCTCACTTCGGAGCAGCGAAACGCCCGCATCGCACGGCGCCTCTGGCCAGAGCTGCCCGAAGGCACATCGGTGTCAGAATCAGGCCCGTATGTGATGTTGGGATTGTGTCCCCTGTGACTGTGTCGCTGGGTGTTGTTACTTTGAACGGTTAGATGGCTATTATTGACGTATACATAGACTGCTCAACATTTTAGAAGCTCGATCAATCGGTAAATGTATATATATATCAAGACCTGGTTGATCTGAAGCCACCTTTGGTGTATAGTGACATCGTTTCTTTCGTATCTTTCCAACATCTCGACACAGCCTGGTGAATCGGGACTGGTGAAAGAGGCGTCCCATCAGCGCCAATACAGGCAATTTTTGTGCTGTCCTACCTTCTATTGGTGTCGTGAAAATACCCATTAGCTTTTGATGATACTCCAAATGACAGGGCCTTTCTCATCCGTATTTCATACATCTCTAGGCCATTCAGATCACGACTTCTTGAGCTTTAGCCCTATAATCCTCCCGTGACAGTATATATCTAATGTACCTGAGAGATGTGTATTAATAGTTTGAGCTGACAAATGTCGATTCTCGTCCGTCGACGTTGCGCATTGTTGGCCGTGGCCCCATGTTAGCTCTCACTACGGGCATTCTCTGCATGTTCATGACTGATGACAGTGCGCCCCTGACCAAAAACCGATACTGTCTGTTCGTCTGGTGCTGAAGAATAGCTGATCTGATGTTGATGCAACGTCCGCTGCTAGCCACGGCGCTTCCAGTGCAATGTCAGAATCCGCCATACAGAACTTTTAAAGAAATTCCGTAGAAACCTGACTTATGTAGTGTCTCCTTGACTGTACCCCTGCATTTCCTCCTGCTACAGTGGATCTAGACTATTGATTCTAACCTATCCTTTATCCCGGCATGCCTTTCATACGAGGTTAGCCTCATAGCTGTCGTCTTGCCCACTATGCATAGCACAGGTTCGAATATGAGATGACTATCCGGCATACCGTTGGGGAGGTTAACCGTGACAGCTAACAGATGGTTGATAAGATCTCTACAGATATATTCGTTCTATTCGTCGTAGATAATGTTAGGAGGAGGCAACAGCAAACAAGGAGCTGTTTTCTCGCTCCATCACGGAGAACATACAAAATCCGGAGAAATAGAAAAAAAATAGCATTTATGTTCAACGCACTCTGGCCAAACATGAATAAAGGCCTGGGGAGTTTCGTAGAAGAAGATTACGCCCTGTTCTTCCTTTACATCGCAAAGACCCTAAATGGTTGACAGAACGATCACTCTATCTGGAAGACCTGTCAATGTATAAACTATCCTGCAAAATTACACACTCTTATGACTCCTCTGGGAAATCTTCTCGGCCAACTCCCACAAGGAGGAACTGCCCAGCACGTCAAAAATCGACATCTCGCATCCTGTCTGCGCCACAAGCCAATTGCGCAGCTCTACCGCCACCAGTGAATCCACCCCGTACCGCGACAGGGGCATCATAGCGTCAATCTCCGACTCTGGAATGGTAAACATACTGGACAGCTTGCCAATGATTGCCTGCGAGATGAGTCCTGGGACCTCCTCTGCGGCCGCCTGTGCGATTGACGCTTTAAGTGACTGCCGGCTCTGTTCTCCATGGCCAGCAAGGGAGCCGGCACCCTGGTGGACCTGGAGATCAGCGAATCGCACGTCCTGCCTCCAACCCTCGTTGGCCTGGCTGGCATCCACTCCGGCAATGCCCGTGATGATCTGGCTTGCGAGGACCGTCCGTTGCGGGATCCGAATCGCTGCCTCAACGAGTTGAAGCACTTCGTCTTCCTCCAACGGGCGATACCCTTCGCGTCGCAGCCTGTCGGCGATGTTCTTGTTCTCGGCTACAAACCCAACCGAGTTCACCATGCCAAGGTCGATCGATACACCTGGCAACCCCCGTGCCGCACGGTGATGGGCCAACGCGTCCTGATAGGACCCGCCCGCTCCGTAGTTGGTCTGACTGGCGTTGCCGACGACTCCTACCACGGACGAAAGCATGATGAAGAAATCCAGTGCTGTTCCGAAGTACTCGTGGAGATTGCGCGTGGCGTCCACTTTGGCGGTGATTCCGCCGTGCCATTGTTGGAAGGTCATCTGCTCGAGAATAGAGTCCTGCAATATAATCAGTCAGTAAGATATATTGAATGCAGTAAAGTGTATATATACCTGGATGTTCATCGCCGCTTGGATCACTCCGCGAATGGGGGGCATCGTCTCCTGACACTCACTCAATACCTGCGTCAGATCAGTGACGTTGGATACGTCGCAGTTCCGCACCACCGCATGGCAGCCAGCGCCCTGCAGTTCGCTAACGAACGCCTGAGATTCTGGACGAGAGGCCGCGCTGCGAGACAGAAGAACGAGGTGCTTCGCGCCTCGTTGCACCAGTCGCTTAGACATCGACCGACCGATGCCTCCCACCCCGCCGATGATCAGGTAGCTCGCGTTGGAGGCCAGCCGCAAGGGCTTTGGTTCCGTGATGATCTGTTGAGGAACCGTCAATGCACATCGCAAGCGAACGCCTGTGGATTTTGTAGGCTTACCTTCACTCTATCCCCAACCTGTGGGGTCAAGACAATCTTCCCAATGTGCTTTCCTGCCTGCATTTGCCGGAAGGCCCGCCCAAACTCTGAAATTGGATAGATGGTAATTGGCGTGATGGTTCGAATGGCTTCTGTATCCAGCAAATCGACTACTGTGCGCAGCACTCGTGACAATGTCGGACCCCGATAGTCCCCAAGATGCACCAGATCGAAGGAGGTAAACCCAACGGCGTCCTTGAATGGCCGCATCTCCAGGCGCTTGTTCAGCTGGATATCTTTCTTCCCAATCTCCACGAACCGGCCATAATGTGCCAGACAATTCCACGTCTCATGCATGAGTTCGCCCGCGAGCGAGTTCAGGACCACGTCGACTCCACGACCCCCGGTGGCAGACTTTACCATGCTTGAAAAAGATGTATCGCGGCTGGAGAAGATGTGCTCCTCTCGGATACCATACGTCTTAATCAGGAATTCCTTTTTCTCCGGTGTACCTACCGTGACGAAAATCGTAGCTTTTCTCCATTGTGCCAGAATAATGGCTGCTTGTCCCACACCACCCGAGGCAGCGTGGATCAGAACGTTCTCCCCTTCTTCAAGACGCGCAATTTCGAACAAACAATAGTACGCCGTGGCAAATACCATGGGAATAGTAGCAGCTGTTTCGAATGCCATCTGCTCCGGGATCTTGGCCACAGACATCCAGTGAACGCGCGTCCGGGTTGCAAAATGGCCGTGTCCCGTGAAGGCACACACGCGATCTCCGACTTGAAAGTGGCCTGCAGCTGCTCCTCGCACCTCAGTCACGAGACCCGCACATTCAAATCCCATCTGGGGCTCTTCCAGCTGGCCCATGGCGACCATGACATCACGGAAGTTGAGGCCAAATGCCTGAGGTTCAATTTCCACGAAGTCCTCGGGCAATGCCTCTTCTGCGACAAGGTCGTCCTTGAAGACGAGACTGTCCAACAATCCCGGAGTTTGAACGAATAATCGTAGATATCTCCCAGGCTGATGAAACGGCTCAAGCTCAGCTGATGGTTCATGGGATGGCGCGACGGCTTCGCTTTCAGGAACGTCGTAGCGCACTCTTGGAATGAGAATCGAGTTGCCTCGCTGAGCATATTCCCAGTCAACGGAAGACGGCTCGATTTTCTGGTGAAACGTGGTGCGAAGAACATCCGCAATAACCTTGACGCTGGAAAGACCCCATGGCTCGTTGACAGGGTCCAGATCTAGCGAGACATATCGTTTACTACTGTCTTCCAACCGACAGGTCCGAAGGAGACCGGCGTGCAACGCATGTTCAGGAATGTCGCAGTTGAGCGCGGATCCTCTGGTCACCCACATGACTCCCTTTGCTTTCATCAGGATTCTCTTGAGGGAGGCGAAATCTTCTTCATTCATATTCGCGAGGAAAGGCGCACTTATCTCCGGGACGAAGAGAGCCACTTTATCGCGGGGATCAACGGTATGAAGATTGGCAAGAGTCACTGAGCGACCACCGAGAGCCGCTTCGAGCGCCCCCACCCACTCCGCAGTGGGCTCTTGATCCGCATATACTACAGCAATTGACTTGTCCATGGATACTGCGTCCCCGTGGGGGTTGTCTGCCGTCGAAACAATGACGCTGATTGCTTGACGCTCCTCATCGTCGCACGCCGGGACCTTGAGGTCGATCCCGGTGAAGCTCGACTGACGGAGAACAGAGTCCCCAATCGACCCTGATGGATTAGGGCCTACGGTGCCTTCAGATTCAGTGTCTAGAATGACTGGTTAGTGCCATGCTGGGTACTTCCGTGGGGGGCGAAATAAAGGATCCCTACCTAGCCACCACCCTTGAAGAGCTCCAAGTATCAAAGTCGTGTCAACCGAATTCCTCGTCTTTTCCAGAACAATCAACTTCCCACCATCTTTCAACAGCTGCCTAGCATGCTTCAGCGCAGCATGGGAATCCTTTGTGGTATGGGAAAGCAATGAGGCGACGATAATATCATAGGAGCCGGCTTTGAATCCTTGTTCCTCAGGCTCCATTTCTATATTCAATTGTTCGCAGCGGATCAAATCTCCCCAAGACGAGAAACGGTCACGCGCAGCAGTACAAGCGTTCAGAGAGAGGTCGGTGAACGTATACTGTCGCACACGTGGAGCTGCTCCGGATTGATCACTTCCAAGTGCCTGCAATATTGGTTCTGTGAAAGCTCCTGTGCGCCCTCCGATCTCGAGGATATTGGCACGGGGGTTCTGATGGGAAAGAAGCTGGATGATTCGAACTGCCTGGCTGACAGCTGGCTGCAGATACAACATGCCTTCGAAGTACCGATTGAGTAGATTACCTTCATTCACCAGGTCTGTAGCTGAAATTTCACCCCGGAGTATGGAACCGAGCTCATGGCCAACTCGACACAGAACCTCGCCGTTCACGGACTCCGAGGCAACCCGGTCGAAGAGCATTTCTTTGATGCCCTCGCGTGCACCCGCCCAACGAGAACTTCGAGGTGCAAGCTCGTCTCGCGCTGCTTTTATTTCCTGTTGATGCATCCATGCTAGAAACCCTTGATGCTGTGAGCCAAGGCTTGCAATGTCTTCTTCTGTCAGAGAAGCCAGAGTATCATGGACAAAGTGGTACGCGGCCCGGGTCAACTCGGATTCGACGAGTTTGTCGTTGGGATCGACAGTACATTCCAGTTCCTTTACAAGATTTCCCTTGTCACTGAGATCAAAATGCTCCTTCCACCCAGTGGTGAGACAAAGGGGATCTGGCCCATGTTGAGAAGCAGATCCTGGCACGGATGATGGCCCGAGGCTTTGGTACTGCATCTGCTGGATCTCCAGTATCGGGACTGGGTCACTGCTAGCAATGGCTTCATCCTGAACCACAGCCATAGATACGCTGAAGCCTCGACGATCGCAGCTGTTCAATGTGGCAAAATTCCGGAATCCGTGGCCGGACTCGCGAGAGATGCTCGCCGAGACGTACATTTCCCTGATCGATCGAGGGATTGCCGTACCAACTTCACGTTGGTCATCGACTGACAGAGTCCCATATGCCCCTTGGAAGATAGAGTCCAGGGTGATTGGGTGAATAACGTGCTGCCCTTCCGACCCGATGGTAGCATTGTTCGGTGAGGCGAATGCAACGAGTGCCTTTTGCGAACCAGCCTGAATGGAGTGGAGGTGTCTGAATAGTGGGCCGTGCTCGATTCCGGCCTCTCGCAAGGTTCGGAACACATGTGCGGGCTCGATAGACCGGAAGTACGCGCCAGCTGTCGTGTCGAACTCGATCTGGTCCGTCGGCAGGAGATGGCTGCTTCCCTTTGCTGTGGAGGGCCCTTCGATCTCCACACCAACCAGTCCATGGCAGTGTTCTGCCCACTCCCCATCAATCGTAGCAGAGGAAATCCGGAACTCTCGCCAATTGGAGAGCAGGCTGTTGTCGTCGGGAGCTTTGAGGGCGAGCTGGACCTCAACTGGGTCGGACGTATCAGGAATGACAAGAGCTCGTGTGATTTCTATTTCTCGCAGCCGGTAGCCACAGATCGTGTGTTGAGCCTCGAGCGAGATCTGTCTCATGCCCTCTATGGCCATGGCAAGGCAGCCTGCGCCCGGGTAGACGAGGTCCGTCTGCACAACGTGATCTCGCACCCAAGGGAGATCAGCAGGGCGGACGAGCAGGCGCCACACGGCAAGGTTGGATGCTAACCCCGGCACTCTAGTACCAAGGAGTTCGTGTTGAGCGTGCTGTCGGAACCGATGTTCTCTACTGACGCGGGGCTCACTCCAAAAGCGTTGCGAGTGATTCCATGGATACGAGGGTAGGTGAGGGATTGTGTGCAAGTCGCTGCAGCCGTCGGGGAAGTTCACATCGCCCAGGCTCACCGGATAGCCACTGGAAAGCAATGTGGCAGCGAGGGATTGCATTGTGCGGACGGCATCATTGCCCCGGGACAGACTTGAAGCATAAGCGATGGACAGCGCTTTCAGATCTGGCTCAGCAAGACATTGTCGGATGGGTCCGGCAAGAGCCCCGTGAGGACCAATCTCGACAATCATGTCGACTTGGCGTACGGTATCGCCGTTCGATGCGGTGGAGCTGACCATATTGCGCAGCGATTGTTGAAATAGGACTGGTTGGAGCATATTTTCCACCCAGTGCTGCTGCCCCAGATCTTCTGCATTGGTCACAATATCCCCACTCACCGGCGATGAAAAGATGACGTTGTTGAAATTACGTGATGGACGGAGATGCTTGCTCAAAACATCATGATACTCTTTCTGCAATGGCAGCATATGATGAGAGTGGTATGCCGATTCGACCTTGAGGCGCCTGGCGAAGACGTTGTCGGCCTCCAGGAGCCCCTGCAGCTCCTCAATAGCAGATAAATCTCCGGAAATCGTAACACTGGCAGGGCTGTTGACGCATGCAACGGTCACGAGTCCCGCACTGAGTCGACCGAGGTAGGGCTTAACTTCCTCTGAGCCTAGCCCGACAGCAAGCATGCCGCCCCGGACGGTTGCCTTCTGGATATAATGTGCCGTCAATAGGCCGCGGAAGTAAACGATGGCGAGGGCTTCGCGGAAGGTCAATGCACCGGCGGCGAAGGCAGCGGCGACCTCACCGCTAGAGTGGCCAGTCACTGCCGAGGGACGTACTTCCCAGGATTCAAGCAGGCGAACCAACGCCAGCTGAACTACACAGGACAAGGGAAAGCTGTATTGTGGCTTGTTGACAAGGGTCTTGGATTCGGCTCTGGTCAGCTCTTGGATGCAAGACCATGCTGCTCCAAACTCGTGGAGGATGGTGTCCGCCTCCTGCAGGGTGCGCATGAAGACAGGATATTGGTTCATCAGCTCACGGCCCATGGCGTGCCATTGGGCACCTTGTCCTGTGAAAACGAAGCCTAGTCGAGGCGCCGCGGCGGCGTAGATGGCTGCCCGGCTTGAGTCTGCAAGACAGTCGCTGAGCTCAGGCAATGATGCCGCCGAAAACGCTGTCGTCCAGTTAAACCGTGATCGACGCTGGCAAAGAGTATACGCCAGATCGCGTAGTTGGGTCTCTTTGCCAGTGGGAGAGGCAGCAGATTCGAGGTAGGCCTGAAGATTTGATCTCATTCGCTTGACAGTCCCTTCGTCCTTGGCACTCAATAGAAACACATATGGTGAATCGTCAACATGCGCGGGTGATTGTGTTGGCACGTCTCTTCTTGCCAAGCTAGCTGTAGCCTCTTCCATGATGACGTGGGTATTGGAGCCGCCATAACCGAAGTTGTTAACTGACGCTCTACGGATTCCGTCATTAACACCCCATGGCGTAAGTGTCTGTGGAATCTATTACAGGATGTCAGCCCTCTCACGCATTACAAGATCAAAAACAAGGAGATGGTGGCCTACCTTTAAACTTCCTCCACGCAGGTTGACGGCGCCATTCACTTTCTCTAAGTTAATACTCGGAGGAATTTGGCGATTCTCCAACATTTTGACTGTCTTGATCAACGCCGCCAGACCGCTGGCCGCCTCAGTATGGCCCAGATTTGACTTGACGGATCCCATGAACAGTGGGCGATCCGGACTACGGTCTTGTGCAAACACAGAACCAATCGCCGCGGCCTCAATCGGATCCCCTGTTTTTGTACCGGTGCCGTGTGCTTCGACATAGCTGGTGTCGAGGGGATCCAAGCCGGCGCGCGTGTAGCACGCCCGCATCAACGTCTCTTGGGCCTCTCCAGAGGGAGAAGTGATGGTGGGAGTTTTCCCATCCTGATTCATACCGGTCTCCCGGATGATGGCACGAATGGGGTCACCATCGCGGATTGCTTCGTCCAGTCGCTTCAGAACTAGCGCTGCAATGCCCTCTCCACGTCCGTATCCTTGAGCACGATGGTCGAAGGCGAAGGATTTTCCATCTGGACCAATAAATCTGCGGTTGCCGTTAGTCAAATTCCTCTATGCATAGCATCTCTACGCGGACATACCCAAGGCTCGATAATTGAGCAAACATGTCTGGATTCAGCATGACACAGGTTCCCCCCACAATGCTGCAGTCGGCCTCTCCGGTGCGGAGAGTTTGACACGCCAGATGGAGCGCTGTCATGGAAGTCGAGCAACCTGTATCAACCGGCGTGCTCGGCCCCCGTAGGTCAAAGAAATGCGAGATACGGTTGGCCATCATGGCGGTAAAATTGCCCGTGGTGAAGAACCGGGGCAGTGTGAGCGGGTCTCGCGTGAGTAGATCATGGTAGTCATGAATGAAGGACCCGGCAAAAACAGACGTGTTGGAGCCAGCAATCTGGGCAAGTGAGATTCCCGCTATGATCAGATGGTCAGAGGCTGCTGCTTGCATCATTGTGTATGAGGGTGGGGAGAGTTACCGCTTTCCAGTGCCTCATAAGTAACCTCGAGTTGCAGTCGAATCTGAGGGTCCATACTGGCCGCCACTTCTGCGGTGAAATTGAAGAACGATGGATCAAAGAGACCTACATCTTCTTCCAAGAAATAGCCTCCCTTAACCGGCGTCTGAAACAAGCGCTTTCGTTAGCCCAAAGCCCATCCCTCGGGGAGGCCCCCACCTACCGTCCCTAGTTTCTGAGTATCTGGGTGATAGAACGCATCTTTGTTGTATCGGTCTGGAGGGATCTCTGACCAGGCACTCCGCGCCTCTGCTACCAGATCCCATAGCTTTTCCGGGCTGGTAACACCTCCCCCAAAGCGACAGCCCATGCCGACAATGGCAATGGGGATCGTCTTTGGTGACGCATCCTTCACCCCATTGATGTGGCCATTGACCGGGACAGTTCCCGAGTCTCCCATTTCAGGATAAACCGTATGTCCCGATTACAGATAACAGGGACCCAAAGACAAAGAGAGTCGTCTCAGAAGGCCGAGAGGTACTGGGCCAGAAGAAAGACGGCTATAGCCAGGGAGAACGAAACAAGATGGACACTTAGTCGTGTAAATGCGTTGACAACACCCAGCATCGCACTAACGAAAGTGTGAAAAAGAGAACAATTGAGTGATATTGGCTGACTGATCCGACTGGCTAGCATGTCCCATGCGCCAAAGCTGCTAATACGAATTGTTATTTCAGCAAAGGCCCTGCCACCCACCCGGCGGGCTTCTAAATCAGGGAAGTCTCCGATATGTATCGCCGGCTCTCAACGGCCCAAAGTCCCCCTTTTCACCGGCCGTCTCCTCCTCAACTGGTGTCCAACACCACAAATCACATCATGGGTCTCCTTCAGTCGCCTCAGCTTCTGTACACCGTTGCCGCTATTTGGGTTGCTGGCGTGAGTTATGTTTCCCGCGGCCATATCAACGCCCGGCTAACCGGGGTTGCTTAGCATGTGGTCCGCTGGCTGTGGAATACTATTCACCTTCTCTACTACCATCCTCTCGCTAGGTTCCCAGGACCAAAGCTTGCGGCAATCAGCAATGTGGGTTAGGCTCTTTCATCTTGCGTCGCGACATGGTTAACGTGGATCAAGGGCCCATACTGCGCATGGTTTATGGGCGGTCGACAGCCATACAAGATTCTAGACTTACACCAACGATACGGTGAGATGGCTCTCTCCCCAGAATCTCATCAGATGAGCCTGACAAATAGCAAACCGCCATGGCAGGTCCCGTTGTGCGTACTGCTCCCAATGAGCTTTCCTTCAACACGGCGCAGTCGTGGAAAGACATCTACGGGTTCCGTCAGGGTCACCAGACGTTCATTAAGAGCGACTTCTACGACGGCGGGAGCTTTGCAGACAGGGTGCATTCGATTGTCAGCGAACGAGAGCCCGTCGAGCATGGCATGATGCGCCGATATCTGTCCCACGCGTTTTCCGACCATTCTCTAACGGAGCAGGAGTTCCTCATCGCCAAAACCATCGACCGCTTTGTGGAACAGACTGGCATAAGAGGAGCTAAAGGGTTCGATATTGGCAACGGCTTTGAGATGATGACGTTTGATATCATTGGAGACTTGGCATTTGGCGAAACATTTGGCGGCGTTGAGTCGTGTATGGCCTTCCCCCCGGCGTCGTACCCCCTAGAGAACCATCCAGCTGATTACAGATCTAGTTGAGCCTCATCCCTGGATCTCCATCACCCTTGGAGCTCTTTCACAAGGAGCGCTTGCGGATGTCTTCAAGCGTTTTCCTAATCTAGCCAAGGTGTTTCTTGCGCTTTTCCCGGGAAAGATCAGGAAGCTCACGGAGCAGACGCGACAAAATGAGGACATTGCATTCAATTTGGTCCAGCGGCGCATCCAGCGAAAGACGGATCGGAAAGACTTCCTTACTCGCATATTGGAGCAGCGAGACCCGGCGCAGGTGTCTGATCTTCAGCTCGCCGCCCACGCATCCGACTTTGTGCTGGCTGGCAGCGAAACGACTGCGACAGCCTTGTCTTGTATCATGTACTACCTGCTGCGCAATCCCTTGGTGATGATGAAGTTGCAAGAGGAGACTCGCTCTGCCTTTCACTCCTACGCTGAGATAAATGCTTTGTCGACCTCGCCCTTGAAGTACCTGCAGGCTGTCATCCTCGAAGGGCTTCGCATCTATCCTCCCTTGCCCTTTGCGCTGCCCCGAGTCGTGCCTGAGGGCGGAGATACCGTCGACGGCCATTTTCTTCCTGCTGGGGTAAGTCTACGTCTGGTCTGTGATTTTCGATGTGCACCAACTAACCGACCTGAAGACCATTGTCTCCACCAACCCACTCGCAGCGAGCCTGGATGCGGCCAATTTTGAAGCCCCTTACGACTTCAAGCCCGAACGATGGCTGGAGAAAAATGAAGAGGATATATTGGACGCCAGCCAACCGTTCTCCCTGGGGCCTCGCGGCTGCTTGGGTCGCAAGTAAGCGTTCCCTTTCTCAAGCCTTCCTTGACGTTTGCTGCTACAATGCTAACGCACACATCCCTAGTCTCGGTTGGATGGAACTGCGCACGACGCTGGCAAAACTACACTTCTCGTATGACTTCGAGCTGCTGGACAAGAACTTGGACTGGCAACGGGATTCGGAGATGCATACGTTGTGGAGGAAGCCCCGGTTACCCGTTCGGGCCATGTCCCGGAAGACTGTATAGGGCCAGATACGAAGCCCGTTCGGAGAGTTACTTGTTTCGTTCATTGCCCCGGGGGTAGGCGGTAGTATTCCGCGCTTGTTCAGATAATTGATAAGGTTCTTGCTACCTGGAATGAATTGTAATTAATGCTTTGGCCAAGTAGTCCAGTCGCCTCCCATACCTCCACGTATATATCCCTCATGGCATCGTTGACGATCACCGAGCAGTCCATTCCGTCTTTGGAAGGCAAAGTTGCCCTTCTCACCGGTCAGTGCCCAGCACAACGTTTGGACCACAGGTAGTTAACCCGGATGAAGGAGGAGCGTCTGGCATCGGCTATGCAGCCGCCTTGATTTTGGCCGCCAAAGGAGCGACAGTCCACGTTCTCGATGTCAACGAACCCACTGAAGACGAGCACAGCAAACATTCCACCATAGTCTTCCACAAATGCAATGTCGCCAGCTGGGTCGAATTGCGTGCCAAATTTCAGGAAATCGGTCGTGTCGATTTGGCTTTCGCCAATGCGGGAGTTTCGGAGTCTACCAACTACTTTGCCGATAGCTTCGACGCCGATGATGGTAGCCTGGAGGAGCCCTCCGCCGGGGTACTCGACGTCAATCTGCGGGGAGTCATGAATTTCGTGAAGCTAGCATGGAGCTCGATGAGGGCAAATGGAATTCCGGGGAGCATTGTTATCACCACCAGTGCTACCGCATATGCTCCAGAACAATCTCTTCCCGTATATGCGGCGGGAAAGCTGGCGGTAAGAGAGAACTTATCCTCTTCAATGACCGTATGAATTAGTAAAACACTGATGCAGTGGCTTTAGCTCGTCGGGCTGATCAGAGCTTTACGATCGGTGATTGTGCAAGACAATATCACTATCAACGGGGTGGCCCCGGCCGCCACCATCACCAGTCTCCTGCCCGCGCACCTCGCCGCTCCAATCATAGCACAAGGCCTTCCTGTGAGTTCGGCGCATTTCGTGGGTCTGGCATTGGTGTATTCCGCCACGGCAAGTCAGTCGCGTCGCGTGGAGGTCTACGGCAAAGAGACCGAAGTGCAGAAATGGACCACGGAGCGTTGGAACGGACGCGTGATTCTGACTTTGGGAGAAAGCTACACGGAGCTGGAGGAACCGATCGCAGATCTTCGCAGCTTCTGGTTCGGGAGAGAGAATTTGGAGCTTACAAGGAAGCAACAGGCAGCGACAGACTTTCGTTAGATAGCAGCAGTGGAATGTCCCAGCCACGAACTGTATATATATCTATATAAGTAGTATCTGAAGAAACGCAGTTGCAAGTTCCACACCATCACTCAGGCAGTGTCAACAGACCCTTTCCACCATCTCCTAGGTATTCGGACACAGGCGAACCCGTAGATCGATTGGAGGCACCAACGTTACTGGGGACCCTCCCGCGCGCAGACGAATCTGCCTCTCCACCTCGGCCGGTTCAATGCCGTCGTCCAGCTTCAGTCGATGGTCGCGCAAGAGCCGGGCAAAAAAGGCGATGAATTCTATCTGGGCGAATCGACGACCCAGACAGGCCCGAGGACCCTCATTAAACGTCATGAAAGTGCCCCGCCGATGGTTCGGGAGAGGGCACTTCCCCTGCTGGATCTCGTGGAGTTGATCGGCAGTGGGGGCTTGGGGGTCGTACGCATTGGGACTACTGGTGAGCCATCGCCGAGGCTCGATGACATGGGGACTGGGCCAGTACTTGTCGTTATAGTGGACGCCGGTGTTGTTCACGATCGTCAGCGTACCAGCAGGGAGTGTATGTTTCGTCCCTTCAACGGGGAGATCTTCATTCTGCACCGCCATCCGGGTAATTGGAATGACAATGGGAAAGACACGCATGACTTCGTACTATGGAAACGGTAAGCGCTCTTGTAGTAACCACTGGGGAATCCACGAATGCGTACCATGAAGGCAAGGAGATAGCGAAACTTGGGCAGATCCTCGGTGTAGGAGAGCTCGGATCGACCGGCTGCCTCAGCTTCCTGTGTGATACGACGGACCTCTGCGATGATCTCATCTTGGATATCGTCGTACATGGCGAGGACGATGGATGAGAACAAGATCGTGTTCGCCGTGGTGTCGTAGCCTGCAGTATCCCAAAAGTTAGAGTACGTACTTTTTTTTTTTCTCGTGACGGGAGGAAAGGAATACACACCGGCCAAGAGGAACATGAAAACGTTGCCCTTGACCTCTTCATCGGTCAATTGGGTTCGTCCCTGTGGCCCTTTGATCACACGGTGCTGGTCTGCAGATGATGGCTGCTCGTTGTTGGCGGCGATCACCGCAGTCAGCAGGTTGCCCTTCTCGCTTGAATTCAAATGCGACGGGGCACGAGACGACATCTTTGCCTTCTCCTTCGCCAGCAGCTCGTCCATGTATCTCCCAAACTCCGTGTACGCACGATACACCAACGGCGACAGGATCTTCATCAGCCACGTGGGCAGCAAGAGGATCTGCGGCAGGTTGGTCACCACCCCGAAGATGGCGCGGACCAGGGAAAGGCGATGGCCCTGGGGAAGCGCAGTGGAATCATCTGTCCAGTCGGTAGGGCAGCCAAAGCCCACACATGACATGACATTCACGGTGAGGGTGTAGATGTCGTCTTTCAGGCTGCCCGAGCCGCTGCGCACCCACGCAGAGGTCAGCAAGGAACTCTGGCGAAGCGTTTCCGACCACACGGTTCGATGCACGCTTTCTCCAAAGGGCGGCAGAGTGACGCGCAGATGGAATCGCCATAGATCGCCCTCGGTCGACACTACACTTGGTCCGAAAGGCTCCAGCATTTCTACTCACGCATTCTGATTAGTAATGCGGTTCACTTCATTCCATTGAGGATATAACTCACTCATCTTTTCCGGCGGCTTGATGAATGCCTTGCGTCGAGTACACATGGCGAGGGCTGTGTCTGCATCGCTGATATAGCAGATCATCCCGGCTGGGCTCACAACGAGAAAGACCTCCCCGTACTCCTTATGGGCCCGCCCTTTGTCTTCATACGTCCAGTCCTTGATCAGAAAGCGAGCCCATCTCGGCCATCCGCGCTCCTGTAGGAGGCCGTCTGCGCACCACCATCGTAGGATTGGATTGGTGAAGTATGCCCAGATTTCGAGCTCATGGATGGGAGACCAGGTGAAGGGCAGCCCCGTTCGTCTGGCTGCTTGCAGATTTTGCGCCCATCTGTATCCTTGGTAGAGACAGGTTGACAACAGGAGAACACCAACCCCACAGGCAAGCGAGTCCCTCATCTTAGTGTTGGTCCAATTCGTACAGAGGCAAACTCAAAGCAGCGACTACTGCAGGCAGGCTACCCTTGTCTTTTCAAGCCCACCCGTTGCCATGCGCTTGGGGACGTATCTGGTTGGTCCGAACTCGGCATTTTCCCTATTTAGGAGATACGAGCAGACTATGGGGGGGCGACAATAGGGGGCATCTACGGAGTACTGACAAGGTCTATCAAAAAGTACAGATCTCTTGACTGGAATGATGGCCTAATGACATACAACACTAGTGAACCGGCTAAATTCAGGATCGGCTTCTAGGCGACTTATCTCGTCGCTCACTAAGGAGACGAGAATCTCACATCCGCCATATCTCTGCAGCGGCAATACTACACAGCGCCGGCAAACAGGGTCGAATTCACGACGGGGAGGCCGCAAGAAATCGGGCCGTCCACTGTTGCGAAACATAGGTCCAAAGTCCAGGTCAAACAAGCTCCACGCAATCCATGAGGTAATGCACACCTCGGTCCCAGCGAATGTTGCAAATGGGAATGACAAGCTATTGTAATCGGGCAATGCTGCAGCCAGCCCAAATGCCGCATGGATGCGAGATGTCGTGATTGCATCGGAAGCTCGGCGAACTTCTCTCGCGATTCGAACGAGGGGCGTATCAGACGAGGTCAATTCGGAGATTGTCATCCGAGCAGTACTGATGAAGATGAGGCTCCCCAGGTAGGTCCAGGGGAGGTCAGGGGAGAAATTAGCTCGTCCATCAAAGGTCGCATCTAGCGTCGTTTCCTCCTCCTCCCCTAGAGTTGCCGTTTCGGGATTTGGGAAACGGGCCCTGATAATCGCCCGCCACAGCAGCGCCATCAGTGCATCGTTGGCGCTGATTCCATTCTCACCCGATAGGTCCGCGGTAGCAGCAGCCTTCAACTCCGCCAGGGCCTTTTGCGAGACGTAAAAGATGGTCGATCGCACCGGGGGTGGTGGTGTGTGAATGTCTGGCAATGTATCTAGGGAGAACGGTTGTGGACTAGGGTTGACAGGATCCAGTCCCAGCAATCGCCATAGGCTTAGGTCGCCGGCGCCTTTCCTACCGTGCGTCAAGTCATCCAGGGTGACCGCTTCATGGCCTTCAGCCTCCCACAAGTTCATCAACAGCTGGTTGTCTGCACTTTGGGGCGAGATCACCAGCGCGGCGTGGTCATCCGTAGCAATTCCCTGCAGCTGCCGCGTGTATTCTGCCCATTTCTTCGCCAACCACATGCCGCTCGTTCCATCAATGACGGAATGAAACATTCCCACTGCGAGGAGCATCCCGCCAGCCACGAAGTTGGCTTGTGCGATGAAGACGGGTGCTCCCTTCTGGAGATCAGGCATGTCGATAGCAGGGAAAAACCGGTCCGGATCAAGCTCATCCTGTGGGAGACCTTCGGTGACCCAGTCGTCGTAGTCTATTACATCTCTCAAGTCTTGAAGGTGTATTTTTGGGACCCAATTGGGATTTATGCGGACCTCAAGGGCGCCTTTTGCGACGTGGTCCTCGGACGACTGGAACACCTTGCCAGCGATGCTGGGAATGTCGACGCTGGCACGCGTCAGACCGTCCTGGAGAAAACTGCAGACTTTTGCCGGGTCCTGCTGCGCTGAACAGCCGAAGGTGAAGATCAATCTCGCATAAAACCGCGGCATAATATTGTCCATGGGACTAAGCGCGGTGCGTCGAGTTTCCTCCATTGTTGTGGGTGCCGGTGCTAGCAACGTGTCCAGCCACACTCAGAAATTCCAATTAAAAAAAAGGGATCCATTCAAAAAAAAAAAAAAAAAGTATCCATGATCCGAGTCGAGTCGAGTCGCAGCACTTCAGAAGCGGGCGACGGAGTGGAGGATTGCCTAATCAAGAAAGCCTCCGGCTCGGAATTTGACCTGACTAGGAAGTGCAGTTTGGCTCCCAGAATGATGGAATCACGTTTCTACCACGCGTGGTGCTGGATGTTGACGTCTTGAAGCTGTGTACATGGGCCCTTGTGCTTCAACAACAAGTAGGTGATTTCTGAAAGCGTGCATAATGGACACAACCATGTTAACTCAGTATGGTCTCAACATCCCTCCTGTCTTGTCTGTTCAGACGGCGATCTATATGGTGAGTCACTTGACTTGGAGATGGGAAGACCGGATGTAATAACCGAGGGAGTGATGTAGATCGCAGCATACGCGGTGGGATACGCTATCTACAACCTCTATTTCCATCCGCTGGCCGGCTTTCCCGGTCCGCGTCTGGCCAGCGCTTCCTTAGTATGTTCCCTCCCTTTGAACCAGATGAATTCCGGCTCAAGGGGATGACTAGCTGTGGCGATTCTGGCATACGATGAGAGGCCGATCACATCGGGTCATTGAGCAAGCTCATCAACGATACGGTGAGTAGTACACTGTTGAACGCCATCCCCTGCATTATTTCCCCTGATGATCGGTAGGTCCCGTCTTTCGTGTGTCACCAAACGAACTGTCCTTCGCTTCCGTTGAATCATGGAAGGCGATTTACGGGCCGCCTGTGGGAGGACGCTCGCAGCTCATCAAGGGCGAGTTTTACGATATCTACGGCGCAGGGTTTTCGACAGGTTGTATCGGCAGTGAACGAGACCCCAAGGTCCATGCGCAGAAGAAGAAGAACTTAACACCAGCTTTCTCCATGAAAGCACTGCAGGCACAGGGACCCATTGTCCAGGGATGTATCGATGAGTTTGTGGCCAAGCTGGGTCCGTTGAGCCAGAAAACGGGCAAAGGTCTCAACGTGGTCGAGTGGTACGAGATGATTGCGTTCGACATCCTCGGTGAAATGGCTTTTGGGGAGGGATTCGGGTGTATTGAGCGAGGTAAAGAAGAGTCTTGATCGAGCATACCTCATGAGCTGACATCCCATCGCAGAGGAACACCATTTCTGGATCGACCTGATTCTCAAACATCTGGTAGAGATCACTCTGGTGGATAACCTGCGTCGCTATCAATTGCTGGCTACGCTGGGCAAATGGTTGCTGCCCTCCTTGACGGTCCAAGTCCGCCAGAAACATTCTGGGTTCAGTCGCAGGAAAGTAGAGGAGTAAGCAAGCCATCCTTCTGGCGTTCCTATTCTTCGAGGACTATGAATGAATCCATTGGCTGATGTCGTCTCAGACGGTTGAACAGCGCCTCCCCCCGCCATGACTTTTTCACCAATATCGTGGAAAAGGTCAAGAGGAATGAGATTCCGAAGGAGGAAATGACTGCTCATGCATCGACGCTTATGTGAGTCTACACCACAAGAACGAGGAACTGAAAATTGCCACTAACGGACGCTGGCAGCATTGCTGGTGGCGAGACGGTAGCGACATGTCTGGCGGCCGCAACCTACTACCTGCTGAAGACCCCCGATGCACACCACAAGCTGCTAGCGGAGATCCGCAGTCGCTATCAGGCTTATGATGAAATCGATGCCGCCTCTGCTTTGCAGCTTCCTTATCTACAAGCTGTCATTAACGAGTCGCTGCGTATTCACCCTCCAGGCTCTCAAGGATTTCCACGGGTGTCGCCCGGTGTTGAGATTGATGGCCATTGGGTTCCCGAGGGAGTATGAGTTCCTATTTGTCCCTAATTGCCCCCTATTTATCCACTTGCTCACGATGCTATCACCAGACCGAGGTATATACAAGCGCGTGGACGGTCACCCACGATCCGAAATACTTCC
Organism: Aspergillus nanangensis; assembly: GCA_015844325.1. Classification (NCBI taxonomy): domain Eukaryota; kingdom Fungi; phylum Ascomycota; class Eurotiomycetes; order Eurotiales; family Aspergillaceae; genus Aspergillus; species Aspergillus nanangensis. The sequence goes on along the minus strand of VCAU01000002.1, from coordinate 310,174 downwards.
ATGATCCCATGCAGTTCAAACCTGAACGATGGATCGACCCCAACTGTACCGATGTGAAGGAGGCCAGTCAGCCGTTTTCACTAGGCCTGCGCGCCTGTGTTGGTCGAAAGTGGGTAGTCCCTCTGAATCATTCATATTTGATACAGGCTAATACTATTCCTAGCTTCGCATTGGTGGAGATGTCGTCCATCCTGGCGAAGGTCCTCTACACCTATGACCTGGATCTCGTGGACCAGAATCCGGACTGGGAGAAGGATTCACATTGCCATGTCATGTGGTGGAAGGCCCCAGTTCATGTAGTCTTCCGCCCTAGGGCTTAGCAAGGGCGAGCAATAGTTCGCAGCAGATCCTTCAGACAGCTGTTGCTAAATATAGTCCGGTGTCTTTCCTAATACATATATCATCCGCCCAATTTCCCATTACAGAATACGAGCAATGGCCCCCATGTATCCCCCCCAGTCACGAAAAATGCAGGTTGGCGTGTCAACATTAGGCAATGTAAGCGAGCGAGGCAGATTTCTGCACTTTTGTCCATAGCATGCTCGCATAGGGAGACGAAGGGACGCCTTGGATTTATATATATCTCTAGAGTTGTATATGAGTCAGTTGTATTCCACATCATCTCATCCTCCATTCACCGCCTCACAGCATCCGATTTTGCAAATTCCGTGATCATGCACCTGCATCCTCATTCTTGGCTATCCTTCTTGGCTATTCCCCTGTTCTCGGGGATCGTCCAGGGTGCTGATATCCAGTCAGCGGCCCAGGCCGGGGGTACAGCTGCATGTAGACAGCTGTCTTCTGCGTTCCCCTCACTACTCTTCTCGTCGGATACCGCGATCTATGCCAATCAAAGTCATCGTAAGTGACACCATGCCCGTTCCGGGACAGGGATTGATTTGCCACCTTACCATCGTTCTGCAGTTCCCTGGTCGCAGACCTGTTTGCTGTCTCCGTCATGTGTATTCCTGCCCCAGGACGCCGAGGACGTTGCCCACGCGATGCGGGTCATCAAACGGACGCGGGCTCCATTCTCGGTAATCAGTGCCGGACACATGCCTGTCCCCGGAGCTGCCTCGACTGACCACGGGGTGATGATTTCCCTGCACGACCTTAAACACCGACAGCTTAGCAAGGATCTGTCCGTCGTGCAACTCGGACCCGGCAACATCTGGCAGGATGTCTACGACTACGTCGCGCCGTCCGGCCGGGCCGTCAACGGCGGTCGTTACGGGCAGGTGGGCGTTGGAGGGCTGCTCCTCGGGGGTGGCATTGGGTTCTTCAGCAGTCAGGTGGGCTGGGGGGCCAATTCCGTTGTGCAATATGAACTGGTGCTGCCAGACAGCTCGATCGTGCTGGCCAATGCCACATCCCACGCGGACTTGTTCTGGGCTCTGAAGGGTGGCTCCAACTACTTCGGTATTGTGACTCGATTTGACGTGAAGACCATTCCCATGGGCGACGCCTTCTACAGCGGCAAGATATGGACCTCTGCGTCGACTCTGCCCTGGCTTAATGCCTTGAACGCATATCTAGCCCCGGGCGGCGGTGCGGAGGATGTCAAGGCTGCCATCATGCCGATGATCGCCTTGACTCCGTCCGATGGCGTCTATGAAGTGATCAGCCTAGAGTTCTACGCCGATGCCGTCAACGAACCGAAGGCGTTCGAAAATTTCACTGCAATTGATGGACCGACTCTCTTGAATCAATCTGGGGTTGGGCCGTGGACAATTCTCCCTACCGCATTGAATACCCCTGCCTACGCCGCCAAAGATAAACGGTACGTTGCCATGTTTATGCACTTGCACTGACCAGCTGGGCTAATTACAGAGAGCCACTTGATTAGACAGCAGTTTTTCACCGTCAGCTTCAAGGCGGATCCGCGGGCCGTGAGCATCGTCAATCACACCGTCTTTGATCAGGCACGCACGACCCTACAGCATGTTGCTGACCTGTCGATCAGCTTCAGCTTCCAGCCCATCTCCAAAGCATGGATCGAAGCCGCCAAGGCTCGGGGGGGCGATGCCATGGATTTGGACCCCAACGATGCTCCATTCATCGGTAAGCCATGACCGACCTCCATACAAAAAAAAAAAAAAAAAAACTCCCTTTTGCAAGCCGCTCACTCAGTCTGCCCCAGCCGGTCTCATGTCCAGCACCTGGTCCAACGCCGCGGATGACGCCGCAGTCCGCGACTTCTCCCGTAAGGCAGCCACTTCCATCCGCCAGCAGACGGCAGCTCTGGGTCTAGGCCATTCGTTCCTGTATCTCAACGATGCAGGGGTTGGACAGACGCCATTCCGCAGCTACGGCAACGGAGGCAGTCTGAAACGCCTGCAAGCCATCCAGCGGAAATACGACCGCGATGGCGTGTTCCGCAATCTCCTGGCACATGGATTTCCCCTCCAATGAAGTGGGAAAAAATACGGGGATGTATTATTATAGTGTATGCTCCATGATGATGAGGGGGGGTCGCAGGTACTCGCGAAGTACAATTCCACAGATTCGGGGTAGCTTGAAAAACAATACAAGTGAAGCGTGATAGAGGCGTCTGGTGCTTCCATGGGCCCAGGACGGGGCCTTGTTTGCTTCTTTGTCGTCTTACACTTGACTCGTATGGTAGACGTCGCTTTAAATTGCCATCGTAGGCCTGCGGATGAACATCAGCCCGCTGGTAGAGTAGGGATCGGGGTCGGCACAACTCAAGTGTGTTCGGTGACTTTCCTCTTTCGGCGAACAATGATCGGCATCGCGAGGGGTTAGTTATTTTCTCTTGTCAATGTGTCTGAATTCCATATCTTCTGTTGACTTGGACAAGAATCGTCACTCCCCATTTCGCTTGTTGTTGTCAAGGCAATTATGGCTGGCGTCTCGTTCTCCCCGGAGAAGGACATCCCCAATCTCTCAGGAAAGGTCATCCTGATCACCGGCGGTCTGTCCCTGATAAAATAAACCTTCCCCCTGATTAGTGGCTGAATTATTGACAAAACGCCTACAGGAACGGCCGGTCTCGGAGCAGCTGCAGCCATCCATCTGGCCAAGCACTCTCCTGCGCACATCTACATCAGCGGCCGCAATGCGAAGAGCGCCGACGCCGTCATCCAACAGACGCAGAAATCAGGGACCAAGGTCACGTTTCTGCCCTGTGATCTGGCCTCCCTTGACTCGGTCAAGAAGGCGGCCGAGACCCTCCTCGCCCAGGAATCGCGCCTCGACCTCCTGATGTGCAATGCCGGGATCATGGCGACGCCGCCGGGCAAGACGAAGGACGGCTACGAGGTCCAATTCGGAACGAACCATCTCGGCCACGCACTGTTAATCCAGAAGTGTCTGCCGCTCCTGGAGCAGACGGCTGCTGCTACTACGACTACTGATGTGCGCATCGTTATCCTCACCTCGTTGGGGTTCCGCATGCACCCGGGCGCAGGAATCGTCTTCTCGGATCTGAAAAGCGAGCAGAACTTCAGTGCATTTGGGGGCTGGATCCGCTACGGCCAGAGCAAGTTGGCCAATGTGCTGTATGCGCGCGAGCTGGCGCGTCGCTATCCGTCCATCACGTCCGTGTCCGTCCATCCCGGCGTCGTTGGGACGGGGTTGGTGGAGAATCTGGGCTGGGCGAACCGCGCGTTTGTCTATGTAACGAATCTGGGGAAGCTGATGGAAGCGGAGCAGGGGGCGTACAACCAGCTGTGGGCTTCTACCGTGCCCAAGGAGAAACTGAAGAACGGGCAGTTCTACGAGCCCGTCGGGATCCTGTCGTCCAAATTGGATAAGGCCTCGAAAGACGACGCGCTGGCGAAACAGCTGTGGGAGTGGACGGACAAGGCGTTGGCAGACTACGTCCATTAGTGTAGTGGTTTTTTTCTATTCTACAGACGAGGAAGAGAGTGAATTTCAATAATGTGTCTGTCTACCTTGTTTCCTTCCAACCACTACTATCTATCTATCTCAATCATGGATTCTGTTTCCGCCGAATGCGAAACGGAATGGTCTCCGCAGGGGGCATGGCACCGACGCCATAGAACTTTTTATCGGCAGAGGGCAACCATCCTGCTGGCCGGTCCACAATCTCCACGTCATAGTATGCCTTGAACACAGCGACACTTCCCATAATCTCCTGTTTGGCAAAATGCCGTCCAGGGCACATAAAAGGGCCTCCCCCGAAGGGGATGAACCCTCCGGACACTCCATCCTGCGAGAAGGTCACGCCCCCCTGGCTGTCTTCTTCGTTCGGCACGAGGAACCGCTCCGCCCAGAACTGGCTCAAAGGGTATTTGCCATTTTGCGTGCGGTCTGGGCCCCAAGCAGCCTCGTCGTGAGCGGCAACCTCCGTCGAAAGCACGATAAACCGGCCTTTGTCTAGCTGCCACGGTCCCAGGCGGACATCGGACTGCGTGGGAGTCCGGTTCAACATGAGGGCGATGCGCATCCGGAGAACTTCGGAGTACACCGACTGGAGGAGAGGGGAGGAGACCAATTTGGTGACATCGAATTGCACCGGCCCATCTGGTGCAGCTGCAGCATCGTGGATGATGGCCCGGTCGAACTCGGGCTGCAGGCGCCGGTTGAGGTCCGCGTCGCTGTAGATATGCAGAGCGAGCCAGACGGCACTGAGAATGGCATTGGCATTGGCACTATTTTAAGAGCTCCCCAATTTTTTCCGAGTTAGATAGTTTCTATTCTTGTCTTTTTCGGGAACGCATTCGAACTTACGCAACCAGTAGGGCAACATCTTCGGCTGCCAGCGCGTCGTCATCCATACACCCCGTATCTCGACCAAATTGCTGTCGCACCTTGAGCCAGGAAGACCCCCAGTACTCATCCCAGTCGGGGTCTTCCGGGCTGTTCTGGCGGTAGTCGGAATGCGCACGGGCAAAGCGATGCCATGTTTTCACCGCCGCAAAGACCCGGTCGCGAGCGCCGTACGCCTTGGGCACCATCCAGCGGGGCATGCTCTTCATCAGCGTCGGCGTCTCATCGACGTATTCCCAGAAGTCCTCCTCGAAGGAAGGGGTCAGGGACAGCAGGTAGGGCCCAAACAGCGCCTTGACTGCCGCGTGGAAGATGCGACTCTTCCAGAACGAATAGAGATCCGGCAGCTGCACCCATTCGCCGCCGATCCGGGGATCGTCGTTGATTTCCTCACTGAGGAAATGCATGAACCGCTCGGTCATGCGGCGCAAAGCCTGCCCCGTCAGGAACCGATGGGAGGACTGGTGTTGGTGGAAGTAGATCCTCCGCTCCGGGGGAACCTGCGTCCCCGGCAGTGGAGTAGGGTCGATTCCGGAGTTGTCGTTGCGATAAAGATGCATTACATGGCTCGGAGTACCAAACATGTTCTCCATCGCCAACGCAATGAAGGGCTTTGGAGATAGGTTTCGGGGGGCTCGGAGCAGCGTACGTACGGCGTCCGGGCCAAACACCAAGTATCCGCGGATAGGTCCCAAGACGACCTGGACGGGGAGACTATTGCCATATTGTTTTCTGGGGGTGGATGATTTAGCAGTTGATCCATGTGGAAGGGCGTGGGGGGAAGCAGACCTCACACTGTGCACAAAAGCCCCTGTGTCTTGGAGAAAGGAAAAGGCGTGTCCCAGAAATGGGATGGTATATGGCAGGATGGGAGGAGCGCGTCCATCTCGAGAGTGGTGTAACGCGTAGACTGACTGCACCGTCGTGAAGAGATAGTTGCAAATGAGCGAGGCCACTAGGAGCGCCCCGAAGTACGCATACCAGTATTGCCCAATGGACTCGGCCGCGAGGATTGACACTTCCCTGATCATTTTCGGGTCCCTGACGATTGCTTCAGCCTGTCGTGAGTCCTGGTGTCAATGGATGTGCCTATTCATGCAAGGCCGTCGAGGTCCATCTGCTGCTTGTTGTCCGATTGCGGAATAAGACCGGGCTTTTCACTGAACTGGTCGGTCCGTCCGAATCATCCCAAAAGGGCATCTCTCCGGAGTCTTGGATGTCAGATTGTTGGGTCTGATATACAACCAGTTGGCATTGATCCTCTGCCAGCTTCTTCCCAAGTCAGTTCCCTCTTTCTCATACTCAAACACAAACCGTACATCCACCGCAGACATGAAGAAACCCACTGGCACGAATGGAGCCTCTAGCTCTCTCGAGCCACCCCCCTCGACTTTCCAACCTCTCTGCCACCCGCTGGTGGAGGAGGTAACCAAGGAAGTGGACGATTACTTCCTCCAGCACTGGAACTTCCCCAACGAGAAGGCCCGCAAGAAGTTTGTAGCGGCAGGGTACTCGCGGGTGACCTGCTTGTATTTCCCGAAGGCGCTGGATGACCGCATCCATTTTGCCTGCCGTCTGCTGGCGGTTTTATTCTTGATTGATGGTAAGACGCAGTTCTTGGATTGAGTTCTGTCATAGCCATCTTGACCCCTGTCTAGATCTGCTGGAATTCATGTCGTTCGAGGAAGGTTCGGCGTACAACGAGAAGCTCATCCCGATCTCGCGCGGCGATGTCCTTCCAGACCGGTCGATTCCCGTGGAATACATCATCTACGATCTATGGGAGAGCATGCGCGCGCACGATCGCGAGATGGCAGACGAGATCCTGGAGCCGGTGTTCGTGTTCATGCGGGCCCAGACAGACCGTACCCGAGCCCGGTCGATGGGGTTGGGCAGTTACCTCGAGTACCGCGAGCGTGATGTGGGCAAAGAGTATGTCTGAAGTCGAGAAAACCTGACTGACCTCCGTTGGATGTGGCTGAACGACGATCTGAAACTATTTCCCTGTAGGCTCCTTTCCGCTCTCATGCGCTTCTCCATGGGGCTCAAGCTGTCTGCCTCCGAGCTTCAGCGCGTGCGGGACATCGATGCCAGCTGCTCGAAACATCTCTCCGTCGTGAACGACATCTACAGCTACGAGAAGGAGGTCCGCACTTCCAAGACGGCCCATAGCGAAGGAGGGGTGCTTTGTACCTCGGTGCAGATCTTGGCCCAGGAGGCGGACATGACGGTAGAGGCTGCCAAACGGGTCCTTTTCGTGATGTGTCGTGAATGGGAGCTCCGCCACCAGTTGCTCGTTGCCCGGCTGAGTGCCGAGGGTCTGGAAACCCCCGGACTGGCAGCATACGTGGAGGGACTCGAATATCAGATGAGTGGCAATGAGCTGTGGAGTCAGACAACATTGCGGTATAGCGTGGTAGATGAGTAGATTGTGTCTCTTTTGCTCCTTATCTAGTACTTATGATGTTTAACCCTAGTATCTTCCTCGCTGTAGTCACTCGCCTTAGTGTGTAATCAGTGCTCATAAAGTAGTCATATAAATTATAATCATAGATGGGCAAGACCTCGTGCGGTGCGGACGCTGTGATCAGGGAGGGAGTGGCACTTCATAGACATATATATTTGAAATCATCATTCATTCCCTACAGCATATCTACATCCCAGTCATTCTCAAGGGTCCTTCATTCTCTATACCTCCAACATCGTTTTTAAAACGCACCAGCTTCTCCACACATTCCACCTCGAACGAGAGCCACCCCTATATATTAACCACCAAGTAACCTAAAATACATGGTAGATTGCCCGTTGCTCATCTTTCTTCCATCCCCTACTACCGCTGTCTCGACCAAACACCTATTTTGTTTTTTTTTTTTTTTCTTTGTCCCTGTCATAATTCGGATTCCGAGGAAGATGAACATAAATCAAACAGCAAGAAATAGGAGGGAGGAAATGCCGCAGCCTTCGCTTTTTCGTTAAGGCAGAAGGAAGAAGAGGTAAAATGCTGTGTAAACAACGCCCGATCATGCAAAATGTGTCCACACGAACTATATACTTTGTCTTTTCTCATTATTTTTTGGGGGGAGGGGGCTCTGCAAATATCTTTTCAGATCTTTTCGTTCATAAAAGAACAGATGGGAAAGCAGGCGAACAAATCATCAGGAGGAAAGGGGGGGTCGGCGACAGAGCGACATCAAGAATCACATGAGAGAGAGAGCATTCAGTCATCAAATCAAACCGTGGGGGAATCTAAGAGGAAGAGAAAACAGCGAGAATGATCGAGGAGCACAGGGAGACAGAAACAAGGGAAAGGAAAAGAAAAAGAGGATATAGTAAAATCATGCGCTCAATCGCTGGATAAAGGACTGCAAGTAATCGTGTGTTAGTTCGCCGTCGATCGTGAGAAAGAGTCAATCAAATGAATGCTTACTGGGAAGAACTGCCGGAACCCCTTCATATCCAGCCGGCTTAATGCACCCACAAACTCTTCCACGAGTTCCGCCCCCATCCCCATACTAGGCAATTCCCGGTCTCGCAAATATTCAATATACTCCATGCCTGTTTTGCCGTAGATCATGCGTTGCAGCCCACCGGCTTCGGCGAGGACTTGCTTGGCCTGTGCATCCTTGGAGTTGAAGGATGGGGTGGCAGGCAATGCCCAACACAGTGGCGACATGCGAGTGATCATGAACTGACTGAAGCCGGGAAGAGCCACCTGCTGCAGGGTGGGCGTGCCGTTGGACGCGTCCGGCATGACGTCCGGGCCGCCCCAGAAGCTACCCATCTTCGACAGAACCAAAAATGCCATCTTGGCGGTGGTAAAATCATCGACGTCCTTGGCGAAGTGTTCAATGGTGGTGATGACGGTATCAAACATGGGTTGATTGCCTAAAAAATAAAATTATGTTAGATTGCTAGCATTTGAACATTGCAAGAAAACTTTGATCTTACGCTCGCTGATAATCACCGCCCCCAGATCGTTGTTCAGAACGGCCAGGAGGAAGTTGAGGTACTCTCGCTTCAATTCAGCGAGATGGATTTCATCATCGGTGCCAGTCGTGGGATCCGCAATTCCCGAGAACACGCGCTGCAGGAACGGAGTCAGAAGAGCATCCAGAATTCCATAGATCTCGCCTTTGAAACCGAAGATGACCTGATCCAGCAGACGCAAGAAGAGCGCCATCTCATCCCGGGAGGATGTCTGGGTGAGCAGGCCATCGATCCATCGGGGCAGTTGGGGGAGGATCCGAGAACCGACAACACCGACAAACCGCGAGAACGCAAACCGCGCAGCTGTCCGCACGCCGAACGACGTTTTCAGAGATTCCAAAGCAACAAGGGTGGCTTCGGACGCCTGAACAAAGACGGCAGACACTTCAGGGGATGGAAGGTGAGCGGGAGATGTGGTTCCGGGCACCCAATCAGAAAATCCCTTGGCCAAAGTACCCAGCGCCATGATGTCGTGATGTATTTGCTGCAAAGCTCTCTCGTCGTGGCCTTTTGCGGATGCCAAATGCTTTTCCATGTCTGCGAAGACAGGGCTCAGCACAGACTGCGCATAGAGCGCTTGCTTGTCGGCGGGGACAGTTGCGCTGGAGCAAATGATCCCCACCGCCTCGAACAGATAGAGTTGACTGGTAAAGACAGCATCTGCCGAGCCTTCGTGATCATCCGAATCATCGCCATCGGACCCCTCGGAATTTAACTCTGCCTGAATGACCAGCAGGTCTCCCAAGGCCTCGACAACAGTTTGCGCAACGTTGCCAATATGCTGCCGTAAGTGCCTAACAAGCCGTTGGAAAAGGTACCACGATCTGATCTTCAGTTTCTTCATGGGATGGTGGATGAGCTGGAGAAAGCTTTCGAGAACTCCTGGGATAAGTTGGGCGTGGTGGGAGAAGAATGAGCTATAGCGGACACAGATTTCCATGTATCCCAACTGCGTCGCCGGGTGGGTGAAGGAGCGAATGTCTTTTTTACAGTAGTTAGCTTGGAACCGCCCTGGATCAAGACCTGTACCTACCGGATTCAACCATCCGCATCATCATCTCGACCAATCGCTCGGCAGCTTGGTTGTTAGGGACACCCTTATTGTAGAGGCTACCTGCCTTCACGGCGATATCGCCGAACAAAAACATCTCATGCAACGCCAGATCCAGGTCACGCCAGTCGAGCTGGGCACCAGATTGACGCAGGTTTTCGAATGTTGTGGCAACCACCTCCGACACGCCGTCAATATAAAGCTGCTCGTTTACCGCCGCAACCGTCTGCTGGAGAACACCTAGTCGCTTGCGCAGGTCCTGGAACTCCGCCTCGTCGCAAGGGTCATCCTCGTCGCCCCACGTCGAAGTATCATCGTATCGCATCTTCGCAATGATTGCTTTGACAATAGGGAGGAGGGTGGAGGAGTGTTGCGCGGCCAGCGCCGGGTTGGACTTGGCAATCTTCCTCAGATATTGGAGGAAATCGCTTACGCACGGAAGAACAGTCGAGCAAACCTCATCGTATTCGTCGGAGAAGTACCTCAGGATGTGAGGGAGAAACGCGTGCAGCAAGCCCGCCGCCTTTTCCCGACTTTCTGCGGCGATGGTTTCCGACTCCAGAGCCCGAACAATATCCCCGACGGTAATGTTGACGAGCTTGGCCACTGTTTCAGCGAGATCCGTATCGTACTTGGAAGTGAACCTGTTCTCGAAGAGCGGGGGGCTATTTGAGAGCTGAGAGATGATGGTGTCGAGGTTCAGGAAAATGATCATATCCACCTTGTCCTCCGGCTTCATCTTCTTGCCGACAATTTCCGTGAAGACGTCCACTGCCGCATCGCGCACCTTCTCTTCGCCGTCTCGGAGTGCCGTGTGCTGGGCCCGACCCAGTTGCTGGAACAGCAAATCAAGCATAGTCTGATTGACGACCAGACCGATATCAATCCAGCTGACCCATCTGCCAACCGCCTTCAATGCCATTTCCACGATGAGATCGTTCCCATCCCGCCAGTCCGACAAGATCTGTTGCCACGAGCTGGCGATCTTCTGCATGTCATTGATTCGAATTAAGTCTTTAAGAACATTCGCTTTGTCTTGTTCGGCGCGGGAGCGAGGTACGAGGACGTCGCCGATTTCGTCGTGGATGGAATTGATAACACGGAGGTAAAACACGATTCCGGGGGCGTTGTCTCGATTGGTGCTTGAGGGGTCCTTGCATGTTAAGCTGAGAATGTCATCGAAGAAAGTCTCCCAGCCATTACCGTAAAGCGCGGAGAAGAGGAAGGTAACCGTCTGGGCGATCTTGTTCTGGATACTGGGGAGGTCGGGGGTCGCGGTGTCCTGGCCGTACACTTGGCGGAGGTAGGTCATCAAGCCATCCCGCACGTATCCCAAAGCCTGAGGGTCAATCAGACCACCCTGGGCCGCACTATTAACGACGTCTAATGAAAAATGGCGTACGATCTCGGAGGCCGGGGGGCTTTTGGTGAAGAGCGCGAGGCAGACTGGCCATCCTGAGGGGTCTGAGCGGAGCTGGTTGAGGTAGTCGAAGGCTTGCGCCTTGAGGGCTTGGTCGGAGGAAGGATTCCAGGCGATCTCTATGGCATTTGCGACCTGGCAGAGGAGAATGATTATTAGGATTGGAGATCATGCATCGTATTTAATTAACTATTTGGCAGTGTCGAAAGAGTGACGAAGGAGGAGCACACGAGGGGGGGGGAAGATCAATCAAATGGTGGGGTGGCTTCATTTTTTCTTTTTCCTCTGGTGTTTGCAAAACCAGCCATGTTCGGTATCGAATTCTTACCTGATCTTCCATCTTCGACCAGCCAGACTGCCTTCGGAGCCGAATAGACTCAGAAAGCGAGGACCAAAGGAGGGGGGGAGGGGGGGGAATGACGGTGATAAGAGGAAGGCGGATTCGAGTTCGATGGGGATAAAAATCAAAGGCGGCGGAGACTCTATCAAAGCATGACTAGTTCGAATAATAATAATTCCCTGCCTAACGGATTGGGCTAGACTAATCAAAGGACCCAGTGGCTCGGGTAAATAAGAAAAAAACAAAAACAATAACAAAAAAAAAGTCGGTGATGGTCGTCCAGAGAGCTGACTGTGTTCAATCGGACCAGTATTAGGGAATGGATTTTCATCTGAGTTTGAGGAGATCGAGGGGTGGAAAATGATGCAATTGTTCAGCAGCAGAAAAACGACGCCGGAGAAGAAATTCCAGTCGAATTGTGCGGACTGCCGAAAGAGGCAAGCGCCGTCGTGCCTCCCGAGGTTGGAGGCCCGCAGATTCAGGCACACATCAGGTATACCCAAAGCCACCAGATCATACCAGGAAAAAGAAGCAAAGAAGAAAGAAGAAAAGTATACAGTTGCCCATTACACATTCTATCTAAATACCTAAATATCGTTTCATATACCATTCATTACAATCGTCAGCAAACTTTTTACTCCTCGTATCATTTGGCTTCCTGTGCCAACACCTGCAACTCCATCCGCTCAAACCCTTCCACAGCCTTGCCATACTGCTCAAACACGCCCTTCTGATACCCATCTGCAATCTTCTCGATGAAATCCTCCTCCTTCCATCGCTGTCCAATCAAGTCCTCAAAGGTCTGGCCATCGGTTCTCTCCATGGCCCAGACCGCCTTGTATGCAGCGCCCAACGCACAGGCATTGTCCCCAATCTCCAGCTTGTAGACACCGTCACTGCCGCCCAAAATCTCCCCCGCGATCTTGGCAATGGCCTTGTTCTTCGAACCGCCTCCGACGAGATACACTCGCCGAGGCTGGGCAGGCATGCCAGCCCCTGGACTGGTGGTCAGACCTCGCGAGCGCAACCGCAGCGAAAGAAACTGGCTCTCCACAATGGCCCGAGCCTCATCCAAGGGCTTGTTCCAGCCTCCGTGCGTCTCATGCAGGGACCCATCATTAAGGTCGTAGTCAAATCGCCACTGGCCCGAACGCACGTTCGGCACAATTTCCGGTCGCGGGAAGAACAGACCCATCTTCATGGTATCGGATGTGGCCTTCTGGCCCATTGGCGGGGTCTGGAGAGCTACTTTGTCAAAGTTCGCCCACACATCGGACGGCTTGTCGCCGAGCTTGTCGTTGACCGCATCACGGATCTGCTCGCGGGCCAGCCCACCGTTCTTGTAGCAGAGCATGAACATATACAATCCCGCGGTAGTCGGGTGGTTGAAGAAATGCGTCGCCGGGTCGGGCTTGTAACTAGGCGTCGACATCAGGAAAGTAGTCGATGTTCCCAGGGAGACCATCGCATCGGATGGTCTCAACGGCAGGGCCAGGATAGTTGCAGGGTTATCACCCGTGGCGGGGAGAATCGTGCAATCCGAACTAAACCCATACCGCTCCACAAAGTATCGATCAATGGCGCCCAGGTGCAAGCCACCATCCTCATACACATGGCCAAGCTTACGCTTCAAATCTTCCACGCCAAACTTGCCCGCGCAAAGCTTCAACAGCTTCTCGTCATATGCACCCTGCTTGATATTCCACAAGTTCATCCCACAGACATCGGAGATATCGAAGGGCGCAATCCGGCCGAGGAACAGCGACGCCAGGAAGGACGACACCAGCGAGATGCGCTGGGTCTTCCGATACACATCGGGATATTTCCTCTGGAAGCGAAGGATCTGGGGACCTGTGAAACGCTAAGACAAACAAAATGCCATCAGTTACAATTCTTACCCAAGAAGAATGAACAGAGGGTAGATAGAGAAGGGGGGAAGGGCTCACATGATGCGCCTTGCTACCCGTCGCAAACGCCAACTCCTCCTGGCCACCCAGAAAAGCATCAAACTCATCGCACTCCTTCTGTGTACTGGCATCCTGCCAGTTGGGACTATACGGATGCGAGAATGCGCCACTCAATTGGTCTTCCAGCGTCTTCTTCGAGTCCAAGCTTGTAAGCAATTGATCCGCATTGTCACCCCAGTATACACTTCCATGTTGCTGACCCGCAGCACTGATACCCTTGACGCGGCTGAAATCGAGGCCCTGGCTGCGCAGACCGTTCAGCACACTATCGAGGGCCTGTAACCACAAGGCCACCGGAGCATAAACTTCATGTTCGGCTTCGTTGGTCATGACGCCCTTCTTGATCGGGAAGCCCTTGGAGTCGGCGTCGAAGTCGAACTTGGAGACGTAGACGACTTTCAGGTCGGAATTCACCACCAGACCCTTGAGCTGCTGGGTGGAGAGATCGAAGCCGATGTATAGGGGACCTTGAGAGGAGTGGCCATTGGTGGACTTTCCGTTGGTGTGTTTGCCATTGACCCCATTGCCATTAGCTGCAGAGCCGTGGACTCCGTTGCCGTTGATGGCCATTGTGGGTAGAAGGTAGGTTGGGAGTGGATGACGTAGAGAGGGATAGGAATGGAAGTTGAGCGGCGATAGTGAGGGATAAGGATGGAGAGTGGTAAGATGGGCAATTGAATATGTCAATATGTCAATCGACAGAAGACGGCGGGGGGGGGAGAAGGGGAGAAAAGAAATACGTCCCACCGGAGTGATAAGAGGAGGAAGGAACTAAATATGTTGACCACCGGAGAAGGAAGTGGACGCTCTTGTCATGCTTTATCGGTTTCTTCACCGATCCGTCCATCATCCACTCGAATTTACCCTTTTCGGGGGCAAAAAGAGAAAGAAAAAAAAAGAAAAAGAAAAAGAAAATAATACCTATCATTTTACAATACATTTATTAAACATTACTAACAGCAATAAATAAATGATAAATAGAATACCTAAATTACCGAATCTCCCAGGCGGCAAAAAACAAAATCCCCAAGGAAGGAACAGTGATGAGCGGCAGGTGATGTCAAGTTCAACCAACCCCAACAAATAATTCCAGCTGGACTCTCCACCGCCGGGATTTTACCCGGTTAAAATAAGCCCAGAGTGGAGGATCTGTCTTCCCTTTTTGCCTCTGGTGGGGGATGGGGCAGATTATCCTGCATGACTATTTAAGTCTTTCTCATCAAAAAGAGAGAGAGAAAATTAGTCCCGAACGGTTGATGAGGATAAATACACTTCCTACTAATGTATCTAGCTAGCTTCGATCCCTCCTAAAAAAGAATGATCTAGACGATTATATCCCCTGCCAACGAACCAGGGTAATCTGGAAGATCCTTGGCAATGGGCTCTGATTGGGGGAATGCTCGTTTCCTCTTGAACTGAACAGCTTAGTCCAAATGTTTGTGTTGCTCAGATGACCAGTTTGAAATTGTTCGATTCTTGTCTCACGTATTTGGTTGACGTCTTATCGACGTCTTATCGACGTCTACATAAAACAAAATCTTGACATGATTTACGAGATTCCGCCAATTGTCCAACCCAGTCAGTGGTTGGACCTTCCCCCTCCTCTTCTTTTCTCTTTTTTCTTTCTCTCTCTGTCTCTCTCTCTCTCTCGAATCCAAAATCAAGGTGGCTGACCTGGTCTTGCGCCAAACAAAAGAATAACCGAAACAAGGAGCTCATGCGCTCCAGTCGCTTCGTCCATAGGGTATCACATGATCTTGGGAGTGATGGTGGTCCAACAGGTAATGTAATGCAATCAACAAGGAAAAGATAATAGGTGATGAAATAGCATGTAAGGGATGCACGTGTCTGTGTGTCTCTTGTGTATAGTGGGCTGGGGGGTGGGAAAAAAAAAAAAAAGAAGGAAAAAGGCCATAGGACGAAAAAATAACCAAGAGAGGGTAAATGCAAAAAAAGAATTGACCATGATTTAGCGCCGCTTGCGAGTGGTGCTGTCATGCTCATCATGGGTGTGTGCCGCGTCATCAACATCTTCCGGCTCCGGATTAGCGCGCGACGTGAGCTCAGGCGCAATAAACTCCTCGGAGAAGGTCAACTCTTCATGTTCGAGCGGAATGAATCGAACCTTGACGCGCTTGACCCCTCGAACGCCCTCTCCAATAGCGGCTCGGACAGATTCCTCGATCTCGCGCGAGCGGCTAATCGGCCATGCGCCAGGCACCGCCAGTTCCACGTCCATCAGATAGTTCTGGCCTGATTTCATGCCTTGAACGTCACGAATCTTAATCGCGCTGCTGTCCTTCATCTTTGTGAGGGCCTTGAAGGCGGCCTTCTCCACCGATTCCTTGACTTCATCATCCACGGTCGTGTCGGCCAACTCCAGGAGCGACGTTCTCGTGTTTCCCCATCCCGCTTTGATCACCATCAGGGAGATCAGTAGTCCGCCCACGGGATCCAGCCAGGAGGCGTCGCGGAAGATGTAAGTTCCGCCGATTGTGAAAAGTGCGACGATACTCGTCAGGGAATCGATGCGATGATGGATGGCGTTGGATGCTAATACGGAGGATTTGCGTTCGTTGGCGACTTTCATGGCTGTAGGGTAGAGTGTTTTCGTTAGCAGGGAGGGGGTGGAAGGGGCCTTGACAAGGTCGGCACGCGCGCGCGCGCAGTAGCATTACTTACTCGCATGATAGAGCCACTCCTTCACGACAATAGATCCGGCCGCCAACCAAGCCGCATGAATACTAACGCCGTGTGAATGTCCATGGCCATGATGTGAATGTCCCAGAGCGGCCACGTGGGAGAACGAGCTGGCGGCTTCAGGGTAGAATTGATCCAGCAGAACCTGTCCGGAATTTAACCCCATAAAGACACCCCCACAGAGCAGGAGACTGCTGACGCCTAACGCACCGATACTCTCGATTTTGCCGTATCCGTTGGGGAAGCGTTCACTGGGGGGTTTAATGGACCAGGCGACCGTGCCAAGGGTGAGGAAATCGGAGACGAGATCGGTCAGGGCATGATAGGCGTCGGCGATGAGGGCTTGGGAGTGGAAAACGTAGCCTCCAATAAATTTCCCGATGGCCATTGCAAGATTTGCGAGAAGACCGATGCGCGTGATACGAACGCCCGCATCGGCTTTATTCGCGGAGGTAAGATAGACATTTCCGCCGTGGTGGTGATGGTGGTGGTGGCCACCGTGTTCTCTTGTTTGGATGGCCATTTGCGGTAATGTCGAAGGGATAGTGCCGGTTGTTATGATGGAAGGGCGCGGAAGGGAGCGGGCATTGGCGGAGGGGGGAGAAGGCAGAGAGGTTTTGTTGTAGGGCGGCGAGAAGGATGGAGAAGAGGAAGTACGCAAGACGCGACGCGGAGGACGAGGCAGACGTAGACGAACAATGGAATGACGAGGCGTAGTCGACCAGGCGGATGGTGATGGCGGCGATGGATGGACCCTGCACCGCAGGGGCTGCGTCAGCGCCATCTGGCCGAATACGTAAGGCTCAATCGCTAGCCTTAATAACTAACTGGAAACACCGAGCGCGACACAGTCTTCTTCTTCTGGACCGTGTCTGCCACCTGTGCCCATTCTTTACCCTAATTCAAGTGTGGGAAAGAGACAATTGACTTTTAGGAGGGGAAGGGAGAAAGAAGAGGAGAAGAGAGAGAGACATCACATCACACCATATAATTCGGCAGCAACAGACCCGGTATGCGCTGACAGATTCCGGCTCCGAGCGGTGGGGTTCCACTTGGGGTTGATATATCCTATGGCGGAGTCTCCATTACGACAAACTACACGGCAATAAAGCCAATCGCACTCGTAGGAATGCGTGTCCCTCATAATCAATTCCCTCCCCTCTTCCTATCACTCCTATTACTCCCGCATCCTCAACTGATATTATCGGCAGTTGTCCCTGCGGCCTTCTTCCCGCACCCTACATTAGGTAGGTAGATTAGGGTGATGTTATTTAGTTATTGCGCGCTAATTTATGTATCATATCATAATCATGAAAAATATTAAGAATTAAATATCTAATTACACCTGTTCTCTACCCCTCCAGTCTCTCTCTCAAGTATAATAACTCTTCACATATATTGTGTCTCTTCTTGGTCTTGGATATATATATATATACACTTACAAGCTAGATACTATCAAACATATCTAGCAGCTGTCAACCCCCCCTCCCTCTCAAAACCCCATTGTTTCTGAACATGGATACCTCCAGTATAATTCACACAAATGGTGATGGTCGTACAAGTTGGTGATGGAACTTCCCTTCATGGCATCTCCCGTATATATCGTCGACATGTCTCACGTTCACGGGTGATTCAGTTCCCCCAACCCTCTAGCACCTTCATGCACGGAAATTTCCATCAAGGGAAATGCCTGTAACTCAAGAGTAACTTTCCATAAACTGATTATTATCACTATATATTGCCACGGTGATCCTTGCGCGCGACATGAAACTCATAGTTTCTTATCTATACTTCCCATCCGAAAGCCCTAACCACCACCCTCTAACTAAACCACATCAGACCGTCCAATTTCAGCAAAGATGGATTTCAAAAGCCTTCTCCTTGTATTTTTCGTGATCTTCTGCGTTTGGTTGGTCCTGGACCACATCCCCATCTTCCAGGGAAATAAAAAACCTCTTCCACCAGGCCCTAAGGGTCTGCCTCTCATCGGCAACCTCCATCAGCAGTCTTGGACTGCGCCTTGGAAAACATACCAGAAATGGCACAAACAGTACGGTCCTATCGTTAGCTTCAAATGCGGCCCTTACCAAATAATGTCTCTAGGAAATCACGAAGTTGCCCGAGACTTACTGGAAAAACGCGGCGCAATCTACAGTTCGCGCCCCAAGTCTATCTGGAGCGAATACAAAGCGAAGGGTCTCCTGCCCTTTTTCCAGTCATATGTTGCAGAATGGAAAACCATCCATAAAATGCAAGCCCGTCTTCTGACTCCACGTATGATCCAGTCCTACACCCCAATCCTCGACATTGAATCGAAACACTTACTGATGGATATGTTATTGCCGCAGGAACTCACCGGAATCTTCGACCGGTATGCATTCAGCACCGCCTCCGCCTTGTTAACCGGCGAACGCATCCACACGGCCATTGAGGTCTCTTTCCATGAGATGCGAAACATAATTGACGAGGCATTCTCCCAGTTACACTTATCCTTCCTGCTCACCGACAATATCCCCGGCGCACGGTGTCTATCGACCCTCATATCAAAGTGCAGGACCTCGGGGAAACCCTTTTTCGATCGTATTCTCCACATATTCAACCGGGTCTTCGACAGCGCCAACGCCAGAGAAACATGGAATTGGACTCGCTCCATGATGAACAACCGTGACTCCAACAGCCTCAGCTGGGAGCAACGTTGTTTCGGACTCGGTGAGCTCTGGGTTGGGGTTTCTGTCACCACCTCGGTCGCGTTGTTGGTATTCACTCAACTTAGCATTCTGTCCCCCCAAAAGTACCTGAACCTCCAGGAGGAAATTGACTCGTTCGTTAAGGCAGATCGAATTCCCTCGGCCAGCGACCTCGACAAAATGGTCTATCTGAAGGCGTTTGTCTCCGAAATGTTGCGCATGGAATCGTTCGTCCCTCTCGGCTTTATGCGCGTCGTTGACCAAGATGATGAGTATATGGGGTATCGGATTCCCAAGGGCACCATCATTTTCCCCAATACCTGGTGTCTTGATCATGACGAATCGCTGTTTCCCCACCCCGAGGACTTTGTTCCGGAGCGTTGGCTGGGAAACCCGGATTTGCCCCTCGCTGCATTCGGTTTTGGTCGTCGCATATGTCCCGGTCGGCATCTGGCTTATCGGTCGTTGCATTTGACTATCGCTCGCATTGTCTGGGGCTATGATCTTGTTCCGCCGCAGAAGGCGACTCCGGCCTCGAAATATGAGGGCTTTTTCCTTTCCACGGATGGGTTTACTGGCGTCTTTAAACCTCGGAGTGAGCAGCATAAAGCTCTTATTGAAAAGGAGTGGAAATCGGCGGCGGAAAATGAGGATGTTATTACCTCTATGGTACCTTCCGGCGAGATGAGCCCGTTGAATATCTCTTAGATGTTCGAATGTTCTATTTCGGTTTTTCCCCTCAGTGTTGTTCTATTGGGAGTTCAGGCATTATTGCATTGTTTTCATTGAAATATTGTGGAAATTTCTATTGTGATTGGCGGATGGAATGATTTTTTGCTTAATGCTTTTTCATCAAAATTTTGGGAGAAAAAAAAACATTTTCTATTGGGATAGACGGATAGCATGAATTTTTTTTTACTGGTCGGTTATCCATGATTTACAATGACAATTTGACTTGCTTTCTTTTTTAACATGATTTGAGACAGAATCTCCAAAGTAGGGCTTCGTAGTACGTAGATTGAATAATGAGCCCTAACTAAGCCATAACCCTGAATCAGTCAATCAAGACCCAACTCAACATGAGCCACCATGAGTCATGTTTGGGCCCACTTATAGTGGCGTAGCGGCTAGAAGAACAAACCAATCATCGTAGGCGTCAATCTTTTAAGGTCTCTATAAAAGTGCATCACTTTCTTCAACCTCGATCTCTCGCGCAACAAAACGCACACATCACTCACTCACTCACAATGCTCAACCCGACTCCCCCAATTTCTGGTCACCTTCTGGATGATTTCCAGTTAGACAGTTTCGGCCAATTGCCCTTCCTTCGCATTTACACCCAGCTTTCGTCCTGCTACGCCTGTTCCGACGAGACATCTGATGATGCCATTATCGACACATTAACCCGCGGGTTGGAGCGACTAACCGCTAGCTTCCCATGGCTCGCTGGCCAAGTTGTCTGCGAAGGCGCCAGCGAGGGCCACTCCGGCATCTTCAAGATCAAGCCCTGGCATCAGCTTCCCAAACTCGTCGTCAAGCATGGCCGCCACGATGCCGCATATCCCACCATGGACGCCCTCCGAGAGGCCCAATTCCCCGTTGGCATGCTGCACGAGTCCCTCATTGCTCCGCTGAACACCATCCCAGCCCCGTCTGATCTCGCCGACGGAACCCCCGTCTTCCTCCTGCAGCTCACATTCATCCGCGGAGGCCTCATCCTCACCTCCCTCACCGAGCACCAAACCGCAGACATGACCGGCCAAGGCCACATTATGCACCTGTTCTCGAAAGCCTGTCGCAACGAGCCCTTCACCCCCGACGAACTCACCTCCGGCAATCTTCCCCGCCACGACCGCATCCCTCTGCTCGAAAACCCGTCGTCGTACCAGCCCGGCCCCGAGCTCGCCTACCAGCTCATCCAGCCATCGACCGCAGCCTCAACAACATCCCCACCCCCCTCCGCAACCTGGGCCAACTTCCTCTTCTCCGCCGAGTCCCAATCCGCCCTCAAATCCCTCGCCACCACCACCAAAACCACCCCCTTCATCTCCACCGACGACGCCCTCAGCGCCTTCATCTGGCAATCCATCTCACGCATCCGCCTCCCCCGTCTCCCACCCTCCTCCTCCACATCCACACCCACCACCTTCGAACGCGCCGTCGACGCCCGCCCCTACCTCGACATCCCCGCAACCTACCCCGGCCTGATCCAAAACATGGCCTACGCCACCAACCCGTCCATCCACGATCTGGCGACCCGTCCCCTCGGCGAAATCGCCTCCCTCCTCCGCCGGGGCGTGGACCCGCAAACCTCGCAGCTGGGGTTCAACACGCGCGCCCTGGCCACCTATCTGCATCGGACGGCGGATAAGGGTACGGTGTCGTTTACGGCAACCGCCGATCCGGCCACGGACTTGATGTTTAGCTCGTGGGCGAAGATTGGGCTGCAGGGGGAGGACTTTGGGATGGGGGTGGGGGTGCCGGAGGCGGTTCGGCGGCCGGGGTTTGTGCCGGTGGAGGGGTTGGCGTATTTGTTGCCGAGGGGGAGGAGGGGGGAGATGGTTTTGATGGTTTGTTTGAGGGATGGGGATTTGGCGAGGTTGAGGGGGGATGGGGAGTGGGGGAGGTTTGCGGGGTTTCTTGGATAAGATTGATACATAGTTAGGTATAGACTATATAGATAACCTCTTTAGTGATTGATACCTTTCCGTGTTGCATTAGGGCCTCCAAATAGAGGGATAGACCATCCTAGCGAAGGGTATAGTGGAGAGTCGAGAGAGGGATATCAGGAAAAGAGTGTTTCTGGATATGTCTACCACCCCAACGTAGGGAGGGAGCTCAGGGCCGCGTGGAATACTAGGAAGCAGTATGTAATACCCTAGCAGATATGAGCAAAAATCATCTAAAAAAAACGTGGCGCCTCCCGGAATCGAACCGGGGCTGGCACGGCCACAACGTGACGTCCTACCACTAGACCAAGGCACCTGTTGTTATAAATAGAACATTAATTTAGGCTACAGGAGCTAATGCCAATTGTTGAAGTTAACAGCAAATAATATTTAGGCCCCAGTCTGGTCCACATAAAACGACCCTCGAGTATGATGAGAATTAGTAACTGGTGACGCGGATGCCCTGAAACAATTGCGGAAGATGAATGCCTTACTAAATATGGGCTAGCTCACTCCACTGTGGCGCCAGCTATTTAGAAGCCAAACCTGTCTGGGACGGTATCTATCAGCAAACAAATGCTCAGTGAGGAATTATTGCTGAACGCGAAGAACGTAACAAGAATAACTATATAGCATGGTAATAAACCTCTTTAGGCATTGCTGTGGGAGGAATAGCTGATCTATATTTGGTATATCCACATCAACATGACGCCCAAAAGGCAGCGAACACAGTGCGATCAACAGATCATAGATTCCCTATGCTCATAAGTGCAATAATGCCCAGTAGATGTGTGCACTCAGCAAGCGATCGTGCCCACACATGTATACGAAGCCAACATCTTCGTATTACCTCTACAGTTCGACCACCAGCTTCGTGGCACTGACTCCCGCCTTGGACTTTTCTAATGCAGATTGAATATGCTCCAACCCTTTGCCGACGACGAATGGGGGTGGGAGACACTGGAGCTTCCGAGATTGTAAAGCAGGCGTCACATAATCCTTCCAGACAGGCGTCACAACATCGTTGACCGCGAAGATCATACCCGCGCTGACATTTGCAGGGAGATCAGTAGAGGGGGGAGGGGGATGCACGCAAGCGAGGTGTCCTCCGTGTAGCTGCTCAAGAATAGTGATGTCGTTGGCGTAAGTCTCGGGAGTAGCTATGGCATCGAAGATGCCAATGAACTCGCCTCCGTTCTCTCGAACTGCTTCGACAACCTTCCCGGCAAGCGAAGTATCCTTGTGATCGAAGACGCGAGCTGCTCCGCATCGCTTGCTGAAGTCCAAATTGTGCGCACCAGAAATAGCGATAACGTGGATTCCGGCGGCCGTGGCAGTCTGGATCGTCATCGAGCCGACAGACGATGACCCACCATATACGACAAGCGTCTTGCCTGAGGATGGCACGTCATGCAGCGAGGGGTACGGAAGGCCCAGGGCTGGTGTAGCAACCCCGGGCATGGCGACGCCGGGCTCCTTGAGGGAAAGGGCGCAAACAGCCGCCTCCAATGCGAATGGCACGACGACACCATCCGTGAAGGAGATTTCATCAGGGAGTATGGCCGCTTTATCTGCAGGGATTACCGTATACAGAGCGAAAGCGCCATCCTGAGGGCGGCCACTAGTCAGGTTGATGGCATGCCTGTTGAACAGAGGTAACATTAGGTTGGAAGAATTTGATATCGAGAGATCAATTCTTGAGCAACATACCCAATAACACGGTCTCCTCCCTTGAATCTTTCCACATCTTTTCCTACTTCATACACCTCACCGGCGATATCGCACCCGAAAATGGCAGGCCATTGCCGAACAAAGACACCGGATTCTTGCATATGGCAGTCGACAGGGTTGATGGCGATGGCGGCATTCCTAATGACGAGTTCACCTGGGCCAGCTGTCGGCAGCGGGGCATCTCCCAACTCTAGGGGAGAGCCGGCTTTGACGAGCCATGCAGCTTGGTTTTTAGGCACTGACATTCCGATAGAAAGAATACGCGGAGAGAGCTTTGCCTGAGACGGGAGGTGTTTAATCAATTCCTTTGGATGATGCTAAGTAAGAAGTAATGCCATTTGAGCAGAACCTGCCGAGTTATATATAGGTGCTTTCGCATATCTGATCACAGCCAAGCAGCAATGGTAATTACAAGTCAAAATTAGCAATTGGTTTTAAATCAACGTTATTATTTCAAAGCAGCTTACAGACGTTGGGGGTATATCGGGATTATCTTAGGCCGAGAGACCACAGCCGTTGAGAACCGCATGTGCCATTCCCATCCAGAACCGAATGTGCCGTTCCCATCTGGAACCACATATGCTGTTCTACGGTTAAATCCGAGTTAATTCCGTACTCAATAATCCAACCGGATTAAGGCCTCACGATGCTTCCATTAATTGATTGACACAAAACGAGAAAGGCCGAGGATGGACGATGAATAGCGTGGCAACGGCAGTACATGGCCTTTTGACCCCCGCATTATCTACACGTCATCACGTCATGGTTCGCAATCTTCCAACGTCTAGCCAACTTGAACGATAAACGATTGCCAGCTACTATGCGACTGGGTCCACACGATCTGCTCGAGTATAATGCAAGATACAGAGTTCTAATCTGCCGAGATTGCCACTATGCCATTCAGAAAAATGCGCTGGGGAGCCATTTGCTCCGCCACAAAATTTACCGTGAAGAAAGGCAACGCTTACTGTCCACCATTAACGACCTGGACATCGTTGAACCGGATGATCTTCCCCTGCCCACCGCAAGTCCACGACCAGTTGATGCTCTACCTGTGGTGTCTGGGCATTCCTGTACGGTGGCTGGATGTGGATATCTCTGTGCCAGCCCGAAACGCATGAGACGACACTGCAGCGATGCCCATGGCGTCAATGGATCGAATGATTTTTCCTCTCTTGCACGCTCCGTAAAGCTTCAGACATTCTTCCGCGGTACGAAACTCAAGTATTTCGAGGTCTCGGCGACAAGCAGCAATGCCGAGTCACGGCTTTCCGATGATGAGAGTGGACATGGTAGAGAGAGCACTAGGTTGAACGCAGCGCCATCATCACTAGCACAGTCTACGCCAAATTCCGAGCCTGGTCCTGCGGTGGACCTAGAAACATTGACATACTTTCATCATTTCATGACTGCCAAAAATCTGTCACTTCCTGGGGCCGAGAATTCTCTATCGGCGTCACAATACTGGGAGAACGACATCATTCCACTGGCTCTACAACGACGGTGGCTAATGTGCGGATTACTGGCCATTGCCGCGTACCATTCCACCACGTGCGAGGATGAGACAACAGCACGAAAAATTCACTTTGATCGGGCGACAAAGTTCTATTCCGAATTCTGTGCCGGGTTCAACATGATAACCAACGATGATACGAATACAATGGCCACCGAGGCTTTTCAAAAAGCGCACAGGGCAGGAATACAAATCAAAAGCATCCTGAATTGCACACAATGGACTTTAAATAAATTCATGATGAGCCAAGAGACTATTCTGGGTCCTGCGACCTTTTCTCAGCTAGAGGCTATACTACGAGATATTCGAAGTTCTGTGTCTCCTGAATCGGCGACGTCTTCACGCATAGATAAGAACAGGGATGAGGGCTCTCAGAGAGCCTTGGATAAGAATGGATCCCTAGAAAACGACAATGCACGGACTATGCTACTCAACCGGATTGATATGCTTCCGTATCGCATGGCAGAGATATTCGGAAAACCAGATGATGAGCAAGATGCCCTAGCCTGTCTATTAGCCATTGCAGCCTTGTCCGAATGCTGTATTAGCAGTTTTGACTCCGATGATTTATCAGGGGTGTGGCAGTGTATGGCCGCATGGCTGACCAAGACAATGGATCATTTCAACCGGATGGTCTCGCTCCAAAACCCAGCCGCGCTTGTTGTGCTAGCCTACTGGGCCGCCATTCTGGTTGAACGAGCCGAAAACGGTGGGGCTTGGTTTATATATGGCCTCTCCAGGACAATATTGTTGCAGATCCGAGAGCATCTTTCTACGGATGATGCGGCTCGGGCTTTAGTTGAAGAAATGATGGAGTGAACTGGAAACTCCGACCCTCAGAGAGTGATTTGTCATGGCACTTTCAGACTTGAGCCATATTTTGGCCATCTGTATCCTTATATAAAGTATGAGTACCCTTCCTGAGAAATGTCACTTGTTTACTAGCTACGGTGGAAACAGCTACCTAATGTGTATGCTTTCACACTATATTGGACATAGTCTCCTCGCTCGGACAGGATATATACATTGTAAAAAAAACGGGACCTGTGAATTGAAAGCCCCCTCAGGGGAGAATGACACCTTATGCGATAGTTGCCTCCAAATTGGCTGCGTCGAAGCCATCTGCATTAGCGGTGACAGTGATGGCACCTGAAGCCCCCTTGTTGGCACGCACGATGCAGAGCGCCTTGCCTCGGAAAGCTTTCCGGTCTGTCGAAGGGAAGGCAGTCAAATCCGTGGAATCCCCATTGTCAGTCGACAAGATCTGACCCGGACCATCAATCGAAAAGCTGATGGTAGGCTCGGCGGTCGGCACCGTGTCGCCGTTGTCGTCCACAATGTCGACAGCGACGAACAAGAGGTCGCTGCCGTCCGCGGCAATCGAGGTTCGGTCCTTGTAGGCGGACAGGACGAGTCCAGAAGCGGTTCCAGTGGTGCGTACGGTAGCGTTGGCCCACTCGTCGCCACCCTTGTAGGTGACGACGCTCACCTCGCCCGCCGCGTAAGTGACATTGTCCCAACGGAAACGATACTCCAGGTTGCCCTTGGTGATGCGGCCCTGAGACTGCCCGTTGACGAAGAGCTCCGCCTCATCCGCCGAGGAAAAGACGTGAACAGGGGTGCTCTCGCCGTCACGGTCGGGCCAGTTCCAGTGGGGGATGATATGTGCCATCCGGATATTGGGGTTCCAGCGTGCTTGGTATTCCCAATAACGGGGCTTGGGGAATCCAGCCAGATCGATGATTCCGAAGTAGCTGCTGCGAGACGACAGGAAAGGCGTGGGCTCTCCAAGGTAGTCCCAACCCGTCCATACAAATTCACCGCCAACGTAGGGGTGCGAATCCTGCGCCGCAAACACATGATCCGGCGAAGCACCCCATCCGACCGCCCACAATCCCCATGAGGAGACCTGGTGTGTATTAGGGTCAGTGCCCGTGCCATTCTCATCCATGGTCGCGCTGTTACCGTCCGGAGGGGGGAAGAGGAACGTGTCCCTGGAGCTGACAGCCGACGAGCTCTCGGTGGTAAAGATCATCATGCGCTCATACTGAGAGCGCCAGCTGTCGAAGTTGCCACCACTGTCACTGTTACCCTCGCCCTGGTAATTGAGGCCGATGAGGTCGATGTTGGCAATAATGCCGCTCCCGGGACCGGCGTTGTTCAGGCCGAGTGTCGCAGCACGCGTCGGGTCCTCCTCGCTGATGATGGCCCGGAGACGCTTCGAGGTATCATCGCCTTGCTGGTTGCCCTGCTCGGGGATTTCGTTGCCATAGCTCCAGGCCCAGACAGATGGGTGGTTGCGGTCGCGGCGGATGAAGGAGCGCAGATCGGGCTCTGCCCAGTCCCCGAAGATGAGGTGGAAGTCATTGGACATCTTGGGATTGTTCCATGCATCGAAAATTTCGTCCAGTACAACAAGGCCCATCCGGTCAGCGAGGTCCAGCAGCTCAGAGGAAGGCGGGTTGTGCGACGTTCTGATGGCATTGGTCCCCATCTCGGAGAGCATGTCAATCTGGCGCTCGAGGGCTGGCTGGTGCACGGCCACGCCCAAGGAGCCAAGGTCGTCGTGCCGACAGACACCCTGGAGATAGATCCTCTCGCCGTTGATGTACAAACCGTCGTCGCGGTACTCGGTGGAGCGAACACCGAAGGGGGTTTGGTAGGTATCAATTACCTCCTCCTTGCTGTTGTATAGCCGGGTAACGAGGATGTGCATGTTGGGCTTCTGCGAGGGAATGGGGCCCCAGAGCTTCAAGTTGGGAATCGTCACTGTTCCGTGTGCGCTGTGTTTCTTGGTCGGCGCCACCGTGACAGTCGCGCTCTCAAACGAGCCGACTTGGTCCCCTGGGTTTCCAGAGTCATCCATGACGTGTACCTCGGTGGCAACCTTGACGGTCATGGGGTGATCACCGCCAGTATGCTCAACTAAGACGTCCAGGTTTAACGTTGCGCTGTCAGTAGAGACATCGCTGGACGTCACGTAGGTGCCGAACTGGGCAATGTGCACCGGGTTGACCTTGAGGATCCAGACATTGCGGTAGATACCAGCCCCCTGATACCAACGCTGCGAGTCAAGAGGCTGTTCGAGACGGATAGCCAGCTGGTTGTCGCCATGGTGCATGTATGGGGTCAGGTTCAGCCGCCACGAAGCGAAGCCGAACGGCCACCCTCCAACCAGATTGCCGTTCATCCAGACAGTTCCATAGGCCATGGCACCGTCGAGTTCAATATAAATCTGCTTACCGCTGTCCGAAGCGTCCACGCTCAGTGTGCGGCGGTACCAACCGACGCCCTGAGTTGGCAGCCGGCCACCGTCTCCTGAAACGGGGGGGTTGTCGCCGTCATAGAAAGGGCCCGAAATGGCCCAGTCGTGCGGCAGGTCCAGCGAGGTCCAGTTACTGTCGTTGAAGTTGGCTGACGCATACTGGATGTTGCGCGGGGGTTTATTTGTTGGGCGCTGGTGCCACGTCGACTTGTCGACAATGAAGTCGTTGGCGCCTGGCAGGATCCAGGGCTTGAGCTGGTCGTAGCTGAGGCCGTCGGGGGCATTCTCCCACCGCTTGAAGGTCCAACCGGCGTTAAGGCTTGTGCGCTCACGACCACCGGAGGCGTTGGCTCTTGCTGAAACGTCCCCCACGAGAAAGAGGAGTCCCAGGAGGGTCGCCCTGAAGAGGTTGATGATTATGCCTTGAAAGGCCATTGGGAAGACAGGTAGTAATGTAGGATGCTGAAATTCTTGGCTATGTAACCAGGGCAGTCCGAAAGGAAGCAGCTCATGTGGGAGGTCTCTAATCAATGATGAGGACGGCACAACGCCAGTGTTTATAGCTGGATTGCCCGAATGCGAGGGGGGGAAATTGGTGCGGGAGGGAATAGACCGAACCTGAACCATGTTAGTGCAGTGTAACCCTCATATTCCAACCCCCGCACATGGCCTCCTAGCTGACGTCAAGAATCACTACTAATATCAACTAGTGTTTACCCGTCTCGCTTTCATGAGGGGTGATCTTATCCCTAAAATTGATCTCCGCTCCTAAAGTTGAATCTCCGTGAAACATCCGCGAATCCCGGATTAGTGAAGCACTCGACGATCTCAGTTGGCGGAGTATTTTAACCCGAGGAGGGATTATCTCTTGGTCTGTGAATGCTTAGAATCTTTAACCGTACTAATGCCCTCCTTCTCAATAGAGCAGAGAACACCAATCGCAGTGAGTGTGATGATTATTCAGTATATATTGCGATGATGCTGCTTCTCCGTGATCTCTGGTTTGAGGAAGCCCATGGGGTTGAGGTAGATATCAGATACAATTGGGAAAGCTAGAGAAGAAAGAGAAAAAGAAACGAATATCAGAGAGATTTCTTGATCTTCTATATACATAGGTGGGTATATTCCTCGCAACATTGGACGCAGGCCAAAGCGTGGGGCCCCGCACACTGACTAGGACATCCAGACTTATTTCTCGTCTTCTAAACTCGATCCTGCTATGGTTAAAAGGTAAATACAGATCATTGGTGTAATAACCCAGACTACGGTCCTCTTCTTGGTCACTTTCGTGGACCTGGCTGGCCCAGATGCCTTTATTAGTATATTGGCTATCATCCCATGTAAGCAGTCTGACTGAATATAGCTAGAGCAGTACACCAGTTTTGGCGGTGAAATTTCTTGCTTGCCGGATCGCCGCTTGCCGCAGCGCTCAATCCGCCCGTGTATCCAGTAGTCAGATAGCGGTAAGCTATAACTTAACTCCGTCAGGGTGATAGGATTGGTTGATGTTACGCTGGGGCATAACTACAGGTTTGCCCTGTGATTCTCTTTCTTTTTATTTGTGTTCACCTCTCCTCCAAAACACCAAACACTGTCTTCTGCTCCTGCTGTTCAAAATATAGCTTTCCATATTTTGTTATGGATATCCAGGGTTGCGGAGCAGCCTCGGGGACTGGCGGGCGTTAGTGCTCCAGAGCAACAACGACGAGGCAAATCGCAAAGAACCTAGTCGCGACGGTCTTGGCGACAGTTATGACAACGTGGATCAAGACCACATGGTAGAGGATTCCTCTTCAAAAAAGACAACCTGTCAGGATCTGGAGAAGCGTGGACTGCTTCGCTTGCTCTGTTTGGGTGAACCTGAACGACTTGGATTCACTTTCGACTTTTATAGGCACAGCCAATGACCAATAATGTATTTACTGATTTAGTTTCAAATAATCTTATAGGCACTGCGTTTCGTAACATAAAGTCATCTATGTTCTTCGGCTCCTTCCTCAGACGATAGGACTCATCTAATCACTGTTTTTATTCTACTTGCGAGGGCTCCTCCGAATCTATCCTCTCATTTTATTTCAAATACTGACCTGTCTATGTAAAGGAGGCCGGGTCATGTTAATTAATGTTATAGTATGTCATCCTACTAATTATTGAGTAAGTTAGATGGAAGCTATGGAAATTTGTATGTCATTTTAATGTGATTATGACTTATGACTTATTCCATGTTGATCAGGCATCATCTTCTTTCGAGCATTTTCACATGAATTGCACAGCCATTAGCTTCGCCGATTTAGATGTAGCCAATGTTGTAGAAAGCAATGGGATTGCCTTTGCTAGGGGCAACTATGGTGCCATCGGACATGCCAGTGCTTTTAAGGAAGCAATCCTGGTCGCCCGGATAGTAGTCACCACCGACACATCCATTGCTCACATCACAGTAATCCATACATTCTTCAAAAGTCGTGATCTTCTTTGTCTTCAGATTTTTGCCCCCGTTGGCTATATAAATATTAGACGGCCTGCTGATACCATATTAAAAAATAAGCCTAGTTCTGACTTACTCTTCTGGCAAAAGATTTTGTAGACCTCATCTCCACGGGCTCGGACATTTCCATTGGTGAATGTTGAGCCTTGGTAGAAGAACTCGTTAGATTTATTTGATAAATTTTGGAGCGAGTAACCTACAGTCTACCTTCTCGTAGATCGGTCCATGAGGTGTCTTCTCGCAGATATCAAGGTCAGCAAGAGCATCCTTATAGTCATCAAGAGCCTTGTTAAGCCGCTCAGGGCAAGTGGCTTGGGCGTCTTCAGTAAGAGCATAGGCAGCTCCTGCACCAAGAAGCACTTGGAGGAGGTAGATGAATCTCATAATGGGCACTTTGGGACAGGGTTTTAAATCAAATAGAATTAGCTTCCTGTAATCAAGTCTGCTTGAAAAAGATGGATATAGAGCAAGAGAAAACAACAGCCGGATTATATATATGATACTACGGACAGATAAATTAATATTCCGGGGAATGGGTGCGGGAACTTTTGCATCCCCCCTGTATTTCCCCGGAATATTAATTTGTCTGTCTGTAGTGCCACGTATATAGTGGAATGTCTCGTCCGACATACCATGGAACAAGGGGAAAGTGATAACCAAAAGCAGGGAAGAACGGCTAATCGACATGAAGGAGTTGATAAAATTGTAGAAAATAGGGCAAGTTTAGTTATTATTCTAGGTTTTCCCGAAGAATATCAATAAAATAATATATTTGACGTAATATCTATTACATCATATATATATTTGCTATTGTTTTTCTTGTTTATATTTTTCTTGTTTCTCACCAGATTCCCTATTCGCAGACCCGATATAGACTGTTGTAAAAGATACAGGCGCACAGGATTATATTAGACTGTTATTAGCCCATTATATCGATTTTCTGGGGTAGGTTGTTATTAGCTCAGAATAAAGAAATTCTTATAGATTATGTGATTCTCCAGAAGAAGATATTATATATAATCTTTCTTAGACTGGATATAAAATCTATTATTGTAAGTATACCCTATCTATAATATCTTATTCTGAGTATTTTTATACCTACTTGCGCCAGTAGCGTTCGACGACAGTAATATTTTATAAAACTTTAAGTTTATTCTTTTTTCTGCTTTTGCCTCCGGGCCCTTTTGAGTAGATCCGAGTGAGTGGAGGTTTTGTATATCACTAAATCCTACATGTAACACGACTAGTTCACGTCTTAGAGTCCAGTCGATCTCTCTGTGGCGCTTGTTGGCCGGGTGGTTTAGCTGTAGCGGCCATACTCTCTATCTTGCCGATGTGGATAAGGGGTGCGACAGGGTCGCGGAGTACGCGTGGAATTTACGTTCTGGCCTTATCCTTAGTATAAAGCTGGTGGCGGCTGCCTAGGATAAGGTGACACGCTTATATTGAAGAGCCACATAGTCAAGAATCCCAAGGGAATACTATACTGTTCAAAGAACTATGAGGTGCCTCTGACAGTGAGCCGTCGAAATACAGCCCAGCTTCCCTACCGCACAGCAAAGCGTATGTAGTGCCAGCATGCAACAGCGCCAAACGACAAGGCTCGACCATCCGAATTATTACCCCATCCTACGGTGGTCGGTGTCACAAAGAACGAGAAAACATAAAAGTGCAAGGAAATCGACGGCAACGGCCTTATGTCTCCACCATCAGGGTGAAGGAGGATGGAAATAATAGAAGTCAAAGAATGAAAAAGGAAAGTCAAGCAGTTAGAAAGAAGGGGAGAATAAGGAATATAGCCTGCGTCCCCCTACAACCAGATTGCTTCCAGCCAGCAACTAACCAGGCCCAAACAGCAACGTTTCTTCTCTGCCAGCCAAGGCAACTATTCGATAATCCAGTGCTGATGGGACGCGGACCTTCTCTCGTGTGGCCCAGTGTCACTAGTGGAGCTGAGCAGTCCACCTAAAACCTGACCAGTGGCTTTGTTCCAGATCTTGTACGTGCCGCCCTCTTGCTCGTCGATCACCCAGCGCTGGATTTCGTTCCGAGTAGGCGGCGATTGTACGATGTCTGTACCGGTTTCCGAGGCCTCGACGGCCTGCCAGGTTGCCAGGCTAATGATGTTCCAGGAGTCGTCCGAGTTTTGAGTAAACGACCAGCGCTGGGTCTGGTCGCCACGCTTGGCCACCTGGTGGACGCTCTTGTCGTTGTGGTCGGTGTCGAGTGCCAGACCAGTATGCTCATTGGTGACGACGTGGATACCTCGAACCCTCGTAGGCTTGCTGGCGGGCGTATACTGCAGCCATGCCACTGCGCTGACAAACTTGTTTGCAATCAGCGAGTTGTCATTGGGGGTTTGCTGATCCCACGCGTTCCATGTAAGGCCGATGTCCGTTCGTCGGTGCTGTAAAATTGCATCTGCGTTCTGGACCATCCAATCGTAATACTCGTCCCAGAGTCCGTTATCGGACACAAAATTTCCCACGCCCCGCGCCATCTCATCTGCCCAGGTATTGTAGTTGGATCCGCCGGTGAATATGCCGCTTTGAGTGACACTTGCTCGAGCGTAGTCAATCGATCTCTTCGCGTCGTTATAGACATTCGTATCGCCAGTAATCTTGTGCACTAGATTGGCGTAATCAAGCCATGTGCCCTGGTTGTAGGCTGAGACTGAGGTGTCGACGGTTCCGTCTATATGGATCCCTGTGTGCATCGCACCAGTCGTCGAGTCAAATAAATGGTTCCAACTCCAGTCGTAAATTCCCCGACACTTGTCCATGTAGCTCTGATCCCCCGTGCTCTGATAAATCAGACACGCTACTTTCCCGAGGCTATTGGTTGACAGAGCTTCCTTGTGAGGCTCACCGCTGATGTACTCTGGATTCTCTTCCCAGATGCCGCCGCCATTGTATTGCGTGTCCCAGCCACGTCCATATGCGTAGTCAAACCCGTACTTGGCTTGATCGAGGAATCTCTGGGTTCCTGTGATCTGGTACCCGCGAATGAGCGCCAGCGTGAACCAGCCAATATCGTCGTTCCAGCCATCCCACGACCATGGGGGTGGAGTTTTGTCGAGCCAAGTGTTCAGCAGATTGTTCACCAGTGTCTTGGTGTTCCCATCGCCGGTCCGTTCATAGGCATCCTCGGCTCCCATGATATCGAGCGATCCCGTCCAAGTCTGGTCCATATCCTGACTGTTCAGTGCTGCCTTATAGAAGACAGTGTTGCCATTGGATGACAGAAGGGCATTGTTCCAAGCATTGAACATGGTGTCGGCGTCACTGGCTTGGAGAGCAACCACTACTGGAAGGATAACGGCCATACCTCCTAGCGCCTTCAGCGCCCATGGGGTGCGAGTCATCATTTCTCGCAGATAATTGGTGACAATAATTGAGGAAGAGATACACTATCCAAAGCTAACTTGGGTGAACATAAGATAGGCCAGGAGATGAGGTGATTTATAGGCTACTATGCCTCTTTATTATAATCTCTGATTAATCTGTTCTAGCCCGGCTCTGGGCCTTCACCATAGGAAAAAAAACAAAAAAAACGCACTACTTGATATCGAGGACTGGGTGATTCAATCTTCACAGCGGCATGGGGTTCGCCTTGGATCCGCTTCGGCCCCTACACTTCCCCACCGATTATGCAACCCCAGGTTTCATTTTGACTATGGTGGAGGCAGCCAATAATCTTAGTTCCATCTCCATCCGCCTGTGTGATATGAACTTACTGTAATCCGGATTATGTGACCCCAAAACAGTAACCCAAACCTGTGATACGCCCAAATAATTATTCCGTGCTTCTTGGGGTCGACACCGCAGCTATACTCGCGAAGTGAAACAGAAGAGCATGGCAGCAAATTGTTTTGTGTATCCTCGTTGTCATGCCGGCACCTCTGATCCTTGTCTATGACCGGCCCAGGTAGCTCCCATCGTATTCCTTGCATGTGATGAGAGCGGTGGCGGGGGTATTATTTTATACTCAAGATTTTACTACCCAGGCTGTGCTTAAAAAGGCCTCGGGATTCTCATGAACTTGTGAATAATGACCACCAAACCTTCATCATCAGAAGTTCACCTACGGCAATACATCCACGATGCTTTTCTCAAGAATCTCCTCCAAATCTCTGGCGCTGGTTGCCTTTAGTTACACTACAAGCTATGGTATGCTGAAGTCATCATCATAGCATCCAGCGTCTCTGCTCTGGCCAACGATGTCAACCTTCGCATCATGCCTCTTGGAGATGGGGTTACCCAAGCAGTGACGGCAACGGCTATCGCAAGTACCTTTACGATGGACTTATTCAGGACAATTTTGTTGATTACGTTGGTACTCAACACTCTGGAAACATGGCAGACAACGATAATGAAGGGCCTGCCCTGACGCCGCTGTTATTGTCGCACAGCTGACGCCCATCGCTTCATCCCATTCCGAGCCTGTTGTTCAGCAGTTCAATGCGGCTATCCCAAGCCTTGTTTCCACTCGTGTTAATACAGGCAAGAAGTTGCTTACTGTCAATATGAGCGACAGCCTCACCACGAGTGACTTGGTGGGCGGTCTTCATCCGAACGACGGGGGATACAATAAGATGTCTCAGGTCTGGTACTCAGGAATTGAATCTGCTGCGGCGTACGGCTGGATTCAGGCGCCTGTGTAGCTGGAAGAGCACCGAGGTTGTTGAATTACCGGAAATAAACGGTTGAAGGGTCGTATTCTTTCTTTTCTACTTCTATCTCTGCTACATTCTCTCGTGGCAAGAGTTGGGCCCAGCATGAACAAAACGGTGGAGTCATTAGTACATTTGCCGTTTGAAGGGGATCACCAAGTCTCTCGTTGTACCTACTAATTTTGCCCAACATGTTAACCGTATACATATACTGGCCTTGACTTCTTCCTGAATGTGAACCCGTTGTTTGTATTCCATCTGCTTAAAAACGTGTATTCATTTGGAAATCGGACGGAAGCTCCCATTGGGTACGTAGTCCGAGAGCTGAAACAAAAATGATATTCACTCGCACATTTTTTTGATTCTTAGACATTTGTGCCAGGTTAGGGATAGCTTCCTTCATAATCACCCAATTATAGAGGACCAGTATCTTAGTTAGGGAGTAGCTGAATTATCCGTCAAAGCACAAATTTGACGAGGGTCTGGTAAACTGGTACCGTTCTGGAGCTTACTATACCCGTATCAATGACACCAGCCCCCGCCGTCATGAGCATATTAGGAACGGCGTGTAGCGGATATATCGGTCAAAAAAGGTCCATTCCCACTCCGTTCTGACTCTGTGAAGGCATAGCCGACAGTAGACAACCTTCAGTCGGCGGTCAGGCCGTTTCAGACCATAGCCTGCTCGGTCCTGGGTTGTTGTGCAGGTTAAATAACAGCTTGAGATGGATGTCCCATTGATGTTTGCACAACCCCAGTAGCTCCTGTTGCAAGTATTTGAATTAGTCTCTTATGATGACTACTCAATAATAGTTCAATAAGTAATTGGTCAGAAAACTCTCATCCCAACCTCTTTCCTAGGCTAAGGGACTACTTTCTTTCGTCCGTGGACCAACTTTCGTCCGTGGACCAACTTTCGTGCGGGGTCATTTCCCCCCGGCTGACGTGCTTCAAGCCGTAAACAGATGAGACGTAAGAACGATCGGTTGCTTAATTATATTATAAAATCCTTTGTAGCCCTAACTAATCGATCATAGCAAGTACCTACTTGACGGATTCATCCAGTACTAACAGCTCATTAAAGTGATATGTTTTTGATGATCTACAGTACAATGGAAAGAAGAAGAAGCAAACATTTGCAGCTCTCAACTCGAGCGATTTCAAAAATAGTCATCCAATACAACGAAAATACTTCAGTCTAGCTCGAGTTTTCTCTCAAAAAAAATAGAATTAGTTTGGAACTAGTATTTATTGTCTTAAGCCGACTGAGCTATCACAGATGACATAAGATAATGCCGAGAGAGTTAATAAAGATAAGAATCTGGAGATATTAATAGAGAGGAGGGAGAAGAGACGTCTTATATACTTCCAGCTCGATAAGATAAGAAGAGACAGCCCTAGAAAAAAGCTTTAAAAGGAAACTATTTTTTGGCGTTATTTTATTACAGATGAATCGTAGGGCATAACTACCTACTTGTTGAATGAGTGCTAACTTTTAGGCAGCTACCGACAGGATACGAATCCAGGCTGTATATTCTAGCCTGATTGCGACTCTTGCTCCTTCCAAAGACTCCACCCCCTCTCGATCGTATCCCTATGCGCAACACTGCGAACACGCAGCGAAACCGCCGAGGGACCAGGCAAGGCGACAATATTCTGCCCCCGTGGCGTTAGCGATGCTCCCTCTGGCGCTTCGATAAAGTCAAAGGCCCACAGACATCGCATCACTGTTATCCCGAACGAACTGCGACCCATCTGTTCTCCCGGACACGCTCTCCGGCCGAACCCGAAGGCGGCCAAAGGAAGATTCGGATTCTCGATCCAGCGATCCGGTCTGAAAGTCGTGGGGTCTTTATGGACATCCGGGTCCCGTTCCATGCTCCAATGATGGGGGATGATGAATGCGTCCTTGGGGATTCGATATCCGAGATACTCGTCCTCTCTGGAGACGGAATGAGGGATACCCACTGGCAAGAGGGGTCTATAACGAAGTACCTCATTGGCGAATGCTTGCACGAAGGGCAATCGTTCAATGTCCTCGAACACAGGGATCCTGCTGTCTCCTATGACGGAGTCGATCTCCTTGTGGGCGCGACGGACCTGACCGGGGTTCTGTGAAGCGAGTGCTGTAAAGATATTCAGGCTGCCGGTGACTGTTATATGGCCGGCGGTGTACAGCTCACCCAGCAGATAGCAGTACTGATCCCAAGGCAGGTCCTCTCCTAGCTTGTTCGTTGTCACTTCACGGGTCCAGGTCCAGCCAGGACGCTGTAAAGCCTCCTCCATGATGGCAGTCATCAAGGTAATCTCGGCCTTGTTAAGATCACGAGCAATTTTCTTCCATGGCTGGAGAAATTCGGGAAGGTATTGGAGAGAAGGAAAGGCATCGACGAGAAACGGCATCCAGCGAAAATGATTCACCTTTCTCTCTATCAGTTTAGCAAAGTCGATCACCTCCTGCTCATCTCCAGCTGGCATTCGTTTGCCGAAGGCGAGATTGAATACCAAACTCGTGCCGAATTGGTGGAAATATCGCGCAGGATTTGCCGAATGGTCGGAGAGTAGATTATGTAGAAGTTGTAGGCTCTCCATTTCCTGAGCAGGGCGATAGGTTTTCACCGACTCCTTGCTCAGTAAAGGGGACTGGATACGATGTAGAAGCTTCCACTTTGGGCCATACGGGAGTAGAGCAGGCTGCATGCTGTTCGATGCAGTTTCCCGGAGGAACTTCATGCTCGGACGAGAGCTGTAGATTGCTCCCCGTTTGTCTAGAAGCTCTTTGCCTACCATCTGGCCACCAATACTGATAAAGGTATATGTTCCAACTTTAAAGCACACTAGGGGGCCGTATTTTTGGTGCCACTCATGGGTGATTTTCCAATGATCATTGCTGGCCAGTTGGTGAAGGTTTCCGATTATTGGGAGCGACTTGGGCCCCGGTGGAAGCAGAGCTCTTCCTCTCTCTGTACGTCTTCTTCTCCAGGCAAGAACCAAGAGTGTCACAACTGCTAGTCCTCCAATTGTCAGTACGCTAGGCATGCTGATTTGATTTTTGCCTTGTCGGTTCAGGTATCTTGGAAATGATGAGGGGTTGTCGAGAGGATGAGAAGTCTACTTTTGGAAAAGTACAGCTTAATGTAAGGAAGCAGCATAATCTGGATATCACGTCACACATTTACGTGGTTCTATCAGACAGTAGCAGACAGTGTCACACAGTGGAAGTCTTTAAGTTCAGCCCAGACGAATTCCGCCAATTACATATTCCTATCCAAACCCCTGTGAGGATCTCTGTCTGACCATTCTTTTATATGTGCATATCGTCTGTCTGGATTCACTTTTAGAATAGAAGGAGTTGCTGTAGTAATGTAGTACAGGGTAGCTGCAATGCAAGGGACTGCTTTCAGTATGTGACGTGGACCGCAATGGAAAAAGTCACAAGGCACGTTACATCCCCATACGTGGTCTTTTGTTTTCACTTCCTTTCTATTATTGACAGTATTGCTTTCGATTCGGCCATATGTTATAATATGACTATGCATAATGAGTGGGTATGTTTGTGACCCGAAGCTATCTACAAATTACTCACATATGCCCCCATTCGACAGCAGCTTCATATTCCATATTCCATATTCCGTATTTTTTTTTCTTTTCTACACTTTAACCCAAATATATGATAAAACAGGGCCTACATTTATTAAATTCACCAACCTTTTGAGAGCACTTTGATCCCGATTTTACACCATGGTTTCAATCTAGCAGGATGAAACCCAAAGGGCACAGAAACAATCGGAAGCTGGTTGTAATCCCCAACAGGAGGCGATTGCACTTCTCGAGTACCTCGCGCAAGACCACCACCCCGAACATGGATTCGGTGCAGTGTCAAGTAGTGTTTACGACACTGCCTGGGTATCAATGATCGAGAAGGCCGGGGCAGACGGAGAGAAATTCTGGCTATTCAAGGAATGCTATGATTTCCTGTTGAACGCACAGTGCGAAGATGGTGGTTGGGCCGCGAATGCCGTCCTCTTCGATCGTACTGCGCACACACTTGCTGGCCTACTGGCAGTCAAAAAGCATCTCGACCGAGAGGAAGACCCCCAGAACTGCCAAAACTGGCGAGAGAGAATATCCAAGGCGATAGAGTTCCTCAATCAAGCCCTTCCCCATTTACCAGCTGCGGCAGTGACTGAGCTGACCATCGGGGCGGAGCTCTGGCTTCCCAAAATGTTGGAGCTGCTCGAAAAGGAGGATATTCATCTTGACTCTGCCTCGGTTCTCTTGTGGATTCTTCCATGCAGGGACAAGAAGCTTTCTCGGTTCCCAATCGAGACTTTATACCAGCCAGTGGTTACCTCTGTCAGCCACTCTCTGGAGGCGTTGATTGGATATGCGGATCTGAATAGGGTCTCTCAGCTGAAATCATGTGGCAGTATGATGGGATCTCCTTCCTCCACCGCAGCATATTTAATTCATAGCTCAACTTGGGATGATGATGCAGAGGCATATCTCCACCGAGCAATCCACTCTTCGTCTGCTTGTCGAGATGGCGGTGTGCCTTCGACGTATCCGACTACCGTTTTTGAGCGTGCATGGGTTGGTTGCTTTTTTTTTTTTTTTTTTATCATCTCCCTTGATGATTTTTCTTGATCTTTTTGTGGTTGTGTGCTGATCCCGACGTTGTACCAACAGATTCCCGTAAACTTCTTGATGAGCGGCGTCAGTTTCGACAAGGAGACACAGTCTTTGCTGCAGAATATCGGAGTGAAACTACAGACAGTCCTGGAAGTGCAAAATGGTATTACCGGCTTTGGTGAGTGTTACCTTCTTGCGGTATGCAAGGTGTAAGTGAAAAAGGCTGATAGAGTTTCATTCTGTGTAGCCCCAGGAATGTGCATGGATGCAGATGATACCGCCAAAACATTAACCCTTTTGAATCTTCTGGGACTGCCAGCCAGTCCGGATGCCCTGATCGACAGATTCGAAGCATGTGATTACTTTCTGACCTTTGGACTTGAACGAAACCCAAGCGTTAGCACCAATGCTCACGTGCTTATTGCTCTTCTTCACACACAGAACCCTAATCGGTATATTCCTCAAATAGAAAAATGTGTTCAACATCTATGTCGGGT
The DNA here is from genome assembly GCA_015844325.1 of Aspergillus nanangensis. NCBI lineage: Eukaryota > Fungi > Ascomycota > Eurotiomycetes > Eurotiales > Aspergillaceae > Aspergillus > Aspergillus nanangensis. Next base: position 269,806 of record VCAU01000002.1, on the reverse strand, counting down.
TTGGGGGGCATCCGATTGCTTCGTGGAGGATAAATGGGTAAGTATCAATTCAAAGGATGCGGGAAAGAGAAATTAATAATTGTTCTAGAATATATCTCCCTATTATCCAGTGATGTTGATATGTGATGGGCTCCTCAAATACCTACGCCAGTGGGAGAATGAAGCACTTACAACTACTCTGAACCCTCAGGTACCACTCGTTCTTCACCAGGCTTTGACTAGAATCCTTCTGAATCAAAACCCCGATGGGTCATGGGGTCCAAGGTCCAGCCTCGAAGAAACCTCATACGCAGTCTTAACCGTCAAACGTCTCTTATCCTTGCCATTTAGCCCGCAGTTGCGAGATACATCTGTCCAAGCCGTACTAAACACCGAGTCGTACCTCCGTGAGCAGTATAGTCTCGGCTACGTACCAACCAGAGAGCGTCTCTGGGTCGACAAAACACTGTACAGCATCGAGACCGTGTCAAAGTCCTATATAATCTCTGCGTTGTCGGCACCAACTCTCGACACCCAGGCCAGTGAAAGGCTAAAAGCTTTATTTAACGCGCCAGAGTCCATCATAACAAAACAAGCCAGGTTCCTACACAGTCTCCCGTCTTTCTCCCAAACCCCAAAGTGGGTAGTCGAAGCCTCCGTACGAGAGGGATATATGTTAATTGACGAGCTGCGGAACGTAGACTTCTTTTCCCAGCGGGCCAAACTAAGTGATAAATACCTGATATATTGCTCGTCGTGTTTTGTCGCCAGCAATACCAGCGGTCGCTATTTCCTGGGTACCGACTATCTAATGATGGTGCTTCGGATCACAGTGGCAACGTACCAACTTGACACGTTCATGGACCACGAGGTCATGGCTTTCTCAACCATAGAGCTTGGTGAGCTAGAGAGTTTCATCCAGAAAGCCCTACGGCCTTCGTACTCTCTACCATATACATCCGAAGGGGCCAAAAATTCTAGCAAATGCGAAGACAACGACAATTCCCACGGTAGGATAGAATCTTCCAAAGCCCACCTCCAGGCCTTTATCGAGTTCATGCTTGCCGACCCCGATAACACAGTCAGCGACTACGATCGAATGAACCTGCGAAACGAGCTCAAGGCCGCCCTACTCGCTCAAGTTACTCATATTCGGGGATCCAAGCAACTGGATCAAGGGAATAAGGACGGAATTCATGAATGGGCCCGTGAGACAACGTTCTTCTCCTGGCTGCGCAGCTGCGCCTCAGACAACGTCCTCTACCCCGTCATCCTGAAGTATATGATTTGCCACATGGGTGCAGGCGCAGACCAACGAGGAAAAGATGTCTTCCACACCCCGGAGGAAAAATACATCGTCGAGGACTTCTGTAGACACGCTGCTGCAGAGGTTCGGCTGTGGAATGACTATGGAAGTGCGGAGCGGGATAGAGCGGAGGGGGTGCTTAATTCAGTGGATCTTCTTGGGTTGTCACCTGCCATCAACGGGGGGGTGGATGCCACTTGTGCGAAGAATTATAAGATCGCAGCTCTGGAGAAGATGGCTCGGTACGAGAATAAACATGTTAGGCTTTGTTTGGAACAGCTGGAGCATGCTATGAAGAAGGCAGATGTTCCACGAGGAGCGCGGTTGATGTCAAGATTGCGAATGCATGAGCGGGTGGCCCAGGTATGGGCGGAGATGTACTCGCTGTTCAAGTTTAGTGCTACGGGGGTTCAGTCTTAATTTGGAATTATAGTAGGTTAGAGAGCGATATCTTTACTACCCCCAAAGAGGGTGACTTGCATCCTGCAGTGACAGAGTTATTATCTTTAGGTAGCTGCATTCACTAACGTCAGCTTCTATACATCTGGCTTCCAGCCCAGTGGCAACTAGCATCACCACGTTATTAAGAAGCCCGCAATGTTTCAATATTCTCTTTTTGATCAATTTGGTAACCATGGACTAGAATCCACTATTCTCGGCTGCGATGCTCAATTGCGACCCTAGAATGAACCCTGCACCCCTTTAAATAGCTGCACCAACTTATCCTGCATATCGCAAAATATATTGACCGCCTATACACCAATCAGTCAGCCACTCAGCATCAAACTCTCTCACCCCCAAATGAACCAAACATACCTGAGTCAACTTCTCCTCACTCGCGCCATGCAAGTCCCTCGAGAACGCAATCCGATACCCCGCCTCATCATTCACAAACGATAAATTCGGCCCCGGTACGGCGGCCGGAACCCCAATATCAAACAGCGACTGCATGTCCGGGACCAACCCCGGCTGTGACAGCTGCGCCAACAGTCCCGGCGGGATGGTAATGTGCTGTACTCCGGCCAGCGCGAAGATCTCCCCCGCCGACGTCAAGCTAGCAGGCAGGACCTGGGTTTTTGCCTGGGTCGACTCGTAGTATTTCTGGATGAGGACACAGAGTGGGAGGAGCTTGTTTGGATCCTCGAAGCTAGATGGGAGTATAGTCAATGGTATGTTCCATGTTGGGGTAGATGGATGAGTGGGGGTAGGTAGGTAGATCTCCGGAACATACCCTGGTTCGAAGTGGACTTTCAGTTGATTCACGTAAGGGGCGATGTATGTGCAGCCGACTTCGGCGGCGAGAACCGCCTGGGTTAGGGTGAAGAGCGTGGTGGCCAGGGTGTGGATGCCGGCTTGTTCCAGGGCGCGACAGGCCATCATTCCTTCCCAGGTGCTGGGGATCTTGATACAGATGCGGGACTGGGGAAAGCCCGGCTGGAGGTGTTGGAAGAGTTGGACGATGCCTGGGGAGTGTTAGTATCATGAAGATTGGGGTTTGGTTACTAGATTTGGGAAGGTGTTTTGTCAGTCACTCACGCAGGGCGTTGACGATGGTCTTTTCCACGGTGTATGAGTAGTAGGGGTTTGTTTGGATGTGGACATGTCCGTGGATGTGTGGGGCGATTTTCAAGGCGAGTTTTACCATCTATGTACCCTTTGTGGTTAGTTGATTGATAGTGGAGGAATGAAAAAGGGGGCTTGCCGCTATCTCGATGGCGAGATCCTCAAGGGAGATCTCCGAGAATCTAGATAGTAGGCATTTAGCCTCGGAGACAGAGGCAGTGAGTAGTTCCGTATGTTTGGGGGTGGAAAGTTCCCCATAGGCGATTGCCTGGTTGGAAGTACAATCCTGGAATGGACCGAAATCCTTTGCCACTGCAATTAGGCCGGTGTTAGCCATGGGTCCTACTGTATACTGTGTTTTGCTTCCAGCTTACCTTGTTCGTCGAGAGTGTCGCAGTCCACGATGGACCTGGTGCGGAGGATATCCAGTCCTGTCTGTGACGTCATATTACTTAGTCGTTGTTCCTGACGGAGATGATTTGGATACAGAAAAAGGTGGCAGGAAAAGGGAGGTGATGAAGCTGCAATACTGGGGGTCGTCAAGACCCCCTCACTCCTTTCCCCACATATTAGGCAGTCTGAGGTCCTGTGACTCTTTGTCAAATTCACTGGCCGGAGCTTAGGCCTCCGGATCTCGCTACCTTATTCTATAAAGTTGTGTCTTTGTCTTCTCTCCTTCTTCCTAGACGCACACTATCATTATTTTTGATATGATCCCCGAAGCTGGTCTAAAGAAGCTTTTGGGAGTGTATCGGAGCTATGTCGATCACATTCCTAGCGAGACTTAGTTTCGTATGCCTCGCTTAGCACCCACCAAAAAAGAGATCCGCAGGTACTAATTAGGCACTACTTAGTGGCCCAAGCGGTGAATGTGCACTAGGTTGTGTATGGTTATTTACTGGTCGCAGATACTTATAGATAGTTGTGGAGAGTTCCTATATAGTTAATATTAGTTAATCAAAAGTTTAAAAAAAATTAGTAGATTATATATTTTTTTAACCTTAAATACACAGTGCAAAAAAAGTAAACTCCCACCACATCAACCATTTCAGTCACTAATTCTCGAGATCTTAGGTTGGAATCTCCATTTTTAAAGCATCTCCCGAGTACCCGAGATCTTCAGCGACCAAAGTAGCACACTTTTCACCAATAAGCAGTGCACTGGAATATGTGTTGCAGCTGACATTACTCGGAGCAATGGACAGATCAGCAACCTTTACATTGCTTACGCCGTAGATATTGAGTCGCTCGTCTGCGGTAGACCCGTTAGCTTATTTAATCATACTGTACGGGAAACATGACAACAACTCACCGACAACCCCATGAGAAGTCACGGAATTACCTTCTCGTGGGGCCATGGCATAGGTACCTATCCCATGCCAGGTTGTCTCAACATGGCGCCGCACCCACTCCTCAATAGCTCTAATATCGGCCTCCGAGTATGGAAGATTCACTGTGGAGACCTGGCTTTGACTGCTGTTGATTATCGATGGATCTTCTGCTGACTTGGTTTCACGGGGCGTTATCCAGTTGCCTGTCATGGTCAGCCCGGGTTCATATACAACGGATGTACCCGATCTCACCATGTCTAATTCCTGCAGAGTAGTGTTTTGGACCAGCGTAGGCCTTGAGCGTTGTATAACCATGCCGACAGTCGATGAAGTTGGCGAGTGACTGCAGCTGTACCGCCACCGAAGCTGTCGACGAAAGCGGTGGAGCAGCCTGAATACACAGGGCCTCAACTCTACATTAGAGCTGGTACAGGTGCTAGTTACATCAGTTCAATAGGCTTTTGTGGCGGGTAGGATCATTCTCGCCACTTTTGGTTGTTGATGTAACACCGGTCAAAGAATGGATTTTGACATACGAAGAATGCTCAGAATCCTGTTTCTCACGCATGTAACAACAGGACAATCTTGCTGTAAGTTTGCAGTTCCGGTCACCCCATATTTGAAATTAAAATCCCGCATTGCAGGTAGAAATATTATGGGAGGAATTGTTCCCCTTGTGGTTACACAGATGTATCAAAACCTCGGTTTTCCTGCAGCAGCTAGCCTATTAAGGGGTATAGTATGTCCTCCTTTCTCCTCCTTTCCCGACTGGCAGGCTCAATTAATGTGGTCGTAGGCAATTCTTTTAATTTCATTCCGTGGGTCTTAGTCTTTTTTGGCCCACGCATCCGATGACGAAGTAAATATGCCCAGCCGAGTGTTTGAGTGGTGTCCCGAAAGACCAGAAATTATTTTGCTGCGTTAGTTAGATGAAGGTACTACTAATAGAAACACTTAAATATCAATATCATGTTCCTATAATTTTTATGTGACGACTCAAAAAGAGATGGCGTTGGGCAGTAGGGCCTAGATGGTGAGTTAATGGTAATAGGCATACCCGCTTTGAACAGAGACCCTAATATAGCAGGTCTATCTGATGTATGATCTACTTGATGAGAATTGTGGGTAGCCTCGGATTTAGACGATCAGCGATTAGTTTTATATTAATATTAATAATAGTTTTATATAGAATTAACATAGATTATCTATTTAATCTATCTTATTTTATATCCTTACCCACTGTATTTAATTATATTCAGAGCTGTTACTTCACGAGAAGCTGGCCCGTAACAATTTCGAAGTTTTCAATAAATAATAATAATATAATTTTATCATCTTTTTCTATAAGCCACCCGTAAAAGCCTTCTCCACAACATGGTCAACACCCCCCCCCCCCTGGGCCACTAAGTAGTCAGTCAATCAATGAATCAAGGTTCCTAGTCTTGTCTCATTTTTTAGATGATTAGTTCCTTTAAGTTGGATCTTTTTCCCCTTTGGTCTAAACCTTTTTTTCTATTAATGTGAACAAATTGTCGCTTCTTTGAGATAGACAAGGACATGATCTGTCGTATAACACAAGTTATAAGTATCTAGACTATATTTAAAGTAAAAGTAGTATATGTTTAAAGATACATTCCGAGACAACACAAATATTGACAGAAGAGATGCTAAGGGAGGGGTCCATGTAGACAGACCCTCTAGAAAAGAATACTAGCATACCTGGCACACGTTAAAACCAATTCGTGTACTTTAGATGGCTCGTAATGGTATTAAAGTCACGTAGCCCAAGGATAATTAGCTCCATGGTCTTCGATTTGGTTAAAAAAGACAGCATAAATCCTTCTATGTAAATGGGACGTGAACATTCACTTTTCATACGGAGTTTCATGGGGCGAGGACACAGCCTTTTCAGATACAAAATCTACCGCATTGCCATAAAGGTTGGCAAGAAAATTGTTTCTTCTGGTTACTTTCATACCCAGCTATAAAAAAAACACCGATACTGTGTTGAGTGCTACTATAGACAACTTAATATATATGTTTGCACAAATGTCCAGTTACCAGGAGTGCTGAGAGCATGCTGGAGAGAATGGCTGCTGGTCCAGGGAGATTTTTCTTTTGTCATAAATAATTCAAGGAAATTAATGGCTGATCATTGTCTTAATCAAATAAACACACAAGTTGCTCTTCGATGTCTTTCTCAAATATGGGGCCACGTGATCACTCGCCTATCTTGTTCTTTTATCCACTAAAGTCGCAAGGAAGTTTGAACTCCCAAACCACGACCCGAAACTGATCAGGTGGAAATTCCAATAACTGAAAGGGCCATAGACGAGTGCACTGTTCCTGACTCGATAGCGATTAAGGTTTTGCATGACCAAAGCCCCAAGTATTTTGGTAGGGTAGCTACCTCAAGCTCTGCTGGATTGCTTCACTTAGGGTTATGGCAATATTGACCCTGGATTTTGCAAGGGCCTACGTCCGTCCGCTGGGGTGGACAACCCTCGCAATTACGGCATCCAAGTAACTGGAGAAAGAATCTTCCAGAGAATAGATATTTTGTCTACAAATAATTGAGTCCTAAACCGAAATTCTGGTGGTGATATGTAACCCTGATATGAAACCCTTTCCTTTCATGGAAAGAAAGAACTGGGCGATTAACGACGGGTCAACTCCTTCTCGGGGGTCTCTTGAATACCTCGGCGGTCGCGACAGAAAGCCGAAACCAGTGAGGTGAAGCTAAGCACGTCAACATCATATATAGATGGTGGAAGACGTGAGCGGGAGTCCCTGGAGAGAAGAAGAAGAAGAAGAGAAAGAAAGGAAGAAGAAAGGAAGGACGAGAAATATAAACACACGGAAAAAAACCACCGGAATGGACGGCGGAGATGGAATGGAAGAAGAATCTTCCGGCTGGTAATAGCGGGCTGCCGATTGGCTGGCAGCTGAGAACGGCCTCCAGGTCCCGTGACCTGACCCTCACCCGAGGTAGTCCGTCCCGTGATCCCGAAGCGTTACGAGGGTTCGGGAGTTGAATCGCAGTTTCTACCTACTCTCCCTGCTGGCTTGTCGTTCCTTTTGCTTCACCACATCTCAACTCAATCACCATGATTTCTCAGAAGGTTGCCCAACAGTCGCTGCGACGGCGTAAGTGCCTTCCCACTTGTGATTCTGTTCGCCAGCATGAGAATCGTCGCTAATGAATTTCCTTCCAGTTGCCGTCCAGCAGCCCTACGCCATGCGTTGGTCTATGATGAACGCCGCTTCTCCTGCTGCCATTGCCATCGGGCGTAACGTTCAAACGAGGTTAGTGAGGACTCTCGACCCGGTCTCTGTGGATTTGGCGAAAATCTCCCCCCCTCTTTTAAAAGACACTTTTTTTTCTTTTTGCGACAATGCATCCCTACGTCATGAGTCCTATTTATTATCCGAAATATTGCCAACACCGATTGAGACGATGAAATCAAAACCCCAACAATCAATACTAATGAACTTGTTAATAGACAAGCCGCTACCTCCGCCAACACCGAAGACCCCACCAAGATCCTGGCTAGGCAGCGTCTGAACCGTCCCGTCTCTCCCCATTTGACCATCTACCAGCCCCAGATCACTTGGTTCGGATCTGGTTTCAACCGTATCACCGGTGTCGCCCTCTCTGGTACTCTCTACCTCTACGCGACTGCCTACCTCGCATCTCCCCTGCTCGGCTGGCACCTCGAGTCCGCCTCCATGGTCGCTGCTTTCGCCGCTCTTCCCGTCGCCGCCAAGATCCTCCTTAAGGGTACTCTTGCTTTCCCCTTCACTTACCACTGCATGAACGGTCTTCGTCACTTGGGTTGGGATCTGTGTCTTGGAATCACCAACCAGCAGGTCATCAAGACTGGCTGGGCCGTTGTGGGTCTGAGTACCATCAGCGCTATCGCTCTTGCTCTTCTGTAAATTTTTTTCCTTTTGTCATACCTTCTGAGCTTTGTGGTTTTTAAAATCGGAATCCGTTGAATGTACATTTTTATACAAGTCAATCTAGGCAATTTCTTTTTTTTTTCTTGAGCTCCTTGGTCTGGTCTTTGGAAAATAATCCCAGCCTTGTTTGGCTATGAGAAGGGTTTACTATCTACATGTAGGATGTGCGAGAAGATGCTGACGGAATATAGGTAAGAAAGTGAGTGCTGAGGGCACTATGGCAGTTGGTTTGTTAAGGATATCGCTATATGCAGCCGTATATGAAGTTGGTATCACACATATTCTACCGCTCAATCCTCCACAATGTTGGCAATATTCTATCGATTACTTCCAAGCGAATTTTGCAAATCTACCTCGGGATATCACACCTTCCATCTTCATCACATGTAGCCTGCAGATATACACCCTTTCCATCGGACTTTTCTCGTCGATATTCTCAATATAAAGTAAGTCTTCGAAACACTGCTGAGCGATGCACATGTCAACATCGATTCCTTTCCATCGCCGCGGGGACTTACCCATCATATCAATTTCCCACTCCGAACAAATGCCACAAATATTGCACGCAAACTTAAGCAGGACTGGGAGGAGGGTTGGGAGGAAACGGGCTGGGGGAGGGCGGGTCTTGAACAGAGGATGCACTGGATGTCGTTGCGTCGCCGCTCCCACGGTAGCCATGAAGGCAACGATATGTGGTAGTTTTGCTGGTGAAGAAAGACATTGTTGAAGGCCGTGAGGTCAGGTTGGAGATGGAGAATCTTTTCAAGTCTTCAGAAGAGAATCAAGAGAAAATGCGTCTTTCTAAGATGGGCCAATGCAGGGATGCTGGAAGTAACTCTGAAAAAGAGGAATTTGTCTGTTGGAGAAAGAATGCACTTGTTCTCTCTCAGGGGGAAAAAGTCCTTCTTTATAAGCTTCCCATCTCCCGAGGCCAGAAAACAAATTCCCAGTGCGGTCTGCGTACAGCATGTCGCACATTGTTGCACATTGCCGTCCCGGTCGACGTCCCATCCACGGAAACAGCCCGCGTGGAGGATGCCTTTCCGGTTTTTCCAATTTGAATGGGCATTATGATCTAAGGCCTTTTAGGCAGCGCTGCAAGGTTCCGGCGGAAGACTGGGTTCATCGCATGTTGGACAGCGAACTTGCAGCCGATCCCGGAAGCCTATGATGTATCTGGCCTCCTGGTTTGTCGTGCTTTTGCAACAATCCTTGTAATCGAGGGCCACGAATTACAGATCTCGATAGGCTTAAAACGACTTTGCATCTCTTGGGACGCAGTCTGTCTTCAACTACCCGATCATCCGAGACAAGTTGGCCCCATTCTGGTAACACACCCGCGGACTCTGGCGGAGAAGCTACCGGGTTGTTTGCAGCAAACTACATCAAATGTTCTATGTCGTTAGTCCAGCGTGGAGCGCATACGTTGGATCATACAGCCAACGGGAGCTGTGATTCCTCCGGGGTTTCTGGCTAGGTCCATCGGTTTCTTCTCTTGTCGGTCTGGTGGAGTCGAGCGGGTCGATTCCTGGCGTCAGTGGTGTTGGAAGCAAACTGTGCAGATCCAGGATCCTCGGGAAGTGTACGTTTTCTATCATTCCATGATTGCTCTCTGGCGGGAGACTTTTTTTCACAGTAACCAATTGCACCATACTGCGACGGCCGCTGGATATTCCAGTCACAAAAGCTATCTCTCTCCTTTGAAAACACACATTTCCTTCACTAGTTTGGGATCTGATCTGCCAAGGCTAAGAACGAGAGATTCTAGAAGCGCGGTCTATATTAGCAAACATACGAGATTGCTAAACTATAACAAAGCAAGCCTACCTACACAACTCTGGAAATTGAAAGCAGTTATTCAGCACATACTAACACGTGGACTCCCTGAGCGGCAATGGTCACACACAAAGAGAAGAAGAAAAAAAAAGACAATACCCAGATTTCCGATTTGACTATAGAGAACCAGCCTGGGCAGACCCTATTCGACTTTTGTCCCCAAAAGCAACCTCGACAGCAGGGATCAGTACACCGGCTTTTTGACGCCCCAACAACTGCCGATAACCGAAAAAATAATAGCAAGATGCAATCTCCAATGCTAGCTCACCGTATGTTTCTATATAAGGGTGATAGTTGGAAGCCTGCTGCTCCTACAGCAACAAGCCGTCGACGGATGTGCCTGAGCGGATGCTCGGGAAAATAGTACCTTCTTTGAGGATCTGCAGAAAAGTTGTCATGTCTTGTCAATCCCATGTGTCTTTTTCTTCTTCTTCTTTTTTTCTTTTTTTTTTTTTTTTCCACATGTTCAAAGACCGCCTCGACCCAGCTTGGTCGAGGGATGAAATCCAAAAAAAGCCGTGAGGCTAGTTCCCCCCAGATCAGCGTTGCCATTTCATTTCAAATGACTTAAACTTAAGAATGGGCTTGTCGCCATGGCCCCTGGCTTGGTGTCACCTTCTACAGTCTTGGCAAGCATCAACCCTTACCGCCAATTTGATGTACGCTGGTGACCTTCAGACAGATTGCTTGCCGACGGATGGCGGAACAATCATAGGACTTGTGGCGTGGCAACGTTCCATATTGTTACGAGTGACGACGATATCAATCAAGAATTCTGCTGGATGGGATAACGGAGAGTAGTTTGTTTGGCTATTATGACATGACGCCATGGGTGAATTCTATGAGCATGCAATTGATTGACATTGGGGATGTAGTAATAGTAAAATACAATTGTAGATCCCAAACAAATCTGCTGGGAGTGTTGGAGGGGCTGAGTCAGCACCCGATCCAGGCTAGCGCGCATCGCGGAAATTCTTCGCAGACTCGCCGACGGAACAAGCAAGAACAAAAGAAAGAAACGACCTGCCTTCTCCCCCCCCCCCCGCCCCCAAATCCCCATATCCCACAATGGCTTCGATGTTGTCAACCCGGGCGGTCCGGAGTACTCTCTCCTGTTCTGCCTGCCGCTCTGTCGCCGTCCCCAGCGCGGTGGTCAGCTCCGCGACGCTGCTTCCCCGACGAGCCCTGTCAACATCCACCGAAGAGACACCCGTCGACTACACAGACAAGCCGCGATGGTCATACACTCCGCCCAGCGCGAAGGCTCCCTTCAGCCTCCGCTTCGATTCCAAGAGACGTGAATTCCCCGTCAACTCCGATCCCAAAGTCCTCGACCAGTTCTACATCCGCATGCTCGGTAATGATGGCGAGAAGGTCCTCTCGGATGAGGTCAAGTGGTTGGCGGTGACGCACAAGAGCTTCGACCAGGGACGGCGAGGCTTTAATGATCGTTTAGCGTTCTTAGGTGCGTGTTTTTGTGTCCCCCCATGACCCTACATGTTGAACTCCGTTAGCTTCTACGGCGACGGCGGCCATTTTGAGGGGGTGAGTTGTCGGCTAATCTAATGCCATCGCTGGAATACAGGAAAGCGAATTGTCCAGCTCCAGGCTTCCCTCGCTCTGGCGCAAAGCCCCGAAACCAACGCAGCAAACACTGTCGCCGATACTTTTGGCCGAGAACCTTTTGTGCATCCGGCACTCGACGGCCTCCCTAACCTGTCTCCCAACACGAAGAATTTCCTGACAAGCAAGTCGAAGCTGGCGGAACTGGCACAGAAATATGAGCTGGAGAAGGTCCTGAGATGGAGCCCTCGAAAGGTTAGTTTAGCTCCCACCCCCCAGGGTGGCCCGTTAGACACAAGCTACTACCCACCACGTTCTGAGGCTGACACTGACCAAATCCCATAGCCTAACAACCTCGCTGGCTCTGGAATTGAACTCGTGCTTGCCCATACTATGTATGCTGTCGTCGGTGCTGTTTCGCTTGAGAAGGGCGGTCACGTCGCGAACCAGGTCGCCCGTGAGCGCATATTGGATCCGTTGGGTTTTAAGACCTCGGCTTAATTGAGTGCATTTGGGAAACTGCGGGTGAATATCAGGCGTTATTTTCTTTTTCTTCTCCCCCATTCTTGCATGTGTGTTCTCTCTGTGTTGGTTGGGGATTTTCTCTTTGCCCTCCATATTCTACCTATATATGTATTTTTATCGACTAGATTTTGTGTTATATTCTGGAGGGGATACCCCATGAGAACAAGATAACATTCATGTGATATATATTTCATGTTCATTGATGCATTGCTTAGGTTTGTCGTGCTTTCGCGTCTGAAGTTGAATGCTAAATGGGGGCTAGGTGGCTCTATTATCCGGACCCTGTCGGGCCTACTACGCGTTCAATGCAGGTAAGACACCCAGAATCATGGGCTAGCTGGTAGTTCCTTGACCTTCATGGCTGAGTTTTCTGCCCATCATCTCGCCGGCCCCACACATTTCGGATAGCCAAAAAGGAAGCCAAGACGCAAGTGCGTCAAGTGGGGAATGCTGTCACTTTATTCCAGATAAACATCCAAATGGGCGAAACAAAGACTGCCCTGTTCCTGAAAAAAGAAATGTCGTTGTGATATCATCCTTAACCAGACGAAAAATGCCAGATAAGGTTTGCCATACGTGCCGTCGTCGGCGAGTCAAGTGCGATCGCTCCTTGACGAGTTGCAAGCGATGCCTTACGGATGGCCTAGAATGCCAGGGTTACGGCAAGCTCTTCCTCTGGAATCAAGGTGTGGCAAGTCGGGGGAAGATGATGGGAAAAACCTTTGATCTACCGCCAAGCAGGCCTGCCAAAGTCTCCGGGTTCAAAGCGTCGACTCCTTCCCCGAATGACTCCCAGATTATAGATTGCCCTGTCACCTACGAGTCTACATCCTTTTATCTTCCCTTGGTTGATCCCTCCATTCAGGATTTTAGCCCAGCCACCAGGTTCTACCTTTTTCATTTCCATCAGGGGTTCTGCAAGGAATTGGTCATATATGACGTTGCTGAGCAGAACCCGGGGCGTCAGCTACTTCGATACGCACACGGCCATCCTGTCTTGCTTCAAAGCATTATTGCGACTTCGGCACATCACTTATACAAATGTACTCAACCAGGAGGTACCAACCGACTCTCGATCTATAATGATGCCTTGGTATTCAAAGATCGCGCCATCCGGCTTCTGAAAGATGCTCTAGCGAATGTTTCCAACTTTGATATGAGCATTATGCTGGCAGCGGTCATGCTGTTCATTTACGTTGAGTTTATGAGTGGGGATTGTTGGAGAGCGCATTTGGATGGCGCGAAAGCGTTGATCGGCTATATCAAATCTTACGCCTCCCGCCGTCTCCTACACTCCTCCGAGGGCCTATTTATCCGTCGCTGGCTAGTTTCCGAAATCTTATTGTAAGTCAGATGCCACGCAGGTGTATATGTGATTGGGATTGCTTATAAACTCTAGCATTGATATCATAGGCTCAACCCATTCGTCGACATGGTCACTACAGCCATCAATTTATGGCATCGAGAAGGACTTTGACATTGACTCCATTTTGACGATGGTAGAAATAAACAGCTTCTCGTCTTTCCCGGCTCCGCTTCTGAAACATATTCTTGCCCTGGTACAAATAGCAGACGATTCTTCTGACTCTATCAATCCTCTCAAACTGGACCAGATCAGAGCGAGACTCGGCAGTATCCGAAAGTTCGATCCTTTCGAGTGGGCATCCAAGATTCAATTGCTATCGCCTCGCAAAGACATCGACGAGAGGGTGCAGATAGCGTCCGCGTATAAATCAGCGACATGTCTTTACGTGTCCCGTATGCTTCCTCCAGGTCACCTAGACAATTACACCCCGGACGACCGGCAGACCCTGGTTTCTAGTGTGATTGATCACATCTCCCAGTTTACCCCAACGAATGACGGTCTTTTCAAATCAACCATCTGGCCTTGCTTCGTTGCCGGCGCGGAAGGCACTGATGAAGACCAGCGTCGGTGGTGTATGGCGCATTTGACCATGGTGTCTTTGGTCATCCCGTACAAGACTGTTACTACTGCGATGGAAGCTCTGGAAACCATCTGGCAGTCTAATCACATATTCCCCATAGTGTCTGGCGAGTCCAAAGAGGAATGGATCCACGCACACAGGAGGCTAGGGATTGATATTTTCGCTGCCTAAGGAACAACGTATGCAGGGGGCGCGTTGGGAACGTCATTATACGCCGGCAGCCAGATGTCGGGGCAAAATTCTGGAGGCGTCGAGTCGGCACACGTTATTTTCAAAGGATATACGGCTCCGAAGACGTTTTGAGCCTTTCGTCGCGCCACTAGTGCGCCAGTCGTACGGCTCAAAGTGTCTATCCCCACGATGAGCTCGAGGTTGAGATGGTGGTTAACCGTGATGGCAAATCGCTCGGTGTCGTGGGTGTTGTCTGAGATGCAGTACTTGCATGAGTCACATGGGGTTCGCTTGAAGCAGGAGAGTGCCACGTCGTTTGCCGGCGCTGAAGCCCTTTTGATGGAGAAACCGAAACTGATTTCAGCCTTTGGTTGCGGCCGGCCATCAATGGAAACGGCCTTGTCTTCGAGTCTCCAACCTCCCTTGCGGATGCCCTCACATAACTTGCGCACCTGCGTTTTCTTGCACGTCTCTTTTGAAGTCCCAGACTTGATATCGAGCAGCTGGACTGTCTCTTCCACGCACCACTTGAGCTGTCGTATAATCGCATAGTTCACTTCAGAGGGTCGTCCGGTCGACTCAGCCACCGTTCCTTGAATCAGGAGCCGTCCGGAAAATACGCAATCGGATTTTGAATCCGTCGTTGGTTGATACAGCATGAGGGTCGTGTTTAGTCTCGAGTCGGGGAACGTCCGGGCATATATTCTCATTCCTGGATCATCACTGATAAACGAATGAAAGATCTCCACCTGACGACTGACATGTCTTGCTATGCCGTCCTCTGCCGTGACAGATGCACACAACGAATAACTGATGTCCCCAAGAACGGAACTTGTAGTCCCTGGGACATCTACCGGAATGAGAATCGAGAAGTTGACAATGACCTCACTCCCACCATCGGTCATGGGTTTCACTGCAAATGGTGATTGGGATAGATCGCAATGCACGACAGTCTCTTCAGCTAAGCGTTGTTCTTGCCCCGGGTCTTTATTGCCCCTAGGCCTGGGAAATAGCCTGATGACTTTATTTTCGTTTTCTTTCGTATTATTGGCTATTTTCATGGCCCTCACTGATCGAACGAGTCGGACATGAGGCCGGAAAGATTCAGTCGCGGATGTCAAGCCGGCCTGTCGAATGACTACCGAACCGGACAAAATCGGGGTATATTTTTCCCCATGGGGAGTGTGGTAGATATGCTTTGTCGATGGGCCGTTGATATGGAGTTTCACTGGTGAATTCATTGCGTAGTCATGTTCATGTACTATAGTTATAGTAGCTATAGTAGTGGCCGGATGGTTGGGTCAATATAGACGCAGAAGAAACAACAACAGGGAATTTCCAGAATGAGAAACTGGCCATGCACGATATCAAGTTCAAGCCGAGAGTATTCACTCCGTAGTCGCAGAAGACGGGGAAGCTTGTTGTTGTCTTAAATAAGCCCACTGCTTGAGTTGTTCTGCCGCTATTTCCCAAACAGGAAGCCAAGACACAATGGCTGTTCACTCCATCCATCATTAATTATTATTGGTTCCCCGACAACCAAGATCATATTAGCTTGGATTTGCTTTAATCAAAGTCCCAGACTCATCTATTCGGACTTCACACACTAAGTCCACATGGTGGGTGAGGTTTTATTCCTTGTACAATATTTCTTCGAGTTGACCGTGGAAAATCTATACATATCTATCCCCATACCATGACAATCAATTATTCTATCAACAACCCCAGACACAATAACATCAGTCAAGTCAAGCCAATCTCATACCTCTCCTTTGGCTCCATTCCTTCTCAACTCAGACACTATATCGTCGTACCCCTGAGAAATAGCGCGATTCAATGCAGTCCAGCCGTCCCGATCCTCTAAACCAATATCGACCCCCTGTTCTACCAGACATGCAACCATCTCCCCAGCCCCAGTCGACGCCGCCACATGCAGCGCCGTCTGTCCCTGGTCATCAGAAACATTCACTATATCTTTCGCGTGTTGACTCAACATCCGCGAAATCTGCACATGTCCCCCCGTGACAGCACAATGCAAGGCAGTGCGTCCGCTATTATCTCGCCGCATCAGATCTGCCCCTTTCCGCAGCAAAAGCCACACCACCTCGTCCAGCCCATTGGTCGCCGCAATATGCAACGGCGTGAATCCGTGCTTGGTGACTGTATTGACCAGTACCCCCTCGTGGTGCAGAAGCATCCACACCAGCGTTCTGTCCCGATTTTCATCCCACTTCTGCACTGCCGCATGTAGCGGTGTAAACCCCCTGTTATCTGCCTTGTTTATATCCGCGTTCCCCTGGCGCAATAACAACCACGCCGCCATTTCTTGATTGTAGTCCACCGCTCCTCGCAGCGCGGTGAACCCCTCCCCATCGGCTGCATTGACATCGACCTGCTGCCTCCGCAGGAGGAGAAGAGATATAATCTCCTCCAGGCCTGCCTGGGCCGCCCACCCCAGCACCGTCCACCGATCAGACCCAAATGGCCCATGTGCTGCGCCGTGCTCAAGCAGCAGCCGGACAATTTCCCCGTGCCCGCAGCTTGCCGCCCACCGGAGCGCCGTCCAGGCGACTTTGTCTTCGGCGTCGAGGGCCGCGCCCTTGCGCACCAGCTTATGCACAATGCCCACCATTCCGTATCGAGCGGCCCAGCGAAGTGCTGTCCATCCCTGCTTGTCTTCCAGGTCTAAGTTCGGCTTCTGTGGGAACGACAAGAGGATCTCCACGGATTGTGTGTCGTTATTCCGGATTGCGCGGTGCAGCGGTGTCCGCCCGGCGAAATCAGGGGTGTTTGAGTCGGCGCCGGCGTTGAGGAGGACGTGCATGCAGGATATTTTCCGGTGGGTGATCGCCCAGTGGAGGGGTGTTTCGTCAAGGCTGGTCTGTTCGTTTACTTTGAAGCCGTGGTGGAGGAGGTGCTTGGCGAGGTTGTCGGCGCCAAAGTAGGCGGCCACGTGGAGGCCGGTGATGTACTCTGTGGACTGGAATTGGGAGTCGCGCATGAACTGGAACGAGGTCATTACCTTGGTACTGCTTTTGAGGAATTCGAGAGCCAGGGCGTAGGTTTGTTTGCGCATTTGTCCCGCGGCGAAATGGTGGCCCCAGTGGTTTGCGGCGTAGGTGAGGAAAGGGTATCTTGCGAGGGGTTCGGCCTCGGAGTCGCACTCTTCGTTGAACTCGCCGAAGGAGCAGTAGACCAGACATATCTCAGCCATTTTGGCCGCGGCGTTCTCGAAGATATTTGAGGCGGTGTGTTGGAGGTATTCCTCGGCGGTGGAATGCGCGAGACGGACTTCCTTGGTTGTCTCGTCTATCTGTACCAGACCGGTACATGCAGAGATGAGGGTTTCAGGGGTGGGAAACCGGTCTTCGGGCAGGGCTTTGTCGCCGACTTGGATGCTGACGGCGTGGATCAGCTCGGAGATTGTCAATGCGCGCTCGGCGAACATCAGCCACATGAGAACGTTGATGGCCAGGGTGCGCTTGAAGTCATTTTGGCGGTTGATTCTTGCAAGTGAGCGTTGGTAAAGTTCATGGCACCCCTGGGGGAGATTGTTCAGGCCAATTTTCAAGTCTTCCAATGTGCCTTTGCTGGCGAGGAAGTTCATGTGTTGTTGAGCGAGGAGGAACCTGGTCGATGGGAATTTAGTATATAGGATGCAGACCCAGGGGGGGTGTATAGCGAGGATAAGATGCACGCACATTCCTTGTGACCGGTTCACAATTTTGTCTACCATATTGGTAGCAAATTGGTCATCTTTGTCGATTCCCTTTTTTACTATGCCTGATAGCTCCGTGTGACGATCGATGCGACGCTGTATATATGCCCCGATATCTTCATCTCTGGCAATAATCTCGATTTTGTCACTAGCCTGCATTTTCAGTTCAATATCTCTGTCATTCCTAGAAGTGAACAGAAACTTTAAATCACTTGGTAAACGACCAAGTAGATCCAGAAGCTCATCAAGAGTGCTCTCTTCGGCGCTATTGCCACACCACTCGTCCAACGCGTCAAGGACCATGAATACTCTGGTATACTGTCTGAGCTGCGCGTTCACTATCTTGAATAGTTCGTCTACCGTTGGAACCGTCTCGCTTCTCTTCCAGTCAAAATACAGTTGCTTGATATCGGGGGAGGCCCAGTGTCGCCGTTGGGTTATTTGGAAGAGAAAACTGCTTAACAAGCTCTTCACATTATGCCGGTTCTGGTCACGGTGATCGAAATATGCATAAATACAGATAGCGTTGCTTGAGAAGGTGTTCTGTTTCAGATGATTGACAATGATCGACCTGTACAGGAACAAGTTAACCTCGCTCCTTCAATGTGTCTCTCGTGGGGGATAAATATACGCGAGAATTGTTTTGCCTACTCCGGCTAGATGGCAGCTAGTTAGCAAGGTTCTCTCTATGTTCATTCAATCATGTTGTTAGAGACAGAGTGTCTTACGAATTCCATAGCACCACAGCCTGTTGTTCGTGCCATCTTCCCATTGGATAAACTGTGGTGATTCGAGAAACCACGCTCCAGACCCGGGGGCCTGTCTAGCTATTTCCGTACTGGAATTGTGTTTCTTTTCGAACTCGAGCGTAGATAACGAAGATATCCAATTGGGAATAGCATCTCCATCGTCTGAGTCTGGTACTTTTCATCAGTATCGGGGGTTTAAAGTTTTCAGGCGTATGGATATTGTTGGCGCCACATACAGATACTTGTGTTGTCTATGCAGTACATACTCATTAATACCATACCGACACAGATCGCATAGGACTGACGAGTCATGCGAGAAGGGATGAAGTACGTACTATATCTCACTGGACCATTGAACGAAAATTTCTTGGCGAACATCGCCTGGCTAATACCGTCGGATGAGTTCTGGGTAACTAGGGAGCCATTGTATGAGTTCATGAACTGTTCAATCTGAAAAGTCGCTCTGCATTTACATTCAATCCCCTGCGCATGCTGGATATTGGCTGTAATCACAGCTTGTTGGACATTCCGGATGGGTTGTATACCCCGGTGCAGCCTCGACCTTCCATCAGATATATTGTCAATGTTTCCTGTGGACTGGTGTAAGGACGTCAATATCACGAGTTTCCGTGAATCGTAAGACATAACTCTTGTCGTTTTCCAGATGGCAAAAGACTTACTCTACGTGAAATGGGCTGATGTATATTGTCTTGACTTGTTACCGACATGGTGATCGAATTTGAAGGGTTGGGATACCTTGTCCAATGCACTGTGGTGAGAAAAAGAAAACAGTAGGTTGGACAGTTAACTGGGTCCAGGTCATCTCTCCTTCGCTGCGCAAGGCTGGCAGAGCTATGTCCGATTTACGAGGGTCAGATTAAACAGAATATTCTGATTGCGTGCTGCATTTCCAGATCAGCCTTGGGGAGGCTCTACAGGAGCCTCGCCAGGCTTACATTTATGGACAAGGCGAGGCTAGACGCCCGGGTGTTTAGATGACGAAATACTGTTCTAACCCATAGCACCTACATGGTTCTTTCTAGGGAATCTGATGGAGAATATTGGAACCGTCAAGCCTCCTTGTATAATCATAGAATAATAGCTTAAATATAATAGAGTCTGCCTAATGCCCATCACTGCCCCCAGAAAATACTAAACCAGTAGAATTTCCCCTGCATTATCAAATCATCATCCAGCCATCTCGTACCATCCTTTCCCTCGAACGTAGCCTTACTTATTGCTCGGTGGAGGACCTATTTCTATCAGATGGTTCCATTTCTAATCGTCAGTCGTAACGTACTAGTGAAATTTATGCCGCCTGCATTATTGATTGATTCTGCGACCATAGAGCTTTGAACACTTCCATGGAAATGAAGTCCTCCTCCTCGGGCAGATACGGATTGAGCAGATCTGGAGTCCTAAAGGAAAAGATTAAAGCCATTCACGAAAAGCTGTCAGCGTTAAATCAGATTCAGAGGGCGTACCTGCGTTGAAGGGCTATTAGCACTCTGGATTGCTTCACCAGACCCTCGAACAGGGCCACTTTTCGGTTGCTGTTGGTCTGACAGGGTGTGGATATTACTATTGCCCTTATTATAACTCATGGTGAAGCGTCAATAACGGATAACCTCGAGTGTAGGCAGTTTCACTTAATATGGTGTATTCCTGAAGACAAAGAGACAAGAAAATTATCCGCTAATACTGGGTTCCATAAGGCTATGGCTTCTTTTAAGAGGATTCATGGTATGGATCTGTCCCGACACCTCCGAAATAGTTCAACACAATAAACAGATCATTCGTTACCGAAAGAAAAAACTCCTATCACCATGATCACTTTTCACCGCTACCTGACAGCAAAGCATGCGGCTGAAGCGAACAACAATAGGATCCCACGATATCTCTCCCCAAGGGTTGAAGTCAGTGATTGGCCACATCACCCGCCGGAAATGTCGGCCGTATGGCAGATATTACTTGCAAGGATTCGGTCCACTCAACGTGCAACACGTCGGGGGGGTACTGGAAGACACTTAAATGGAGCAAACATTCTCGAACAAGGATCCTTGGAGGTAGGGTCATGAGCTCGCTTGCATGAAGGGGGGTCGCTTAGTGTCGATTGACGATGTCAAACAACGCCTCGGGATTTGTGTTTTTATGGCTATCTATGCCACTTGCCACATATTATTATGATAATGATGTAAACCAAATAAAAGATACGTTTAAGGTCAATTTCCATTGATGCCCTGCCTCCGTGGCAAATGGGCAAAAAATTATTGAGCAAAACATCATCGAGGAGAGAAAGAGCTGCATGGACTTTTGGTTTTGGTATGGAGGCAAAAATTGTGCTACTGGAACTGAGAGATGATTTAAAACTTGGCTGATCTGTCTTATTCTGTTCTTCCACTTCCATCATAGTATAAAAAGAAAACTCGCCACGTACAGCCCAAACTCTCTTCCAATTCCTCAACCCATTTTACATGTGCACATGAGGGGGGGAAAGAAAAACTCATGACTGTTCGTGACCCCATGTCCGCCATATCACCGCCCCGATGTCGCAATGACTTCAAAGTGGCCATAATCTGCACTCTCCCCGTGGAAGCTGCCGCCGTCGAAGCACTATTCGACGCACACCACGATGAAACCGGGGAGAAATACGGGAAGGCCCCTGGCGACACCAACGCGTACATGCTGGGTCGAATGGGTCTCCACGATGTCGTCTTGGCGTTCATGCCCAACATGGGCAAGGGGGCCGCAGCAGGGGTCGCCGCGAGTCTGCGCTCGAGTTACCCGCAAGTCCAGCTGGCGTTGATCCTGGGGGTTTGTGGAGGGGTTCCACGCCGGCCGGACGGACAGGAAATTCTGCTCGGCGATGTGGTCGTCAGCGAGGGGATCGTCAACTACGATGTGGGGAGGCGTTATCCGGATAAATTCGTGGGTCGAGATGCGGTCATGCATCGCTTGCATCGCCCCACTGTGGAGATCCAGTCGTTTATTGCTAAACTACAGATGCAGAGGCTGCGAGGTTATCTACCGGGGAGGGTTAAGAAGCATCTCTCGCTTCTACGCAGCGAACCGGCTACGAGATCGTTGACCGTTCATCCGGGATGGGCGGAAGATAAACTCTTCAAGCCATGGTATCACCACCAGCATCATCACCACAAAAGCGTGAGATCGTGTGGCTGCGGTAACGAGCGAATATGTGATCGGGCGCGGGTCGCTTCGTGTCAAGAGATCAAGTGTGACAAGCGGGAGCTGGTCCCTCGACAGCGCCGTCGAGGCGGGAATTCTCCTCCAATGATTCACTTTGGCCTCGTCGCCTCGGGAGACACGCTGATGCGGTCTGGGATTCATCGCGATGCGATCGCATCGCGGGAGAAGGTGATCGCGTTTGAAATGGAGGCGGCCGGCGTCTGGGACATCCTACCCTGCATGCTGATCAAAGGGGTTTCCGATTACGCAGATAGCCACAAGAATAAGATCTGGCAGAGGTATGCTTCTGCAGCGGCTGCAGCCTGTTTGAAGTCTATCTTGGAGCAGTGGACGCCCGAGAGACAACGTTTTTCTCCGGAGGGTCAGGTATGTTTTTTCCCATTGCTCTCTCTCTCTCTCCCCCAAGTTTTTAGCTAACCCTCCCCGAGGACATGAGAGACGCCATGGACGCCCGCCCTGACTCATGGAAAGACGGGGTATGGATTGGAGCCAGCGCCGACTCTTCGGTGGTGGCTTCCACGTTGACAAATGAGGGTGGCATCAATTTGCGTATGCAGCTTGACCTCATCTCGCTTCCTATCACATCCCAGTCACCGAGGCTGTTCCTAACCAAATGCAGATCATCACCAAGCAAAGGAGTCGCCCTCCAATAAGGAGATTCCAATTTCTCAGCCCAGACCCAAAAATGGGAACTACCGAGTGGAGATCGAAAAAGATGTTATAAGATCGGTGGTGGCCAACACCCTGACAAACACTGGGGGGATCAACCTGTAATTCTATATCAGTGATACCATCGCAAGGACTGCCCACCGACTTCATCTCTCTTATTCTGCAGAAAATCACAGTACTCATCGTAGGCTGTTGGCTTGGTTATCACATCCATCCTCCAGTGGATCTGGTGACCTGGCGAGATGAGCCCCCCAGAGAGACTATTTGGTTCGGTATTTATTTCTAACCACGACTTCATAGGTTGCTTCGTTATGACATCCCGCTTCCTTCCGACACATCTCGCTAGATCCATCAACCAAGACACTGCCAATCGTTGAGCCACATGAGACACCGCCTCAAACTTAACTATGTGACAGGGCGACGATGGGCACCGACGCAAGCCCGAATTCACCCGCACTCCCCATGCGCCACAACGATCTGCCTTGGGTGGAATAGTCCATGAATCGTTGGTATTTCGGCCATATCCATTCCATCGGACTTTTTTTTTCTTTTTCTTTATTGCGTGGTTCGTCAGCCATCTTCCTCATCTTCCCTTCGTCGCTGCGGATTTGTGCAACTCGACATCTTGTTGCACCAACCACTTCCAAGAGCAACCATGTCTGTACCTCCAGGAATATCGCAAAAGAAAAAACGCCTCCAAACATATTGCAGTCCCCCATCTTCCAACGGGGGGGGAGTAGGGTTTGGTGAGAGCGACGTGGAATCCAACGGCGACTTTCGCCAACCTGCAAATCCCTTCGGCGATATAGGATATGCATCAAGGAGTCGAAGCCGCCGCTCTCGTTTCGGGAGGCCTTTATCTTCCTGTGATCAGTGCACTGGCCCATCTCTTCTCCCTCAGTCTGGTCGTATCGGGAGCCGCGAAGTTGGATTCCCACTTGACCGCTATAAGCACCCAGAAGCGATCCCCAGTGCACCAACTGCCCGGGTTTTTGGTGCTATTCCTCCTCCTCCCATTTCGGATGCTTACTCCGCAGAGCCGACGTCTGCAAAATCACATCCAGGGCAGAGCCGCCATCGTGACAACTCTCCCAGTCTTTGCTCACATCATGAATGCTATCCGCCTTGGAACGCGTCTGACAATTCGCAAACCGTCCTCCTACCATACCTCGAGGACCTGACGCTGAGGTGTGAATTGATGGAGAGCAAAATGGACATGTTTTCACAGGATCTGAAACGCATGAAAGAACTGGACGTGGAGATATTGGAAGAGATGCAGAAGCGGGCGGCGATGGAGATAATGTCCGAGTTTCATGCTGAGATTGAGCATAGAGATCAAATATCTACTCAGGAAGACGAGGTCCCGTATCCTGTTAGAGAGAGACTGCGTCAGACCAAAGCGCAGCCCTCAACGCATCACTGTAGCCAGTCGCCCCGGACTAGATGCCGATGCCGCGGAACGGACCACACGAATATGCCGCAAGGAAAGCCTAGGGAGCCGATGCAAAAAGGGCTGAACCCCGATCATCCGGTGCGATACTATTTCAAAGAGGTCATTCGAGATATGCTGTCCGAGGAGTACGAGAGTCATCGACACAGTGCTGGCCGCAGAATTTATTCCGACAAATACCCCCATGTGTCTGACTGCCGCAGCACCAGGGGTCCGGTACATCTCGATGTGACATCCTGTTCAAGCCAAACTTGTGTCAACCATACCAGCTCGTCGGAATCCAGGGAACGCAGCTGCCCTCTTCGTAGGCTCAAACTTCCTATCGGACCCAGCCCAAAGCGCTCCCATAGACCACATGCGCGACCAAAGTATCCCAATCTTCGTGAAAGTGGTTTCACAACCCCAGAAAGGCCCCGTGATTCCTCCCATGGGGTAAATCGATCTCGTTACGACCGTCGTCACGACAAATCTCGAGGACCAGAACCCCACCGCTCTTATTATCCGCATCGGGGCCGGATACCAAGAGGATCCACACTCAGGTATGTAGGACATATCACATACAACAAGAGAAGAAAGATCAACCTTGAAGCCGAGATTTTGACCTGGAAACGAAGTGACGGTTGCCGATCGACAGACGACATTTCAGTCGAAGATGCGTTGGATGAAAAGGTTTCCAGCCAAGAAGGTACGCCAGAAAAAGATTCTAACATCCGAAAATTTAGCATTCACATCTCACTGGATCTCTCGCTAGATATGTACGAGGCCCATGGCGCGGCTTGTCTCACCTGGGTGGCCGGTTTGCCCCCTGACCCACGGTGAGGCTGGGGATAGCCTCCCCTCATGGTGACACCAACACGAGGGAAGTTGTTTTTTTTTTTTTTTTTGCTTTTTTGCCATTCTTGACGCCTGATTCAGTCGATGACCCAATTTCTTAAGCTATTTTTCTTTCTTATTTTTTCCCCTCCTTTTTCTTTGTCTCTATTTTCTGTTTTTGTCCCCCTGCCCTGGATTCTTGGTAAAGATGATATGCCTGCTGTGGTTGGATATTTTGATACCGGACTGAAGATTTCTTTCCTATTTGTATATCTTCCTATATTGTGTTCTCTTCTATATCTCATTGGTGATACATACCCGCCCGAAGGATCTTTTGACAGCGAATGATTTCAGTAAGTACAGCCAACAATACTATACAAAACGTCCTCAGACCATATAGAAGGATTCTCCCGCTGTTCATATCGCATTTCAAGATACTGGGATCTGTATCCATTCGTCTCTTTTCCGTAGGATATTGTTTGTTACGCATTTGGTTCTTGAGTCTCCACCGTAAACGGTAACCTAATTCATCCCAAGCTTTCCAGTCCCGAACTCTGGTTTATTCACTGTTGATGTCATCGTGAACTTAAAACCAGGCTCAAAAGAATAAAATCATCTCACCCCACTAACGGTACGTTGACAAAAGTCAACCAAAAAATCAACTAAAAAACAACTAGAACAATACCAGATGATACGTTGGCGGTCACTTCTAACTGTTCCGAGAGAGGCATGTTCATGTTGAACTACCAGGATGGACAGTCTGGCATACTAACGTCGGGAAACAATAGCATCATGGTCTATTTAGGAGCCAAGTGCGCCGCTTAAGCCTCCTGGAGCACCACGCCCATCACCTTCTGAAAGATGTAAGCCTGTGTAGGAGTACTACCATCCACCTGCCGAGACTAACATATCTCCCAGTTCCAAATCCCAGTACCTCATGGGTTTGTCGTCAGGAGTCCCCAGGCCGCTTCTGATGTCGTATACAACATCGGTAAGCATGCATTTCCAGACGCATCTTCAGTGCTAATATCACACGGCAGGAGCCCCGTCGGTCCTGAAGGCCCAAATCCTTGCGGGTGGACGGGGGAAGGGCAAGTTCACCAGCGATGGAAAAGGAGGTGTTCGTATTGTAAACTCGTAAGATCTCTCCTTATTTATCTCGGACAAAAACTCATCTCCCCAGACCCGATGAAGCCTTGACCAACGCATCCAACATGCTCGGCTACCACCTCGTCACCAAGCAAACTCCACCCAGCGGTATTCCAGTCAGCAAGCTCTACATCTACAAATCTGTCGACATTGCCCAGGAATTCTACCTAGCCGTAACTTTCGATCGCGAACGATCCACCCCCGTCCTCCTCATGTCTGACAACGGCGGCGTCAACATCGAGTCCAACGTGCACCAACTGCAGCGATTCCCGTTCCACCTCCCCACGGGCCTCACCCCCGAGATCATGGCCTACATCGAAGCCCAGTTCGGATTCTCCGACGCCGAGATGCAGGTCATCACGCACATCCTGACCCAGCTCGTCCGCCTCTTCCGCGATAAAGATGCGACTCTCCTCGAGCTGAATCCCCTCGTGCGGACCGCCGACGGGTCCTTCGTTTGTCTCGATGCGAAATTGAACTTTGATGACTCCGCGAAGTTTCGTCAGCCCGAGTTGTTTAGTCTCGAGGAGCACCTGCCGGAGGAGAAAGATGAGTATGAGGCGGCGCGGTTGGGGCTGTCGTATGTCCGGCTTGATGGGGATATCGGGGTGATTGTCAATGGCGCCGGTTTAGCTATGGCGACGAATGATCTGGTGACTTTGTGTGATGGGAAATGTGCTAATTTCTTGGATATTGGAGGAGGCGCTACTAAGGAGACGTTGTCGAAGGCGTTTTCGATTCTGCAGGGGGATGTGCGCACAAAGGCGCTGCTGATTAATATTTATGGTGGTGAGTTATATGTTGGTTTCAAAGAGATATGTGTGGCTGATGAGGTTGTGGTGGTAGGAATTGTTCGCTGCGATATGATTGCTGAGTCGATACTTGCTGCTGCTGCTGCGATGGGCGGGTTTAGGATTCCAGTTGTGGTTCGGCTGCAGGGTACAAACTGCGACAAAGGCTTTCAGTTGGTGAGTAGAATTGTCTGACTTGTGATGATTTAATAATAACTCATACGACTTGCAGATTCGAGACTCTGGCCTAGAAAACGTGACGTTGGAGGCCGAGTTCGAGACGGCCGCTGAAATGATCGTCGACCTTGCAAAGCGTTCTTCTTGAGTATTGGCTATTATAAAGTCTCCGAAGGAACGCGATAATAGGATTATCGGTTTTGACATTAGAGTCTAAATTAACAGACGATTGGGTGAGTTTAGATGATGCATTCTATACAGGATCATATTCAGCCGATAGTCACTCACTCTCTTGACAAGGTTGGCTAGGATATATATCCTCCGGCTCGAACATCTCTTCCCTAATTTCACCAAACGAAGATACTAATATCATTATCATTAATTAATTAATCAGTGTTACAATTGTACACAGTCATCCGTCTTCTCAAAGAGTCCTCGCCAGAGCTTTCATTCTAGCCTCATCATCATAGCGGGCATGTCATGTGCCCTCCCAAACCCTAAGCATCAGCCAGCCGATCATACATTCCATTCCATGCCCTCCTCTGGATTAAGCATTGGATGATACAACAGTTCGCCGTTGATATTGATGATCCCCTCATGCAGATGGCAGTCAGCCCCTACATATTTCCCAGAGCTGTTCTGCAGATCGGCGTGAAGGATAGGCAGTCGAGAAGGGCCTTCCCGGATTAAACGGAGATTGCGCGACGTTTGCGTCACATTCTTTCCGCCCCATACAAAGTGCCCTAGTAGCAGTAGGTAAGCGAGGAGACATTCCTGATGGCCATGTGCCAGCGTATGAAAGAACGTACCATCTTTGTTACCAAGAAAGTCATCGAGTTGAATCTCGCTGGTTAAGCCGGATCCTTCCTCGTTGTTGCATATAGCAACGAGGGCGTTATCGGGGCTCAGATGGATATCGCAGGCAGTTTCGTGGAAAGACA
The DNA here is from genome assembly GCA_015844325.1 of Aspergillus nanangensis. Classification (NCBI taxonomy): domain Eukaryota; kingdom Fungi; phylum Ascomycota; class Eurotiomycetes; order Eurotiales; family Aspergillaceae; genus Aspergillus; species Aspergillus nanangensis. The sequence continues at coordinate 241,959 of VCAU01000002.1, read as the reverse complement.
TTGCGAAGAGGTTAAGAACTTGATTTCGCTAATTGTGTGTATGTTTCTCCGTGCGTGGTAAGTTGATGGCGAATATCATGGTTATCCACTGTCGGGGGGAAGTGCATGGGACTCGATTATATAGATGGAAGACGTGTAGGCTGGGACTTGAATAATTATGACGCAGTCGCGTAAGATCTACCAGCGCCACCGCATACTAGGAGCCCTCTATTCATGGGAAATAGAGAAATAGACCGCCTGGCCAAAGGCTTTCTACTTGGAATACGAGGGGGTGTCATATGATGACGCCAACCGACCCATGGGTGATCTACCGATCAAATACCAATAAGAAATGGTGAATCCGAAGACAAATAAAAGGAAACGCAGTTATAGCTAGCAAGATAATCGTTCTATTATATACACCGTGATTGTTACTCTCCTATGAAACATATTTTCTACGATGTTATAATCGGATAATATTGTCAATAACTCTTGACATCCTTGCCTTGTGGAACGGGATAGTATCCTCTCCAGTAATACTGCCGCAGAACTTTAAGAAGCCGTGGTCCCATATATTTATTCTGCATAGCCACAAGCTTGGATTGGCGAAGCTGCGGCTCAACCTCATGAAAGGGAATTCCCCTTGCGTCAATTTCCTCTAGTAGTACCTTGATCAAACCTATCTTGCCATGCATCGAGGCCGTAACCAGTGGGCATTCACCGGTACTGCTTCGAAAAACAGGATTTGCACCCTGTTTGAGGAGCATCGGAGCAGCCGCAGGTGGACTCGCCTCCGACGGGTTCGAGGCAGCTACCTGGAGCAATGGAGTCCGGCCACTCTCGTCCTGGGATTCGATGTCCGCACCATGCTGCAACAGCATGTCCACGGCGGCGATCGCGGGGCGTTTGTCCAACCCACTTGCAGCCTGATAGAGGAGGAGAGACTGCCATTCGGGATGGCAAACGTTAAAGCCTCGTTTAGCCAGGAATTGGAGGAGAGGGGCATTGCCCGCAGACGCGGCCGCAACGAGAGTCTCTCGTTCGTCGTCCCCTCCGGGCTGGGGGTCAAACCCGCGCTGCACCAGGGTAGTCAGCACATCATCCTGCACGTCAAAATTGACTCTCGCAACTGAGTCTATCAATTTATGCCCATGACGGTCTATTAAGGTCTCTTCTCGGACGAGAGAGGCGTGGTCGAACTTAACGCCTCTTTCGGCCAGCATGCGTATTTCTGCGGCTTGGCCGAATTGGATCACAGAGGATGTAAGAGGGGTGTTTTCGTCGGCTGACATCACGTCGATCTTTGCGCCTTTTTCAATCAGGAGTCGGAAAATACGTGGATATGGCAGTGCCTGGAATAGAATCGGATCATCGTCGTCGTAATTCGGATTGGCTCCGTTATCCAGGAGGAGCGACACGACCTCTTCATTACCGTTTCTTACACCGCAAAGGAGAGGGATCATCACTTTGATATCTCTGCTGTCGAGCTTCGGCTTCCCATCTGGATTCGCTCCCTGACGGAGAAGTAGACGTACAACGTCCCCATGGCCATTGGCTACCGCCCATGCTAATGGAGTTGAATAATAATTCGAGTGCAGTTTGAAGCGGTAAATCGGAGGGCTATTCACATCCCAGCCTTTGGATATCAGTTCCTCGAGGATATGGAGAAATCCACTCCCAGCCGCAGCACAAGCAACAATAGACTCTTCTCGCGACCCAGATGCAACCTTCGTATAGTCTATCCGTTGCATGAGTATCTCAGAAAGATCAGTTCGGTCTTGGGCGACAGGGATAGACAACATCTCGAAACTCGGCTCGGCGCCAACACCAAGTAAGTACTGGATGGTCTCTATATGATTCCGCTCGACAGCACTGTGGAGGAGGCTCGGATACCAGCGATTCTCCGTATTTAAACCCACGCCTTGGTCGAGCAAAAACCTCACCACATGAGTATGTCCGTTCCCAGCCGCAAGCTCCAACGGTGTCCTGCGATCTGCCTCCCGGGCGATAATTCTGCATCCAGCGCTGGCGAGAAGCCCAACCACAGCAAGATGACCTCCCTCGGCCGCAAATGCCAGAGGTGTTTTGTCGCAGTATTCGTCGGCGTCGTCTAATCTGGCCCCGCGTTCTATCAACAAACGGACGATGGATTCTTGCCCATACTGTGCTGCAAGCGAGATTGGCGTCCCGACATAGAACTCGCTGCGCATTCCGTATTCTGTGGCGGCCTTGACGGTCTCAACGGTTCCGCTTATGTTCATGTCAACGCCATGTTCGCAGAGTAGTTTCACAATGCTGTCCTGGCCGCGTCTGGCCGCGAGGGCCATCACTTGGGTCCTGGGTTCTATCCCGGCTATTAGAGCCTTGGATATTACTGACTCTAGGCCGTGAACGGCTGCCCATCGGAGAACATCGTCCTGACCCGAGCGGGCTGTGGCTTTGTACAGAACAGGGTCAAGAAGTTCATATAAGCCGCGATTGACCGAGGATAAGGCAGCGATCTCGCTCTCGTAATCCAAGAATTCGACGATATGCAATAATATTTCGGTTGGCAGATCAAGAAACATGATGTTCATCTTCTCCTCATGGAGAAGGGAATGGAGCAGCAATGATGATGTTACGTGGGTTCTAGGTAGAGATCATCAGGCAGACTAGGGCAGAATCATCTCTAGCGGCTCATCCTTCAACTGTAACATGGCCAATGAGCTTGGTGGGATACAAGAAAAGGGTTCATTTAACTCAGCCAATTATATCACGGCCAAAGTGGAAGAGGGGTAGACACCCATGTTGATCATCCAGACCAAACAGGGTCAAATGGATCCACGTACAACAGGGCTGGATGTAAGACGAATATGGTTTGGAACACGCAGCATCCCGATAACGTGAGCTGACAAGAGACCATAATTGCTTATTCCAATGTCTGTCTGACCTGCCTTACGGCCGCAGCCGGTGTATAAGGCGGAGTGTCCTCTTCTTTTAGCCAGAAATCCTGACCATCAAGCCATAAAAAGTGTACACACACTAGGGGTCCACCTAGTGTCCATATTTAAAGGCTATTTTCAGGCTCACGGCTTCCACTCACGTACCCACAATATGGCATCTCTACGCCTATCGTTTCAAAAAGGCCTCAAACAGCTTGGATCCAAGCTCCAAGACCAGGATAAAAAAGGGACCCCCGATGCTTACGTGACACCTTTCGACGTTTGGAGCCAATGTGATTGGGACTTCATAGCATACAATGTCCGGAAAGGCGGCGCAAGGCTGAAAATCGTGGATAGAAACGCTGGGTTCCCGAATTTCCCGTCATTTGACGTTAGGACGGCGAGGCAAATCATCGATCCATTCCGGAACTTGTGTTATGTTTGCGCTCGATACAATTGGAGAAACATCCTAACCCCGGGGTGGGATCTTGACATGCAGCTCTCCTATCTCATAGAGTCAATGGCATTACTTGAGCCCTGTTCATACCCGAATCCATACAGGGGAATTAACCTTTCGGTCGATTATCAGCTAGTTAACCCCCAATGTGCGTTATGTGGGTTTCTGATGAGGGCCCGCCAGCATATGGGGCTGAGAGCAGAATGCCTTGCCAGTTCGGACAACCAGGTTCTTCAGTACTATATCTCGAAGACGACTCAGGTGGTGACGCTGCATATGGGCGATCTGTTTCTGAAAACATTGGATGACAGTGCCGAGCAATTGATGAGGGCAGGGCAAGGGGATCTCAGGAATATGAAGAGTTTCCTCAGAACATGTGTTAGGGATCATCCGGACTGCAACAAAAAAATCCGGGACCGCGCATTGACCTTATACACCGACCCCAACCTGAGATTGAGAGTTTTCGATATAAGAACCAATCGAGTCATTCCAGCACCGCCCAATTGCAGGTGAGAATACGTGAAGAAAGCTTATCTGTATCCATGGGAGATGGCTAACTTGAGCGAGCGACAAAATATAGATATATCGCTTTATCCTATGTGTGGGGTGGACACATCTCCCCCCAACTTACACAAGCCCAGCTGATCAAGCCACCTGGCGCATCCACGTTGTCGAATGCATATGCGTTAATCGATCCAAAATTTCTTCTGCCGACCATCGCAGACGCCATCGCATTTGTGCGCATGATGGGTGAAAGGTATATATGGGTTGATCAACTGTGTATCGTGCAAGACGACCCGACAGAGATGTCGAATACCGTGGCAGCAATGAACAGGATATATAATGCATCCGTGTTCACCATCATCGCAGCTGACGGCGATGCGACGTTTGGTCTTCCGGGGGTGAGGAAGAACTCGCGGAATCTAGATCCGATTATAACATCAATAGACGGTGTTACGCTGGTCGTGGCAGAGCCAGAAATAAAATCTCTCGCCACGAGCAGGTGGGCCTCTCGCGGGTGGACCTATCAGGAAATGGAGCTATCAACACGACATTTCATTTTCACGAAAGGTCGCATTTATTATCAGTGTAGAGAGATGGTCCGACTGGAGAGTGACCCAAACCGTATCTTTGAACGGCCTACACCTAGTGACACTGGATCCCCCCATGCCGGCCCACCGGGTTTTGCGGAATACGCATTTCATGTGGAGCGGTATTCTCCGAGGTCTTTGACATACTCATCTGACGTTCTCAGAGCATTCCAGGGAATCCAGTCAGACCTGAGCGACAGGTTCGATATGAAATTCTGCCACGGGATCCCTATTGACGACAGTCCAAATGTTCTCCTCTGGTCACGTCCTGGTGATTCAAAGCCCTTGCAGCGTCGTTCCAACTTCCCAAGTTGGTCTTGGGCTGGTTGGACGGGGCCTGTATGTTATGAGATGCCTTATAACTGTTCGAATCGTGTCATACCCACCGACAGTGACTGGGAATCTGCTTTGGATAATGGGGTTCTCAATATCGAAGGCATTTGCTTCGTTCTAGCATTGAAAGCTGGAGGAACACGACAGGTTTATCATTTAGATGCAGAAGATTGGGTCAGCGGATCTCGATTGGGGATTCTGATGACTACAGAAAACAACCTTCCACCCGGTAGGAATCCAACATGGGAGTTTCTTATAGTTCGGCCCGAGGGCAGCGAGTCCTGGTGTCGCGAAGGCTTCATTTCTATTATGATGGACCGGAAGGACATGGGACATGTGGAAAGGCACGACATGAGGCTCAAAGACGTGTCAGCGATATCCTCTGCCGATGGAGCAATCAGGTGTCAAGAGGCAGCTCGAGGAATTTTCCAACTTGTATAGAGCCCTAGCATGATCATTCTCTACACGCATGTTCAGTTTACACCGACCCCTTGGAGCACAGAAAAACGAGAAATTTCTGTATTGCCTGATCCACCGAAAAGGCACGTAAGCGATCCTTTTCTGCAAGAGAGTAGGTAGGGCAAACATGGCAATTTAACGGTCTAGTGGGAGGTGATTATTGGAAATAAACCACTTCCAGTCTAGGTTGAATCACCGGATCTGCCGTGACTAGCGTTGAAGTCTCTGCAGGGACTGTGGTTCCCATCCAAGGCCACGGACCACAGATAGCGCTTTCAATGTGTACGAATTATTACAATAATAGGGAAGCAAAGTAGCAAAAGAATGTTTGGGTCCTCTGACGCCGCCCAGGTAACAGGGTACAATACCCGGCCAGCTCTTATGGAACCATGCTGCTCTACGCTCCTCTTTATCGCAAATCAGTAATAGAAGACTGAAACCCACTGAACAGAATGTTCAGCAGGCCCAGCAACCTCCAAGGAGATTTATACTGCATTGCACTGTCTGTTGGGAGCGTGGATAAAAGAAATTCTGAAGAAGAAAAAAGAAGAGAAGAGGAAAGACGGAAAAACGGAGATTAAATAAGAAATTGTCAGGGACTGCGCTAACCGCATAGGGGATGGTGCGTTGAGGCCTTGGCGCCTCAGGCGTCACGGCGGGAGGAAAGTTGGCCAGAGCCTCCAAGACGAAGAATGACCTAAACTACCTCCTACACTCTCTTTCTTCATCAACTTCCCCCAAACCACTTGCCCTCTTCACCAATCTACTCCCCCTTTCTTCTTTCCCTTTCTTCTCTCTCCCCTCCCCATCATGGCTTCGGCCCTCTTCTTCCTCGACCTGAAGGGCAAGGTACGCTCTCGATTCGCTTGTCTATTCACCAAGCATCCCTTCCTGCTAACCGTCTTGTCCAGACCCTTCTGGCCCGGAACTATCGCGGAGATATCCCCATGTCCGCAGTCGAGAAATTCCCCATCCTCCTCAATGACGCCGAAGAAGAATCCTCCGCCGTCCCTCCCTGTTTCTCCCACGAAGGAATCAACGTATGTTTTTGTGCCCAACTGACATCCCGATCCCCCCACCGCGTTCCCCGCAACCCATCGTGTTGCCCCTATTCCACCGGATCGCAAACACTTCCTACCAGATATATGTCGTCACGTACAGTGACAGGGGAAACCCCACTCGGAACCCCTCAGAGCTAATACTTTTCCTCCGTCATAGTACCTCTACATCCGTCACAGCAACCTCTACATCCTCGCCCTCACCAAGAAAAACACCAATGCCACCGAAATCCTTCTCTTCCTGCACAAGATCGTCGAGGTCTTCACCGAGTACTTCAAGGTCCTGGAAGAGGAGAGTATTCGTGACAACTTCGTTATCATTTACGAGTTACTCGACGAGATGATGGATTTCGGCTACCCGCAAACAACGGAGAGCAAGATCCTGCAAGAGTACGCTTTTCCACCGATCAAATCTCCCACCGCAGACCCATTCGATCTAATCCACAAACTCCAGGTATATCACACAAGAATCGCATAAGCTCGAAATCCAAGCCCGACCCCCGATCGCCGTCACCAACGCCGTCTCCTGGCGAAGCGAAGGCATCCGCTACCGCAAGAACGAAGTCTTCCTGGATGTGGTCGAATCTCTAAACCTCCTTGTTTCGGCGTCTGGAAACGTCCTGCGATCAGAGATTCTGGGTGCGGTCAAGATGAAGTGCTATCTCAGTGGAATGCCGGAGCTGCGCTTGGGTCTCAACGATAAGGCCATGTTCGAGACGACGGGCCGTGCCACGCGCGGAAAGGCGGTCGAGATGGAAGACGTCAAATTTCACCAATGTGTGCGACTCTCGCGATTCGAGAACGACCGCACGATCAGTTTCATACCCCCCGACGGAGAGTTCGAGCTCATGAGTTACCGTCTAAACACACAGGTGAAGCCGCTGATCTGGGTCGAGTGTCTGGTGGAATCGCACTCTGGTTCGCGGATAGAGTATATGTTGAAGGTAGGCTGTTTTGCCTGTTTCTTGCGGGGTCATTGATATACCCCTCCCCTCCATGGAGACAGATGCTTACCTGTGGATGTTTAGGCCAAAGCACAGTTCAAGCGTCGCAGCACCGCTAATAACGTGGAGATCATCGTTCCCGTTCCGGAAGACGCAGATTCGCCCCGATTCCGCACCAACATCGGTACCGTTCACTACGCGCCGGAGAAATCGGCCATTGTTTGGAAGATCAAGCAGTTCGGTGGTGGGAAGGAATTCCTCATGCGCGCTGAGTTGGGTCTGCCGTCCGTCAAAGGAGATGATGAACATGGTGGTGGTATGACTGGTGGCTTTGGTGGCAGCATGGGTGGTGCTGGACAAGGCAAGGCCAAGCGGCCTATCAACGTAAAATTCGAAATCCCCTATTTCACCACAAGTGGTATCCAAGTACGGTACCTGAAGATCACTGAACCCAAGGTATGAGAATCCGTCCGATTTGACTTATGAAAATTATACCGGCCAAGCAAGTACTGACGCAACCACAGCTCCAATACCCCTCCTTGCCATGGGTTCGATACATCACCCAATCAGGTGACATTGCCGTCCGCATGCCCGATGTACAATGATGTAAGGCGGTTTTTTTTATAGCTCAATAGATCTGGTTGCTGTAGTCTGTCCAGTAGTATATAATTAATCTGACGAGTACTACAACTATGAACTTTAAAAAATGACACTTTCTCCAATCCTGATTTGATATTTTCAATTGTATTCCTATCTGTTTGTTTGTACGCTGAAATCCAGGGTGCAATGACAGCAGATATCAATCATACGAGGGTATCTCACAAAATATGACTAGGCAAACAAAAATCAAGAGCACGTTTCTTCAGACCCCGAACGCCGTCGTCACACGCGTACAAGCCGACCCAGCTCGGCGAGTCAACCCAAAAAATAAAAAGAACATTTAAAGAAAATTGGGGGAAGGGGGAGGAACGCAGGGGAAAGAACAGATTCCGACACGTCAAATAACAACCTTAATAGTTATTGCTATTCGTTGTCTCCCCATCCGGAGTCTCCATCGCAGGAAGTGGGAATCCATCCCCATAGCCCGTATTGGTCGCCTTCGCAAAGCCCTCACGAGCCAACATTGTATTCAACACTGCACAATTATACGCGGCTTCACCGGGAGGCACCACCACAAAGATATAGGTATTATCGGTAAAGCGACCCAAAAAGACATTGTACAGGGGACTCTTGGTGTGCATGACGACGAATCCGGCGGACGCAGGGGTCGTATGGGTATTCCGGGCCGCGCAGTGTTTAAACGCCTTCATGATATTGGACAGCCGCTCATGCCGGTCTTTATAGGGGTTTGCCTCGCCGACTTCCGACGACACGGACGTGACGGTGAGGAAGGTCGAGCGCTCGAAGAGGATGACATCCTCTGCGTCGATGCGCTTGGCGAAGGCCTCCAGGAAGCGCTCGATGATGGTCAGATTCGGGATGAGACGGTGCACGATGCCGGCCCAGGCCTTGTACAGCGATTGGTCCCAGATGCTGCTGCCGAAGGTGTCGATGGCGAAGTTGTCGGAGCGGCTGCGGATCAGGGCGGAGCGTTCCTCGTAGATGCGGGTGCGGTGTTCGAGCTGGATCAGATCGAGCTTGTGGACGAGACAGAACACGTAGGCGTGGGGGCTATATTCTTTGAGCGCGGTGATGATGGCGTGGTAGGTGTCGAGGTCGCGGTCAACTTCGCGGGATTCGATGTCGAAGACGTAGATTAGGACGGCTACGTCGGAGAAGATGTTGCTGCGTTGCGAGGCGAGGTAGGTTTCCATGAAGGCGTCTTGGCTGTTGGGGGAAAGGGCAGGATGCATAGGTTAGCTTGGGTTATTTGTGTAGATGAAATAGGTCAAGGGAATGGGGGTTTATGGGCCGAACAAGAGCTTACCCTCCACAATCCCACAGGTTCAACGTCAGGTTCCCCATGAATTTGACGTGACTGTGCTCCACATCAATAGTAGCCCCCAGTCGACGTACGTCTTTGGCGACATAGTTGCTGAAGATAATGGAACGCATAGACGACTTGCCGGAGCCGCTCTTGCCCATCAAGAGCACCTTTTTCTTCTTCTTTCGGCCGTCCATGATTATATGCGGTGTCTCCAGGTCCGGGGACTGTAGGTAGGGTGTACCCCGCAGATGCGGGCACTCACGGTACGGAGGAAGAACGGCGAGCTGGTCGAGGGCGGTTCAGCATTGGTGATGCCTTGCACCCATTGAGGACGGAGACTCCGGAGGCCACGGGCGTTCAATTGGGGTGGATAATCAATGGCTGAGCGAGGAACGTGCGGAGATCTGAGCGGTTCTTGTTCTTGTTCTCTCCAGCCTCGTCATTTCAAATCCACGCTGTGGGGGTCAATAATGTTCCGATCGGATCAGGTGATTTGCCAATCCTGCATAATTATTACGTCATGCTTTAGTCAACTTTGCATGACTTCGCATATCTTTAATGAACTACACTACGCATCAAACTAGGAAATTTCGAGGAAAACCGCTTGGAGGGGCTATTTTTGAGGCGGTAAAGGAGATATGGGAAGAGCGCCATTTTGCGTTAACGGTTGAGAGTATTTCACTAACAGCTTTTGGCCATGTAACACAACTAGTTGCAACTGGAGTCTCATCAATTGATTCTAGCTTGGGAAGAGGGTGTCCAGTGGTTTCTTGAATTACTTCTAGGTAGGTACCTCCTTGGTGCCAGGGACGTACTAAAAGTGTTTGATATGCGGTGTTCAACGATTATTGCTATGACAAAAAACTGTAGTTCGACTTCCTAAAGAATTTAAATAAGACCTGGAATCTAGTGACCTCCCCACTGCTCGCCCCTTATTCAAACCCTTTGCCGCGAACTGACCATACAGTTCGTGGAAGTTGTACAGCACTAAATGGGTCTACAGATACACGATACGGGTATGGAGTTTCTTTGATTTAGAGAAAGATATATATATATATATATATAAAAGACCGGAAAAACGGAAAAATGGAAAACTGGAAAACTGGAATAAAATTAGAAGTATGGTAGAGCAGACTCGACATAGGGGGCTCAGAGTTAGCCTCAGGCCATTATCTCCTCTTCCTCGTCTTCCTCCTCGTCCTCCTCCTCCCCTCCTCCTGCAACAACACCAACAACAACAACAGCTGCAGCAGCAGTAAAATGTTTGCTCGAGGAGCTAGAGGAGGAGCTAGAGGAGGAGCTAGAGGAGGAGTACGCGGTCCCACTCTTGCCCACCCACCGTGCCTTTTAAAATGGTTAATGTTGAAGCTCTGGTTTGCCTTAGGCCGCCACCTCGCTTAGGGAATGGAATCAAACAGGTGAAAGAGGGACAAAGGGGTGAATGGCTTCAAAGGCGTTTTTGATGAATATTTTCCTTTATTCGGCCACATATAAATAGTGGCCAGATAGTCGCTCCTTCCTTCTTCTTCTTCTTCTCCTTCCTCTCTTCAAGAGCTTCATTTAGCTAGAATCATCATCAATTTGGTCAATTTCATCACGACTCTACGCATCATTTCATTGGCTGTTGAGCGATGAAGCTGAAGAAATGATGCGTAAATCGCGATAATATTGAAGCTCTTCTGAATATGGGAATAGGAATAAGGAAGAAGCGACTATCTGACCACTATTTATATATGGTCAAACAAAGAATAAATCCACCTCTTTGATCCTTTTGATCCCGTTGAGCCCTTTGAGCGATGTGGCGGCCTAAAGCAAACCAGAGCTTCAACAGTTAACAAGGAAGGTTTATTTACTAATTCGAAAATTTAGGTTCGCAAGCGCAACGCTTGCGGCCACAGTGGCACATGCTATTTGGTCCTGGGGATCATGGCCGAAGAAATGGATATGGAAGACGGGCTATACTACAATAACGAGTAGTTGAAGTCGAATACGAACTCAGTGCAGTATACCGCAATTGATGACGGTCAATTACAACATACTGTCTCTAAAAAGATTATTTCTATTATTGAATGCAAGAACAAAAGGATTGGGCGACATGCGGCGAAGGTTCAAATGCAGGAGGTAGCGGAGGTCATCGCTTGGATAAAGGAGTATCCCGATGACAATCTTCAGTGAGAATCATATCTCATCAGCTCATTCTTTTACTAATACTTAAAAAGCGAATTCTAGTATCCCAAGATGGCGACACTATGTATATCACCTTCCCAGAATTTGACCATACCTGGTTGAGATATCTTCGAACGGGTTGACGTCATGGGGTTGAACTTATGGAAATGATAAAGTATGGGCCCTATAGAATTTGGAAACGTAGGGAGATGGAATCCTTTGCGGAGATCATTCTTGCAATAGTACTAGACGCATGAGAGTCCCCAGAGCTTTAAAGAGGACAATAACCCAGGTCGATAAGACCGGCAATCATTTTCTTAGAGAGCTTGTATTGGCTAATTTTATTGCTAAACCTCCAGACAAATCCCTTCCAGATTTTATACACCGTCAAAGATAGTAGATTTTTATCGAATCATGTACCACCAGGGCCTTTCTGTCAAGCCTCACTATTAATGTTATGCGATATGTAGATTGATGTGAGAATGATAATATTACAAAGCTTCTCGCCATATGATGGCAACATACTTTTTTTTTCTATGATCTTCAGTTAAAGGTAATCTGGTTTGATTTAAAGGTCATTGTTTCGTCATAAACCAAACTTTGGAAGATTGGAAGAGAATGGAAATTCATGGAGACTGGAAGGAAGCATCTGACCGATCTTCAAATCCCCCGGGTGAGCTCTTCCCACTAGTTGACGCCATGAACACTCGAGCATTACAACCCAAGCTCTCGGAGGAGGAGGCAGAACGGTTGGAGGAAGAGCAGAATGACCCTTTGAAACCATCGACTTTTAAGTATCCCCTTCCGGTCACGCTAGAGCATGAGCATCGATTTCCCGTTTTGTTGATTTCGTGCCAGGGTCCGCAACATGCTCGCATTCTTTATTCTTGTATGGGCGGCGACACCTTGGTGATTCGTCAGTCAAAACTATACAGCTTCGAAAAACAGATCACGGCTCCCTGGGACCTTTTCACCCGCTGGATGTTGAGTCATCCCAAAAAGGAGACCTAGTTTGTTTACTACATGGGGTGTGAGGAGTTTTTAGAAGGCATTTTCAAACTATCTGTCTGGATAGTGGCCAGGTCGATAAGACCGGTATCTACTCAAAACGTCTTTCAAATGTTTAGGAAGACCGCGTTGCTTTTTCCGAATAAAAAGAAATGAGAATGCCCGCCCCAATTTGACATCTCGTAGGGATAGCATGTTGATATATTCAATCCACGTAGAGAATCAAATTGATGATTCCCATGGCTTATTAACTAGGTACTAGTTGAAATACCTGGGGATGACAATGATCCGGGAAGATAAAGTCGGCAGATAATCATGAAGATATAACAAAGTACTCGGAGATATCATACTGCCTCTTACCCCGGTATATCTGCACTTCACTTGTGAGAATTAACGTTATTCCTCCTGCTGAGCATGATAATACTCGTACACCTTTGCCTCCCCCATTGTCCATTCCAGAGCCCCCATAACAACTCAGGCGAAAGCCCGGCGATCTTACGGGAGAATGCTTCCAGAAGGTAGTATTTGCGGAGGCAAGTACAGGAATATAGAGTTGTCAATACTTACATTAATTCAGATAATTCTCTGCACCTTATATTCGTCGATAACAAGATGATCCAAGGATCGAAGAATGCGGAAGGCGAAGAGGGTACCGGTAGAAGCGGAAAAGGGTCGGAAGATAGGTACTTCGATAATAGCACTTAGTAACATTAACCCTCTTCATTGAAAGATGCAGCAGCACCAAAAGTACTTCCGCCAATATTGCTAAAGTACAAGTCTTGTTTCTACCTGCATGACTAGTCTCCCTATCTCGTTTAAGACCCCCAGCCTGCAGATACGCATCATCATGCAAGACATCAGCAACAAGGACAAAATGGAGGCCTCGGCTTAGATAGGTTGTATGGGGGAATGAATACATCAATTGCAATCTGATTTGTTGGTAACATGTCGTTGCGGTGGCACTGCATGAGGGTCAGACGACGTTCATGAGTCTGACCCCCAGAGCAATAAATCTGCATGTCCAGATGGTTAGAGTTTCGATAGACTCAAGATTGCCAGAATAGGTCACCTGCGTAACCGAACAGTTGATCTATCATATATCATCTCATGTATCTCAAACATGCACTGTATTATATATATATGTATATATTTATTTATGAATTATGCGGCATCACATTTGCGTCAAGTGTTCAGTACTTTTGATTTCCTCTGAGGGATGTAACCAGTCAATCAATCAATCAGTGCTTTTTTGTTACCCCTCCAAAACCATCCCAAAAAAGACAATAAAGAAGATAATGAAAAATAAAAAAAAATAAAAAAGGGGGTGTACAAGAAGAACAGATCATATCATCACTCCATATAGACAGCTCTACATCAAAACTAAAAAGGTATATCTCCGGAAAAAAAAAGTGTAGTCCACACATATGGGAAGAAGGGAAAATGGAGTTTATATAAATAAACACGTAACGTTCGGTCATCAGAAGTCGTGAGGGCCACCTACCCATGTTCGAGGAATGAACAGGGAGGAGTCAGGTATCCAAGAAAAACAGAGATGAAAAAAAATAAATAAAGGACAACAGGGTATGTAGGTAGGTAGGGAGGCAGAGATTAGAAAACGGTTCCATCGGATCGGATCATAATAGGGGGTTCTTTCGTAACTGGTCGGGATACCTCGGCAATTTCACGGCCACCCTAGGAGAATGGGTCAGCACACGACGATAAGGTAAATAACCAAATGAGAATGGGAGGAATATTTACCTTCCATGAGCCAGCTTCTAGCATCTGCGCCAGGGTCAACTCCTCGTCGCCTCTCAATCCCAGTTGAGAGTTGACCTCTTCCAGGAGGTCATCCAAAAAGCCGACAGTGACAGCGCGCCACTCGACAACGACATCGTCGTCCGTAGAAAACAGAGGAACTACTTCCATATTCGGTTGACCCTTGATCTGCGCGTTCTGTTTGAATGCCAGGATTCCACGCTGCACATCAACTTCCTTGAGAGAGAGGAGGCCCATGTCGATCAAAAGCCCGCCGTTCCGGTACTCGGGAAGCCCGGTCAGGAGTTCGCTGCCCGCGAAATGGATCTTCATCAACCGCGACATTGGGACCATGATGGAATAGCATAGCCACTGGGTCAGCTTGTGGAATGGGACAACGCTTTCCCATGGCTGTGCGGGAGGAGACCGGGGCATATCGGAGCATGGCCAAGCGTCGCCAATTGATAACCCATCAATCTGGGTTCTGGACGGGGGCCAGATTGTCGAAAGACCATCCATAAGGACGGCCCAGAGGGTGGTGATAGGGACGATTGGGACGGATGAAGCCATCGTGGAGGGATGGCCTAGTAGATAATCTGATGCGCCACCGCGTTAGTAAAAAAAGCAAAGACAGATTTTCTTTTTTTTGTCAAATAGACCCTATTGACGGCCACATACCAAGCATGTTTCCGGGCCGAGCATCCACGCCGAAAAAGTCCTGGTTGTTCAAAGCTTCGGATAGTCGCATCAAGAGCCCCGCACGCCCTTCAATACCCGCCAATTGGTTGTTTTCTGAATGTTGCATGCCCTTGGCCAACACTTCAACCGTGATCTTCTTGAGGCCCGCTCCATCTACCTGGCATGGTTCGGTGGGGTCGCTGCTGAACAACCCGGTCTTGAACATCTCCAAAGTCGCGACGGCGAGTCCTTCGCTGCGCGCGAATATCTTCCCGGACTCCTTCGACTTGTATGACCATGTGGTGCCTGCACCAGCGTCGAGTAGGACCGAGACCACAAAGAGGTCGATCAACCGGCGGGTTCGCTCTTGCGCATCGATGGCGCTGGGCCACGACTGCAGCAGTTGGTTGAGGCGGGGTCGTCCACCGATGTCGAAATGTTGCCAGCGACCGTGGGGGGGAATGGTTTCATAATCGGGAGAATAGTCTCTCTGTATCAGGGGGAAAGGAGAATAAATGGTTAGCTGTGTTGCTTTCATTTTTCTTGGGGGTGGAGGTCGGAGTAGAAGGAGGTCGGGAAAAAAGTAGGTAGCTCTGTCTCTCACCTTGATCATAGACACAATGTAGGAGGCGGTGGCTTGGAATTTGCTCATGTCGACATCGAAATGGTTCAGTTGGTTCTTCTTCGCCTTGTTGTGCACAATACTGCAACGCTCACGAACAGAATGAATACTGCGCAGGTAGGCAGCTGGATCCAGGGCGGGATCGGGAGGTTTTGCGATCGCAATCTCGGGGATGGAAGCTGGCAACCCGCTCCCCTTGAAGCCTGGCGACTTCAGTGACGCACTGGAGGTGCGGGCACTGTTGATGGGAGCGAATGAATCCTGGTCATCTCTTTCGCTGTGAATGGAGTTCTTGGAGTCCTTGCGCTTGAAGAGACCCATGGTGAGAGCTACAATGAAGGGGTGTTCGATCCCGAGGTAGAAGAGTTAAGATCGCTGTCTGTCGGATAAAGGGAGGGACTGTCAAGGCAGAGAGAGAGGAGCATGTAAAAGGAAGAGACGATGAAGGGGGGAGGAGGGGAAGAAAGAAAGAAAGAAAACGCTTAGTCCAAGTCCAGAATGGGGATCGAGGGCATAAAGAAAAGCAGATGATGATCAGCAGCGGGAAACTTGCAAAGAGTTTCTTGACTCTCTCTCTCGGGGAGTATATACGGTGGTTATTTTTATTTTTATTTTTTTTTTTAAAAAAATCCATTTATTCATTTATTGCTTTCTGATTTATTTTTAATTTTTAATTTTTGAAAACCTGTCTTATCATTATTGTTTTTATTTAGTATTCGTGACTACTGAATTAATTAATTACTAGTCATTGTTATTATTATTTCAGCAACTATGATTTCTAAAATAAGATGAACCCAATATAAATAATATATTTCATCTTCGAAAAGAATTTATGATTATTTGTATTATCATGGTTATTTTGGTTTTAAGAGACAGAAAAACAGAGTACTCCGTCAATAACAATAGTAATAGCTAGAGTAACTAATAATCACCAGAATAATTGAAAATAATACGGGGCGGGGCGACCGACAGCACTGGACTTACTTTAGGCCCATATTCGTTTAGTCCAAAGTTTCTTAAAGATGGCCTAGCAAAATGAACCAGAAAAACCATGACCCTCAGACCCAGAGAACTCCATCAAACCTCCAAAAGGTGGAGAGAGAAGGTGGTAGGTGTGTGAAAAGGTACCAGGACGCAGAATGGTCCAAGCAGACCTGCAGGGCGGTTATTCCCATGGACCCCCGATAGATGTATCCATCCAAAGTCTTCAATAATAATAATAATATGATTATTATTTTTTTTTTTGGTTTTTATTATTATTATTATTATTGTTATTAGGGGGGGGGGGAAGGATTTCCGCCCCGCTATGCATTTGGTTACATCGAGAAGGACCGACATACGTAAGATAGAGAGATGATGGAGAGTTATAACATGTAAAAGAGGTGTTCATTATTATCCTCATCATCTGCATCTAGATAATGTGCCCTGCATGCAGGTCTATCTCTTCCTGGCAATCCGGGAAGTTCCTACTAGTCGAGGTAAAAATTGATGTCGATAAATCCACCTGTCGGATAGGATAAAGGTTATATCAGAAAATGAAATAATATATTATATTAATAATAGTAGTAATCATAATAATACGATTAAATAAATTACATGACCTCTAAAACTCCTGTTTTTAAAATGAAAAAGAAAAAGAAAGAAGCACGGACATAAATTCAATTAAAATATCATAAAAAAAAAATAAAAAAAATAAAAAAAAACCACGCACAGGACCATTGGGGGCCCTTTCGTTTCTCTCCAAGATGGACAGAAAACAAAAGATCTAGATTTTCTCGTCGGTCCGCATCCCTCGCCGGAGTCAGCAATGATCCGACCCTGTTCCAAGACCCAATCCATCGTCATCGGTTTCCCCCTGAAAAAGTAATCCCACCCGCCTGGCTCTCCCGTCATTTCGGAGCTGTTCCCCAAGGCAGTATGGAATGAACTCTTCTTTGCTGGAAGGTAGTTCGATGGTTCTTCCCTGCAAGGCACCGACCGGCAAATAAAGCATTGATCTCAGACAAGTGCCTAGGGAGGTATCTTTGCTTTTCTATTATTAAGCCCTGGAAATGATAACAGTATGAGCGAGTATGACAGCTGCCCAATCATACCCGACCCCTGCGCATAACGTTGTCTCTATACCTCACTAGCCATGCGTCTAGCGAGGAAGAATGGAGATAGTCGTCCCACATCGTCAACCGCAACGTCCATTTCTCGGTAGATACAGTCTTGATTGCTCCAGACCGGGTGACAATTAGCCGACTTCGCAGAGAGCCGAAAGTCTAAAGCGCCTATATGGGTTCCACTCCCAATCCTGAGCGACAGTTTGTGTGTGAGTGTTTCGTGGTACTTGAAGATTCCATCGAATGTTTGTCGAAGGAGGTAATGTAGCAAGGTTTCATGGAAAGAACCCTTACGGTTCTCGAATCAGATGCATGGAAGCGTGAGGGGGTTCCCTCTTTTCTTACATCGATCTGACATCGTTCTCCCCTTGGCCATCAAGGAGCATCGGTGTTATTTGACCCTCAACCCCCTCCTTTCACAACGTCCATACACCGGCGGACGCCACTAACGCGGGAGACACGGCCCTGGCCATACTGCTGGGTCGCGCGGGTTTCACGTTGTTGCCGTTTAAGGTTTCGTTACGGCTTAGCTTGAGCGGTTGGCCCCGTGCCATTGGCACTGGGAATATTTCCGCTACTGGACGTGCCAACAGGAAAGCCTCCCGCACCCTCCCGACTAACCTGTGTGGTCAGGTCCTTCCCCATCTCCTCATAGCATTTATTTATTTATTCATGTTGCTTTGTTTTCTTTTTTTTTTTTTTTGTTTCAATCAGAATCATAGATTATTTGTAATACATTAAACGCCACCTTCAGACGGAACCATGGACTTCCGAACTTCCTGTCTGTGCTTAGCTACCGCGCGGCTCGTTTCCCCGATAGCTCCGCCGCCCCCTTTCGGTACTGTACAAGAAACGAAAAGAAAGTTGATCTGGCATCTTCAAGTCATGAGTAATGGCGATGGTGGTTGCTAGCTTGGAGGGTGAGCGTCATGGAATATTTCTCAAATGGGAATTCGCTTGGAATTGAGTTAAATTGGTGCCAGCGGACTTATTCCACTTTCTACCATCCTCTACGAGAGAGTTTTCATTTTCCTTTTGTGGTTAAGGCCATCATCCCCATAATTATTTCGATGATGATAATGGTGATGATGATGAGCATGTGGGTAAAACTATCCTCCACGTAGATAGAATTGCATTAGGCTACCGTTCATGATGGAGGGGGGTCCATGGTCGTGGAGATGTCTTTTTTGCACCCCGCGGTCAAATTCCGATGTTTCGTGGTCCTGCACGATGGCAGATGAACCCTGTTCTTAACACATGTCAACCCTTGAACCGAGCATATTAGCCCCTGAGGCTTGGTGGTATTAATTGGCTGTTGGTGGTGGTGAGTTCCTGTCATCAGTAAATCCTCTCAGTCATTGGCGAAGTTGCCCTGCACAACGCATCGCTCCACAGAACCAATCGATGGATATGGGAGTTTGAAGCGGACCTTTCACTTTTTTGAACATGGGTCTCGACAATTGTATTTTACTTGCTCGTCTCTGCGAAGAACGTTAGGATTACTAAATACTATGTATCATAGTTAGTTACTAGTCTAATCGGAGTAAATCCATCAAAGAAAAAAAAAACCCCCCACTCAGGCCATGATGATCTCTCTGTCTCTGTCTCTCTCTGCCTCTCTCGCTTAGTCGCAAGGGAAGACATTCCTAATCGAACCATCCAGATAGATACGCTACGACAATCGTTATTTTTTAGGGTCCCAGGATATGTTCGGAAGGCTAAAGGTTTTAGCAGAGTTTACTGGGTCCAGATCGAACTAGCCGACCCAATAATTCTTCTCATTAGGTACAACCATGGAGCGTGCCACTGAATTGTTGACTCGGAAGGTATCCCCGCTGCAGGACTCCACCGATACTAGTAGCTGCATGGTGTCAGTATCTGCCCATGTTAATAAATATGACTAACTCTGTGAGCGATGTGCTCTTGATGGTTACTAGGTCATTTATGCTTGTGACGATTTTGGGATATGCAGCACGATTGAGTTTGGACGACTGTTTTCCCAATTGGTCGCAAAAAGTTGAGGAAGAGAGCCATGGTTCCTTGAAGACAAGTCGACCGATCTTCGATTACCTTTAGAGGGTTAGCACTATTGTATAACTACCAGCTTCTTTTGTCGAGTAGTGAGTACTAGTAAATATTAATGTGATTCCCAAGGTTGGTCGGGCTCTGAGAGTGGATTAAAACCTCGCAAAGAAAGTCTAGACTTAGGGTTCCACATGCTTAGGGTTTGTGCTCAGCACCCTCTGTGCACAAATCCGTATACCCGCTGAGTCATAGTCCGGACATTAACTAGTTAACTAACCAACGTCACTTTCCCACGTGATGACGACACCCCGTGACGCTGCCACACGTGCCATAGGCTCTGTCTGCGCCACAATGGAGGTCATGTAATTCAAGCACTGCGCCACACGGGAAATCCAGAGTTACGAATCGCCAGGGGAAAGTTGGACAAACCTCACTATTCACCCTTCCTGTCGTTCCCTGCATGATTGACGTCCTATTCTACTCTGGGATTCTACTTATTATTACCCTGACCTCTTTCATTATCTTTCTAAGTCACGCCGTCATGATCCTTCATTGATCTATCAGTGTCCTTTCGCAATTACACTTCCTCTCGATATACCCCGTTTCTCCCTCTTCTACCCCACAACGATCAGCTCACGTCGCTCCAGTGGCCGTTGATGGTGAGACCTCATCATGGCATTTACTGAACCTCGGCCACCCTCCTAATTCACTCCTTCCAGACAATTTTCGT
Source organism: Aspergillus nanangensis (assembly GCA_015844325.1). Classification (NCBI taxonomy): domain Eukaryota; kingdom Fungi; phylum Ascomycota; class Eurotiomycetes; order Eurotiales; family Aspergillaceae; genus Aspergillus; species Aspergillus nanangensis. The sequence goes on along the minus strand of VCAU01000002.1, from coordinate 221,701 downwards.
TTCATCTTACCCGCCCAATCATCATGGATGACCTCAACGGCTTGAATTGGAGCTCTGCCTCTGATGAGCCGCGGAAACCGCCACCTATGAGCTCCGGCCTTCTCTTCCCAACAGTAAGACGAGCTGAGATGTCCGGCCGATCGACTCCTCTTTCCGCCTCTTCTGGAGCTTCGAAACCTCCCTCCAAATCAGCCACTCCGGACAAGGATAGTTTCGCCAATTTGGTCTCATTCGGCTCCGCCAATTCGAACAAGAACCTCTCACTTCTCGAACAACAGAAACGGCTGCAGCAAGAGAGAGCAAAGAAGGAAGCAGAAGACAGAACTCGATTCGAAACACAATATGGAGGACAGAATGGGCAGTTCTGGGACACGTTGGAAAGGGGAGGGTCCAACAAGAGCCCCCAACCAAATGCGCCTGTCTCTCCACCGGACGACGACGAAGACGATATCTTAGCCGCTTTCAATGCTTCAGCTCCGGTCGACGCGTCAACTAATTTCCCAGTGCCTAGCCCCACTCCCTCGCCGCAGCTTGACCCCAATTCAATACGGGCTGCGTCTAGCAGAAATGTGCCTTCGCGCCAGGGCGTAATGGCATTTCCCGACGATGACGATGATCCGTTCGGACTCAACCAGCTCAAACCGAAGCAGGCACCGGCGCCCCAACCCGCTCAAGCCGATGATGATGATTTCCTAGGCTTGCTGGGTAAGCCTGTGTCTGAATTGCCCCAGCCGGAGCCATCGACTCGGTCTCCAGTGCCTTCTGAACCCGAACGGCCCTCTCCATCCCCAAGACCCACGAATGGGGTTGACAGGGCTATTGCAGAGCTCGCTGATATGGGTTTTCCAGCGGACAAGGCTAGCCAGGCTTTGAAGATGACCTCTTCCGGTACGGACATCCAAGCAGCTGTCAGTCTGCTCCTCACGCAAGCCCATGACGAGGCTCGGCAGAAGTCTCGGAGCAGGCCGATAGCTGAGGATCGCTACCCAAGCCCATCAAGCCGGAGCAGGGACCGAAGTGGAACGCCCGATCGAGACGCTCCGTCCTGGATGCAGCAGGATCGGAGAAGTCGTAGCGACAATCGGACACCTTCGGAGGACCGAGACCCAGCCCAAGTAGCCGCGAAATTTGGAAACAACTTTTTGAAAACCGCGAACTCGCTGTGGAAAACGGGAAGCAAGCGATTTCAACAGGCTGTCAATGATCTCAACGTGGAACAAGATCCCAGTCAGCCACGATGGTTGAAAGAAGCCGCAGCTCGTGAGCGCGAGGAGGCATCATCAAGCCGTCATAGTGGAACTTCGAGCGAGCCACAAGGACCACCTGCGGATTTTACTAATGAAGCTCTCCTTCTCGAATCAGGGACAGATCCCCGTGCCTCTCGCAGGCCTATGCGATCAAGCGAGGCCCCTCTTCCTCGCCCGAGCAGCAATAACAATATCCGCAACCAACCGTCTCCGGGACCAGATGCGCGCATGCAGCAGCCTGCTTTTATGAGACAGCAACTAGGCCAGGCAAAAGATCCCAGATCTCGTCTCACAAGAGGCGTGTCGGAAGAACAGTCAGCCCAGGCCTATGTCAGCCCGGCACGTCGAAAACGCCCGACTGCACCATCTCCTGCACCGGCGCAAAGTGTGGATTTGTTCGAGTCCTCGGCTCCGTCTGCACCAAGCCGTCCGAAGCCTTCGCCTTCTCCTTTACCGGTCCAATCCTCACGCTCGTCCACGCCCGCAAAGCCTCTGCCTGCACGGCCCAAGGCTCCACCGCGAGCTGTTCCTCCGCTGACAGCTCAGGCTCTTGCTTCTACACATCGACATCGGGAAAAGGCAGCCGAAGCTTACAAGCGAGGCGATTATGGTACCGCCCATGAAGGGTTCACATCAGCTCTCGGCATGCTTCCCGATAGCCATCCCATCACCATTATTATTCGTAGCAACCGTGCCATGACGGCCTTAAAGACTGGCGAGCCCAAGGTTGCTATCAGCGATGCAGACACACTTTTGGCACTAATTGGGCCCTCGAAAGGAGAAGGGGAGAGCATTGATCTTGGCAACGGCGAGCCAAGTAAACCCATGAAGGACTTTTTTGGCAAAGGTTTGATGCGCAAAGCGGAGGCTCTGGAACAACTAGAACGATGGGCGGATGCGGCCCAAGCATGGAAACTGGCTGTCGAAAGCGGGTATGGCGGCAGCACAAGCATTCAAGGCCGTACGCGGTGCGAGAAGGCGGCTGGTATCAGCAAACCAACGGCGAAGCCTTCGGCACCAGCCCGACGACGCCCTGCGCCATCACCCAAGAAGGCATCTGCGTTGGACGATCTCCAGGGTGGTTCTCGTTCTGCTGGACAAGACTCGGAGGCTGTTGGCCGCCTCCGCGCCGCGAATCAAGCCGCCGAGCGTGCCGATGAGGAAAAGTTTGCGCTTACGGATAGTGTCGACGCACGGCTGGCGGCGTGGAAGAACGGAAAGCAAGATAATCTTCGGGCCTTATTGGGCAGTCTGGATACTGTCTTGTGGCCAGAGGCCGGGTGGAAGAAGGTCAACATGTCGGAGTTAATCTTACCCAACAAGGTGAAAATCCAGTACATGAAAGGCATTTCCAAGGTGCACCCGGATAAGGTATGGAGTTTTTTAATTTGCGTATAGGAAACCAGAAAACTAACCCTGATTAGATTCCAACCAGCGCGACTACGGAACACCGGATGATTGCTGGCGCAGTGTTTGGCGCTCTGAACGAAGCTTGGGACAAGTTCAAGAAGGAGAACAATCTCTGATATCAACACCTCGTCCAGGCCATGGTCTTCTTCCATCTTGTATTAATCCATACAACCTACAATATAAACCGAGAACCCTATTAGAGGATATCAATTACATATATGCATTTTCAGCTATTTGCCTACTTTAACCGCGTTTTTATTCTGTATTGACGGGCGACCTGATCCAGCGCACAATCATGTCTGAACCCCCCAATGAATAGGTAGTATACACCCTTCCTTTAGTTTATGAAGCATCCTTCTGTGCATCACGCTCCTCCTCCTCCTCCCTCTCTTTCTGCTCCGCCTCACGTTTCAACTGCCTCTTTCCCTTGGGGTTGACGCGCTCCTCGACGCGATTCGACGGCCACTGCGCGCGACACCGCTGCTCATCCTCCTCCGTCCATTCGCGCGGCAACACCGCAAACACCAAATACGAGGTATGCGTCTTCAAATCCAGCTCCGTCCGATGCACCAGCCGTCCCTGTCTGTATATAGGGACATCCGACTCCGGCGCCAACGGCGGCGCATCCACCTCCGCATCCTGGCTGCTCTTCTCCGCCTCCCCAATCGAAGGCTTCGCCTCCCCTTCATCATTAATATTATTCTCCTCCTGCCTCGCGCGAAACTCCCGTGCCCGCTTCTCCAGCATCCGCATCCTCGTCACCGACTCCTCCACCGTCCGTGGCGCGACCACCGCCCCGCGCACCCCCTCATACTGCAACCCAACCCGCATGCGATTCACATCAATCCGCCGATTATTCACCTCCACCATCTCGATCCCCAACCACCCCATCTGCCGCAGCTCGCTAATCGTGCGCTCCACCTGCTCCAAACACGGCGAAAACGTGCAGATGTACACCGGCGACGACGGATCCAACGGCGACGCCTCCCCGCCCCGCACCAAATGTTTCAACGCCAACCACGGCGCCGGCAGATCCAGAAACACGGCGTTGGCCTTCGGACTCGTCCCCGTCTTCGCATCGCCCACCAGGAACCCGTCCGCGTACACATCCCGGTGCGTCACCTCCACCAACCCATCCAGCCCATGCTGGTGCACTTCCTCGCGCACCCGCTCCGCCCGCTGCGCATGGAACTCGAAGCTACACACCTTCCCCAGCCGTCGTGTGCGTTTCTCCGTCTGCCCCTCTGTCGTGGGATATCCGCTGAACACCGCGCGCACCGACGCATGCGTAAACGACCCACTCCCCGCCCCGGCCTCAATCACCGTCGACCCGGGCCGTGCGCGCAACCGGTGCAGGATGTAGCTGTAGTCCGGGGTGTAGACGACCTGGGTGCGATGCGGTAACGAGGCGGTCCACAGCTCGGGCGTCGGCGCCAGCAGATGCAGATAGCCACTTGCGGCCGTGACGGGCGCGCTGCTGTCGGTGACTTCGGTGGAGTCGGCCGCCAGGTCGGATGCTTTGCGCTTCTTGCTGGGGCGACGGCCCCGCGACCCCGTGTCGACTTTGGAGGCGGCGATTTGCGACCCCCATGGTTTGTTGACTAGGGTGCTGTGTGGGAAGGAGCCGAAGCGGGTGTTGGTCACTTTGCCTTCTTTGTAGCCGGTTTCGGTGGCGGAGGTGTGTTGGAGGATCGCAGGGAGGGTTTGGTCGCGTCGGAGGTGGAGGAGGGCGAGGCTGTCGAGTTGGGAGTGGGTGCCCGGGGTTAGGAAGGGGGAGGGCATGTTGGGTTTGTTTTCGGTCTCCGATTTCTTCTCCCTTCTTTCTTTTTAGGGGGGGGAGAAGGTGTTGTTGAGGGTGAAGAAGGTGTATGTATCAATCAATCGTTGGATTCGTTCATCGCGAAACTTTTCTTTCTTCCTGGCGGAGCGGAAGATCTGCTGCCGCTAGACTACTTTCGGGTGCAGGATAGGGCTTAGGGCTAAGGTTGTCCGTTGTGGTGCCTTGGGGTTCAGGCAGGAAGTCATACCCCGACATGAGCCCTAAATAAGAGAAGTATCTAAAGGAGTCAGTCAGTTCGACATGCACCCGGGGCTTCAAGCGAATCTTCGAGCTACGGTCTACAAGCTTACTTGTGAGATGGCATGATGATCCTGCCAAGAATACTCTGTTACTCATAGACTTCTTCTGGATTGAGGCCATCGATCACATGTGAAGATGAGAAATCAAGTCAACCGTCCAGGGGAATTCAGACTTGAGTATAATCATGGCGGAGGTGGAGAAACCATTTCCACCGAGAATAATGAATATTCACTTTTATTATTCTTTGATTCTCAGTTCATATCATACATACTCTGCGGATTCCCCCCTCTGATAGAATAATCCTGCCCAGCGGTCCGACCACCACCCGGGGTGAACCTCGGCAACTGCATCTCCCCCACAGCAGAGGTCCGCGGTTAGAGCTTCTTTCTCATCGTTGCCACAGCTGCGGAGAGTATATTAGACAGATATCCTTCGATCGATCACATCTCACATTCACTCCCATTCTTATCATTATAGACCTTATCCTTTATCGACTCTTCACTCCGCCAACATGTCTTTCAACACCGCCCTGACGAGAAAGCTGGGCATCAAAGGTACCTCCCTCCGCTGACATCTTCCCCCGTCACAACCACGCTGACTGCTATCTGATGGGAAATAGTCCCTGTTGTCCAGGGAGGCATGCAATGGGTTGGATATGCCGAACTCGCCTCCGCTGTTAGCAACGCCGGTGGTCTTGGAATCGTACGTTTCTCTCTCTCTCTCTCTCTCTCTCATCCCCATCAACACTCCAACCAAAACTAACCAATCATCAAACCACCAACAGCTCACAGCCCTCACCCAACCCACCCCCGAAGACCTCCGCAAAGAAATCCGCAAATGCCGAACCATGACCAAGAACCCCTTCGGCGTGAACCTGACGCTTCTCCCCGCGATGGTGCCCCCCGACTACGGCGCCTACGCCCAGGTGATCATCGACGAGGGCATCAAGATCGTCGAGACGGCCGGCAACAACCCCGGCCCCGTGATCAACCAGCTCAAGAAGGCCGGCACCATCATCCTGCACAAGTGCACCACCATCCGCCACGCCAAATCCGCCGCCAAGCTCGGCGTCGACTTCCTCTCCATCGACGGCTTCGAATGTGCCGGTCACGTCGGTGAGCACGACATCACCAACTTCATCCTGCTCAGCCGCGCCCGCCAGGAGCTGAAGATCCCCTTCATCGCGTCTGGTGGCTTTGCCGACGGCTGGGGTCTGGCCGCCGCCCTGGCCCTGGGTGCCGAGGGTATCAACATGGGTACTCGCTTCATGGCCACCGTGGAGGCTCCCATCCACAACAACATTAAGGAGGCGATCGTCAACGCCGAGGAGACTGATACAGCGCTTGTGCTGCGTCGCTGGAAGAATACCTCTCGTCTGTTTGCCAATAAGGTCACCAAGGATGCGCTCGAGATCGAGAAGAATAGTACCACTGGCGAGTTTTCGGAGGTTGCGCCTTTTGTTAGTGGCAAGAGAGGTCGTCAGGTGTTCCTCAATGGTGATCCTGACTTTGGTGTATGTTTTTTTTTTTTTACCCCCTCCCTCTCTCGGTGATCGAAACTAACCCCCCCATAGGTCTGGACTGCTGGTCAGGTCATCGGTCTCATCCACGACATCCCCACCTGCCAGGATCTGCTGGCCCGTATCGAAAAGGAGGCCATCCAGGCGACTGAGCGGAATCGGTCGCTGTACACCCAGAGCAAGCTCTAGTGGCTTTTTCCCCTTCATTGTTACTACTACTACCCCATCGGTTCTTTTGCTCCCGCTCCAGCTAGCTACATTTTTCCTCATCTTTATTTCTTTTTTTTTTTCTTGACTAGAATCGATCGAATCGACTGAAAGAATTTGGTTACATATGTAAGGTAGAGAGCGTTTCCTTAGCAATGGTCAACAAATACTGGACAAGACAACCTGGGTGCATTGTAGACCATCAACTAGTGGGTAGATCCCCTTGCAGGGAGGTCATCAGTAAGGGGGAGGGAAAGCGAAGATGCAACGAGCAATAGTTAGTTACCAAGTAGGCTGCATGTGCATGCACGAATAGTCGAGGAGGATATCTTCACGTTCGCTGTCGTGGAGTTCTCTCTTCCCCGGTTGTTGACTGCAGCTGGGCTCGTGCGGAATTAGCCCTAACTCGCGGGTTTTTATCGTTGAAGTCCGCGGGGGATTTTGGATAGCAACATCAACATCAGCATCCACATCCATAGACAGAGAACAGATTCGTGTCACACAATGTATATCCTTCTCTATCAATCTCCCAAAATAAATAATATTGTATGATGATCAGCGCAATGCCTGACGCCCGCATCTGCATACTAAAAGGTCAAGAACCCATTGACCACGGCGATGAGGACCGTCAACCTTATATCTTGAAACGAGCCTTGCAGCCTGCTCCTTGCAGAGATAGAGAGATCCCACATAGCAACGGTTGTCGAGACGTCATGTTTCCGCTCCTCGAGGAGTCAACAGACAGACAGACAGACAAACCTCCTCCATCCGGCAACGCACGAAACGCATCCCGACGGAGCATCAATCTCAGCCATACATATGTACCACGAGAATCCTCATTCTGCGCCATCGCCACTATTGAATCCTCGCGCATGATAATTAAATTGGACGAAGTGCCAAGAACAGTCAGACAGCAAGAACCCAACGGAGTCATAAACAACAAATCCAAACCGACGAACCGGGGGTTGTTGTCTACACCAATCGAGAATACATAAATACTCGCCTCTTGCTCATCGTGATTTGATTATCGAGTCAACGCTGTCAAACACATCCCCGGCCATGGATCGTCTCAAAGGCTTCATCAGCGGGTGTATTCAAGCCCGGAAACGGACGAAGCGCCAACGCCAATATCACCATCCGTCATGGCTGGAGCCCTCGTCACCACCTCCTTCTTCGTGGGAATCGATCTCCTCCTGTCCGCATAACACATCTACCGCAACCTCCACTTCCATCACAAGACAAGAAGGAGGGGGAGGAGGAGGAGGATGTATCCAACTCGGTCAGCTCCCTCAAGAACCGCATCAGCTCCTCTCAAAGCGATCCTCCATCCGCATCGTCCCAGTCACCGAGTCCGAAAGCGACGACATCAACATCAACACAACCGATGAATTCTCCTGTTTCGACTCGAAACCCACCCTCTCAACCCCCAACTTCCCCTACGAAGACAACAGCGAAAGCGAAACCTCAACCTCAGACTCAGGCCCCGGCCCCTCCACAATCTCCCCCTCACCCAATCCTGACCCATCATCATCACCAAACCACTCCATCCCCCGCCGCCCCCTCCCCGACCCCAAACCCCGCCTCATCGAAGACATCCCCGAAGAAGACGAAACCGACGACCCAGAAGTGACTGCCCCCACCAGAGTCTCCTCCGAGATCCAGACCCAGACACAAAACCTCCCCACCTGGCGCGTCAGCCGACGCAAATCCCTCGTCGACATCCTCCATCTCCTGCAATCGACCGCGTCGACCACCGCCCCCAAACTCAGCAGCATCAAGTTGCCGATTCCGCATCGGTCGCCGTTGCGGAAGAGGCCGGCCTCGACGACCTCGTTGCCGTCGTTGTCGTCGTCGTTGAGTACGGTGCCGACGACCACGAGGGGGGAGGAGGAGGATGTCGAGGAGAGCGAGGAGGTGGTGAGGAAGAGGAGGAGGAGGATGGCGGGGATGATTTTCCCGGCCGGTATGAGGTTGCGGGGGGTTAATAATAATAATAATGGTGATAATATGGGGATGTCGATGGCATCGGAAGAGAAGGAATTGGAAAAGGGTCTTTTTTACTAGCAATGGAGTTTGGGGTTCGGGGGTTGTGTTTTTTTGGTGTGCTTGGTCCATTTCTGGCGGGTTTTGTCATGTTGTGAGGTCTTTGTGGTGATTGATTTCCTTTGTTTCTGTGTTTTTTCTAAGTGTTGATGTGTATGAATAGGGAGATTGAATTGTATATTCTTTATATTCACTCTGGGATAGCAGTAGATGGGGAAGTTGTTACTATTCAACCCAATTACTCAACACCTACTGAATGATGAGTTACACGACCATAGATATAATCTAATGCATTAAAACTATATGCTCAAGACCATACAGAACCCCGAAAGGAACCCTGGCAAATTGCGCAACACAAACAACGAACGATATTTCAAAACAAGACAGTCTTCTTTCTCCGAGTTGCCACGAGACACAAAGGTAATGATACACGAATTGTCAACAGGGATCTGATTTGCTTCACAAGATACACTAGACCCCGTTTCCTCCCCGTAGTCTGCGGCACCAAGCCTCGACCAGCACCATGATTACCCAGCGATGGCTTACAGGATCGAGCCAAGGGCAATGCAGGGTAGGTTGAGGCCGATGAGGTCGCCATCGGCGGAGCTCCCGCTCTTCTGGCAACAGGCGATGTTCTGCTTGCACTTCTGGTTGACAATATCGTTGATACCGATGGCGATGATGTTGACTGTATACATTGTTAGCTGTTATCGATCCATTATAATATGGATGGAGAGAGAAAGGAGTATGTAAACATACGGTTAAGAGGGAGCTTAGAGCACTGCTGGAACAGACCAAGACCCTCGGCACCAGAGCCGGAGCCACCAAGGAGACCCTTCAGGCCATCGGCGAGAGGACCCTCGGAGATGGAGGTGCTGTCACCGTTGTAGGTGGCCTTGTTGCAGCAAGAGAGCTGGGCACCATCACCGCACTTCTCGGAGGCCTGCTTGACAGTGACGTTGTCGGGGACACCGAAGCGAACCTGGCTGTTGCCCTGGTTGCCGACACCGTTACCAGCACCAGCACCGTTGGCGGTAGCAGCGCCGTTGGAGTTACCAACACCGTCTCCCTGGGGACCTCCAACCTGAGGAGCAGCAAGAGCCGTGGCGGCGAGAGCGAGGATGGCAGCAGAGAACTTCATTGTGACTGTGGGTTTGGGTGTGAACGAGAGTTTGGAACTCGGAGTTTTGTTTTTTGGTTTTCTTTGGAAAGAGAGAGAGAGACTGTGAACGAAAGTGGATTGCGATGATGAGAGAGAAGAATCGGATTAGGCCTCGACAATGACTCCCTTATATAGATGTCGGTGGAGGCCTGGGGGGGGATATTGATCCATGTTTTTTTTTCGTCCCCTTTCATGCCCATCCGAGGAATGAGAAAGCTTTCCCCCCCTAGTTGTGGAATGCTACACGCAAGACCCCATTGTTTTGTTCCTTCCTCTGCGTGAAGCTGGTCTGATCCCGGTCCCTGGTATGGATCTGCCTTCCTTGGGTGAACGATGAACCAGTGGGCCCTGGTTCAGCAGCATACCTAACCTTCGTGCTGACCCTGGCCATGGTTGTTCTCCTCCTCTCATTCCATCCCTCTCTTTCCGGAGATCGCCTTCGCCGTTGTGGATCCAGCAGGGTTTCTTGGTTACATTTGCAGAAGCCAAGCGTGTTTTGTCCCTCTGTCTGGGTCAGACAAATGCCCTCCTCAATGGTTCTGGGCTATATTCTTCCACTCCAGCTTCCAGATACATCCATACTAAACCTCCTCACTTCAGTCTCGTTTAACTCGCATGACCTTCTCTGTCTTTCTACCACTTCCTCGTCTTCTGTCCACCATGCGGTATGCAGGTGTCAGTCAGCTCGGGTGTGGCATTTTTTCCTTCCAGCCAGGGACAGCCACTCAACGTTGCATTTCCTGCACATGCCTTGATCGGCAGGGAATTCCGAACGCCCGTTCGTCAGCCGTTGCAAACTCCCCCCACAGGGTCAGTCTGTCTCATCCCCATGTGCCCTAGGGATGAACCAAGGGGGGGAAACCGGCCACCGCCTAGGGGTGAACCGGTTTTCCGCATGCATAGCACGATGATGAAAATCTAGTCATCGATGTCCAACCCTACGTGAGTTTAATGCGATATCTTTGTTCTAGCCTCATAGTTTGGGTTGGTTTTGTTTGGATGGTTGATATGCGCGGTCCGTTTCCGTTTCCGTTTCTCGCGTCTCGGGATGAGGTCAGACAGACACTCCAGGTCGAGAATCGTAGTGTAATTATTAGGTTTGTCCGAGAGGTTCTTCCCATGACTAGCGCGTCTAGCCGGAGAGGCTTCTTGGAAAATTCCGGTGGCATGTCGGTCTCCTGTTTGGCTGAGTTCGTCTGGGACAACTCCTTCGCAGGGCTGGAGCTGGGATGGATTGTTTGCTGGGTGACTGTTGTCGATCTTCTGATTTACATGTGATTTATCCTAGGGCTTGGCTTTGTTTTCCCCTATGCACGTAATGAATAATGGTAGAATATAGTATAGGATAGTATAGGATATTGATATGGGTATGGGTATCGATTGATGGTATAACCATAGTAACTACTGTTGAAGAGTTCGGTAATAACATGTATATTGTTTAAGATAATTGTAGATGATCAATGCCTGGTTTGAATTTATAAATTAGGTATTACGTGGCTATCATTTGGTGTTGTTGAGGTTGATTATGATTGCTCTTCGTGAAGATATATATTTTGATTGTACACTTGGAGCATTCTGTTGTCCAGCTGCACTTCCACAGTCTTCGATTACACCATACAGTGTAACTATGCAATTAATACAACTTTACTATCTTTCCCTATAGTCACTACATATACATCTATTGTTTAAGTCCATTTTACTCTTACATATATAGCTCTCAACGACGTAGAGTACGCTAGAGATTAAATCAACACCATAACAACCCGATGACTAAGCACCTATACTCCCTCTCCAAAAATAGCCCTAACGTCTTCCCCCCAAGAGCCACTCATCCTCAAGTATGCTACAGCCCAATCCCTCCTTGCCTGACTTGAACGTGCTGACTATGTCTAAATCTCCCTCCTAAGAGAGAATAACCAAGCAACACATCCATACGTAATTAGACCTCTTCGCCAACAGCCACCACAACATTCCCTTGATCAGATCCATCCCCGAAAATCCCTTAATTCTAACTCGACTTTCTGACGAGAGTGGTGAGGTTCTGGGCAACCAAGATCTCTACATTCCTTCTTTTACAATACAGTGGAGATCTCTTGCCTCCTTGAGAGGGGGGACACACTCAAACAAAATCAGGGGGAAAAAGAATTTCCGACGTTCCTGAGCATCATCCCTTGAGAGTCCCGGATCACCCCAACAAGGAGGGGGTATCCATTCATGATCCATAGACCCAAGGTCCAGAATTTGATATCAGCTTTGAGATCCATTTGAGTCATCGGCCTCCTTCATTGATGAGAGAGTATCTAATTTCCCGTCGAAGGAGTGCGGGACTTTGCGTCTTGAATTTGCGAGTTTGTTGTTTGCTGCGTTGGGCTTGAGTAAACAGGTTTCGACTAAACATGAAGGGCTCGTGATTTCTCTATGACGAACTCTGCGATGTGAATGCTGATCCCTCGGTTTGTTTTGATCAGGCTCTGTTGTTGTGGTTGTGTCGTAAACTCGGGGTCAAGTGGTTTGCCCGCTTGATTGGGTTTGGTGGCTGAATATTCGGACAAGTGTAGGACTTCTCTTTCATATTATTTGGGTTGGAATAGTATTGGTCATGTGGGCTTGTGTGTTGTTTGGGGTTGCTTACTGTATTCCTATAGCCCTAGATATGCTAATGAGGTAGTACAGCCTGTAAAATCATGTTGGGCGACGAAATACACAGTACTTCTTCTGTTACCTTGCGAATATATATAATCAAGCTTTAAGGCCTTTGTATTGTTCTTGTTACTTGCATTTCAACTAGGACTCAGCTGTAGGGTATCATAATAGCACTAGGTTTTTTAAAAAAAAATAGGTATATATATGTATAATCAATTCATATTTCCTCTGAAAGTAGCTGCTGATATCTAACCAATGTTCCATTAAAAACCCCCAGATATACTTCCTCTTTTCTTAGCTTCAACTCTTCACCACTGAAACGCCTAATACTCTTGAATCCCTTCCACCTCAATGGAAGAAGCTACATTCACCATTCATCCTATATTCGTCATCCCTAGGTTGCGGGCAATGCAATAATGGGTCTATCTTTATCATATGTTATGCTTTTGATTATTAGTATTTTTTTTATTATTGTTGTACTAATTATTAAATTAGGAAGGTAGGGGTTTCCAGATATATCTTACCTCAAAACTAGACTTTGAAGCTAAAGCTTCGACGGCCTGTTGGATGCGCGATCTTATATTTCATCAAGCCCCCACAGGTTGTCTTCAAAAAACAAATGGAACAAATGCACGTCTTAGCAATTTCTGTATAATTACATGGCTTCCCCTTATTTGATGACACATCCTCATATTTGGGGGTTCGGCTATACTGGTCTCGGTCTAGACCTGCCGTAACTGGAAACAATTGGTACTATATCAATTGGCTAAGCCTTTTGAGCTAAGCAGTTGGGGTCGTCGTTGATCCATGACTTCGACGGCGCACAGACTACTGAGCCATTTAACTGACAGCCGATTTCTCTTCTCGAAAAAATCCCCTCATCGCGAATCTTCATATTGGAAAATAAAGAAGTACTCTAAGCCCATAGCCCACCCTCCCTCAACCTTTCTTTTATTCTGAAGATACACACTACTCCTACTCCATCATGCCCAAACAAACCAACCCCCCAGACATGGAACCTGCAGAACACCCCGCCTGCTTCACAGATACACACGGCGTCATCGTCGTAACCACCAACGACCTCCCCGGCTACAAAATCAAAAAAGTGCTCGGGACAATCTACGGCTTAACCGTGCGCACGCGCAACTGGGGCACTGATTTGGCGGCGACCATGCGGTCTATCGCCGGCGGGGAGCTGCGTCCGTTCACAAGTTTGATGTATACCTCCCGCAATGAAGCTGCCGAGCGGCTGATTGGGGAGTGTATGGGTCGCGGAGGCAATGCGATCATTGCGACGCGATTTGATGTCTCGAGCTTCGGGGCCTGTTCGCAGGTTTGTGCGTACGGCACGGCTTGTTTGGTGGAGAGGATTAACGATGAGGAATAGTTAGGGCTTGCTTGTGCTATTGTCCAAGTAGTTACTGTTTGTTCAAAGGGAGAGAGCTTGGACTATGGCAACGACGACAAATGGATTGTATCTACTAATTGTAAAAAGAATCATCATTGCCGAATCAAGTAGTTATTTAGTAGAATATTTGTCATAAAAAACTACCAATAAGGGCAGAATCTCCCTTTGGAGACCCGACTTGGGCATGATTTCTATGGTGCGTATGGTACACGATCTCCCTCGTCTAAATGAAGCATCTCAGCAGCCATGATGAGATTAGCCACCTGATCCATATCGGTTTGATCAAACGTCGCCATGCCATCCACGGTATTCCGCGCAGACACAGGCAATTGTTGTATGAGCTCATTCCATTTCTTCTGTGAGGTATTCGCTCGCTCGAGATGAATCTGAGCCAGCGCGGCGAAACCATCGGCGTGTCCTATGAACCCGTCCTCCTTCCACAGAGGCAAGTAAGGGTCTGGTGGGCCAAGCCGCTCCAGGTTCAATTGCCATGCGGCTGTCCAGCGGTTCAAGGCTTTGCTCAGCAGAGTTCTAGCAAACGGAAGTGGCGTATATGACATTTTTTGGTGGAAGATGAGTCCATGGATTGCTAGAGGCTTGTCAATGGTGTATACTTTAACATATCCAGTGTGAAGATTACCTGTTGCAATTGTAAACAGACCCAGCTTACTGGCAGAGTTACCAAGATAGGCTACTATATCAATGTCTGGAGATTCAGTACACAAATGGCGTACACTTTCGCTAAGAAGGGTCGACGATTTGGTTTCTGTGGGATATGAGTTGGTCAAGCAAATAAATTCTTCCGGTGATGATGCTTGAAACCATTCTTCAGGGCAAGGGATATCAATGGCCATTTCTTGTAAGACCATTCGGGGCACGGAGTTGTGAAATATTACAAATGCAGAGTCGAGCAAAAAGACAAAACTGAACGTCCTGCGATAAGATTCCGATGAGAAAACGAAGCAGACAACAATGGTGTATCACATACCTGATCATCTCTTCTCGGCGGATGTACCTTCGCCAGCTGTCAACGCCGAAGCCAGTTCCAAACTTCACATCTCCATGTGTCCCTCTGGATAGTCCCAGGGACCTTGTAGCCTAAGAGGTTTTATCAGATACTGTCCTGGTCTGTTGCAGTCAAAAGAAACATCCTTACCGCAACGAACATGGTGAAACGGGAACGTTGAATACGTCGTTTCGCTGCATCATTACCCTCCCACTTTTGTAAGATACACATAAAGTAAGTCGCCTGCAGAACGCTCACTCCAGTTTCATCCGTCTGCCATTCTCGAGTAGAACTGGAATCATCAGAGAATATTGGATGAGAAAAGAGAACTTCTTCAGCGACATCCAGAAGAAGATGAGCCAGGTCGCGATCCTGCTCAGATGAGGATGTGCAGGCTCCAATAAGAGCCATAGTTAACAAGAGTAGAGCTGGACAACAATTGATCTTGAATGTCGGGCGGTGGATAATTGGACAGTGAGGGTACCACCTATCCCAAAATAAATCCAAGTATCGAGCTATATTCGTAGCTGTGAAAAACTCGGCTGCTTTTGCAGTTAAACTGGATGATGTCTTCTCTGCCGTTGTAAGTATCATATCACACACTTCATGTGCTTTCATAACCGAAGGGGTTTCAAAATTTGCCAATTGAGGCAGGAAATCATCTAGGGTAGGATCCAGCCAGTCTGCAAAAAGCTCGGCTTCAACATCGTTTAAACAATAGCTCGATGGAACGTATTCGGAGAAATCTCCATCAGAATGTTTAGGTTCTGGATCGAAGGTGCTAGGATTTTCAACATATGGAGCCTCGGACATAAAGGAGCGCCCGTAGTTATACGCTTTATTGATTCCCACGGCTCGCGTGAAGTTACGTAGATACTCAAGGCGATGACGATTAGGAAGAGAATTGTCCCTGGTCTGGGGCAAATATGCTGATCTTTGAGACAACTCTCTCTCTAAGTCAGTATGCGTTGATTTTAGGCCGTCTGCAGAGTCTTCGCCAGAATGAGGTTCAGAAAGTTGTTGGCGAGAGGCGGCCATCGCCGGTTGGCCAGAGAAAACCTCACCTACTCGGCGATAGGTACATCCTCGACCCTGAGTTTTACACTCTGAACAAGGTTGTCCCTGATCACATGCACGTTTTCGTGCCGCGCAGGAATCACAGGATTGCTTTCTTTTCCCGGACAGACTGCGCTGGGGCACGGCATCTCCAGAATCCAAGCGAACAGCACATGTTTTCCAGTGCCGACGCAAGGCATCGCTATGACATATTAGGGTCAGCGGTGGCGCTTATTGTGACTGCCAGGGGATGCCTACCTCCGCTTATACTGCGACTTGCAAAATGAACATATGTGTGGTCTACTGTCTATGTCTATGGCAACGAACCTATCAGCTGGATTCGAGTGTCTTGAAGTATATGATTTCCCATACGGGTAGATAGATGTCTTCTTAGGTGCTCCACTCGACCAAATACCTGTTGACATGCAGTGCATTTGAATTCAACTGGGGGTTTTGAACCGTAATTGCGGCCAAAGCTGCGGCTAGACATTCTGATGATGCAAATACGTGGTTTCTAGAACTTATGTTATAACGGATGACTTGAAAACGGGTTGCGAGTCTTTACCGACAACGGATACCGGCACTTAGATGCGGGAGAGTCGACATCCACTTAAGCTGTCTTGGGAATAGTTGGTATTCCTACCAAACTGATGCTTGAAGGTGGGTCAGACGGGAAATCCCCTCGACGCTCGGGGAGACATTTTTCATAAATGGGATTGTGAAGATCTCCCCACATTGCACATGTGGGGTCGCTTGATATTACTGGAATTGGTAGTATCTGCAGTCTGCCAGAATATTGCTTGTTTGGATGGTACTGCTTGATTATAAAGAAATAGATGCATAATTGGCCTGTGATTGGGATGGTGATCAGTGATTGACATTCTAGTTTGATCCGTGAGAGAGAGAAAGGAAAGATCTTTCGATATTCAAAGCTTCAAAGCTTAATGCGAGATACTGACCCCCCACACATCAACCTACGATATTGATAATCATTGGTAATTTGGTTCGGCGCGGGGTTAGTCGCAATTAGGACGGTAGAGACGTGCCTGTGCGAAAATCCGGGGTTGCAGTAGCGATAAATAGGCCCGGTGTGCCAGTCTGCGGTCCCCATATTCCCGTACTTAAAATCAAATCATCTCCGCAAGACCTCAGACCACCCACGACAATGACACACGTACAGATTCATGCCCCGCTGCTTGAAAGCCTACAGGGAAAAGTGGTTGTCCTCACTGGCGGCTCCACGGGGATCGGACGGTCAGCCGTGGAACAATTTCACCGTACGTCAAGAGATTTTAACTCGAGCATGTAACCGAGAGTTGCTGACTTGGCATAACATAGAACACGGAGCCAAAGTTGTCTTTGGCGATGTATCTAAAGAGGCTGGTCATGAGCTTGCATCACGCCTTGGGCCTAATGTGCGGTTTTTCCCATGCGACTCCTCGTCATACACCGACCAATTGACGCTGTTTCGAGAAGCAACGCAATTATTTGGTGGAGTAGATATCGCCGTGGCGAACGCCGGAATTGCGAATCATAAGGACATCTTCGATCCTTCATGCGATATAAATGTGGAACCTTCGATGAAGGAGGTCGATGTTAACTTGGTTGGTCCCCTATTTACTGCTCGCATTGGTCTGCATTATCTCCGACAGAGAGGTGGTGGTGATCTGGTGCTTGTAAGTAGCATTTCTGGGTTCAAGGAATGCGTTGGATTGGGAACGTATACTGCGAGTAAGCATGGTGTGCTGGGCCTCATGCGAGGCCTACATCTTCAATCTATACCCGAAAATATCCGGATAAACGTCATCTGTCCATGGATGACAAGTAAGCGTTCCCTGACTTGGGTCTTAGAGATAATAGATGCTAATGATGTGAACTCTTCCAGAGACACGTATGGTGCATGGCATTGAGCAAGGTTGGTTTGAAAGGCAAATCCCCACCAATGAGCCCAGTGATGTTGGAAAGACAATCCTTCTCTGTGCAACTGCAAACAGGGGCATGGGTGGCGAGACACACAAGGGAGCTGCACTTCCTTTCTCAGGCAAGATTCTGTATGTATCAGGGGGGAACAGTTATGAGATTGAGGATAAGATACAAGAGTTGGAGCCATCATGGTTGGGAGAGGAAAACAGCCGCATCCTTCGAGTAGGGCAAGAGTATCTAGCGTCAGCAGGAACCAGCTGGGATGCAAGTAAGGACAAGTGAGAATGTTGTTAGTAGTGTCAATATGGTGGAATTATGGATGTTGTGTTGATGTGTAAGTTGTAACTATAACTATACCCAAAGGCGGTGATGACGCGAGTGATACAGACTAGTCCCGACCAGGTTAGCGTTGGCAGTTCGCGGCGGAAAGTCGTCCATTTCCATTTAACCAACAAATTAAATCACTCTTCCTTCTCGCTCTCCATACATTGCGAGGCTTAGAGCTCTGGCGATTCTCGCTCTATCGTCGTTTCCTTGCGAGAAAGACGTGCTGCAAAAACAGAATAAGAAACGTTCCCTCATAATGTCTACAGCCCCTCCGACAGACGCCGGCGACACCGCGTCCGCCTCTCCTCCGCGGAGCCCAGCACCAACACAGGAAGAACATGGCCCCACAGACACCGCTGCCCTCCCCGTGAAAGACGACGAGTCAGGAGAAGAGGATAACACGGGAAAGCAAGTGGAAAACGAGAAGGACCAGGACCAGGATCAGCAAAAAGAAAATGAGAGCTTTGACGGGGACAACGGCTCGGAGGAAGGTGAAGCAGAATCCGAATCCGCGCCACCACTGCCAGAGGGGGAGGTACCCCCACCACTCCCCGACGAAGCTCCCCCAGGCAAGGATGATGGCTGGGAACCCGTTTGGGATGCTACTACGCAAGCGTATTATTTCTACAATCGGTTGACAGGGGCCTCGCAGTGGGAGAATCCGCGCGTGCCGGACGCGCCAGAAGCTGGTGCCCCAGGCGTAGACACCGACGAACCCGCTGCCCCATCAGCGAAGAAACCCTCCCCCGCGCTTGGTGGCTACAACCCTGCAATCCATGGGGATTATGACCCAACGGCCCCGTATGCTCAGCAGTATGAGCCACAGTCGACCGACGCCGCCGCCCAAAACCCCAGTATCGATCCGAATCCTGCTTATGCAGCTACAGGCGCATTCAACCGGTTTACCGGCCGATGGCAGGCGGAAAATCAGAACCCGGAAAATCATAATGATGCGAACAAGTCGTACCGGCAGATGAATTCGTTCTTCGATGTGGACGCTGCGGCCAACAGTCACGACGGACGGAGTCTGCGGGCGGAACGCAGTGCCAAGAAGCTCAGCCGGAAAGAGGTTAAGCAGTTCAAAGAGAAACGTCGAGAGAAGAAGGAGGAAAAACGGCGGGCTTGGTTACGGGATTAAATGCCCTTTTTGGAGGTGTTTATTCTTCATCCTTTGTTTTTTCGGTCTCTGAGATACCTCTTTGAGTTACATGTAGGTTGGGCTGGGGCGTTTGTATTGTAATTTATGGATTGCATATTATAGAGCGTATTACTATGAATTGGCTATACTTTCAATGTATCATACGAATGAAGCTATGGAAATTATTCTTTGGGGGGATCCACCAGTGTCACCTGACCGCCGCGGCATCAAAGTTTCTCGGCCAACCATCGTCAATTCCCGACATCCAGATCACTGCACGAAACCATTCCAGCGGATGCTGTGGACTTAATAAATAAGTAAGTGCTTTCACATTATTGTTGTTTCTTGGATATCTCTTGCATAAACTCCCTTTCAATCTGTGGGCATGGCTCGCGGAGAAACTTCCATGCCTTATCGGATTTTATGAGGGGCAGAAAAAAAAAATTGATAGAGCGGCAGAATAAAAGAGAGGATATCTTAACTGGGCCTTCAGACACTGAGGAAGTTCAAGACCTGTTTGTGGAAGTCAAGCTTCTATTTATCTCTCCTGTCTTTCATTTGGCTCTCGTGTCTTCCTTTTTTTTCCATGTATTTATTCATGTTTTCTTTCCCTCCAATTGGCACTTTGCGCATCAATCTGTAGAACATGACAAAATGTACTCAAAACTCAGCACACGCTAACAAATTCCAGATAATCCCAAACCAACTGACTATTCGATTCCAAAACCAAGGAACAATGTCTTTCCCAGTGCAGCTCTCCACCGACTCAATCGATGACTTGATCTACGATGCCCGCGCCGGCGATCTAGATGCTCTGAAGTCAGACCTGTCGAGCCTGAGCACCCAGCACAGCTGTCCCGAGGCCTGGATCATGGCTTCCGCCATTGATGCAGAGCCTGAAGCCGAGGGAGGCTCTGGGTCTTGTCTGTTGCACTTTCCTGCCGCCAATGGCAACATCGGTAAGCACCATCCATCATTCATCGCCGTCTTTTTTCTTGTGTGATGTCCTTATGGATATTATATTGCAAATAAATATACAAGGACAGAAAATTTAACGTAGTCAATTAGAAATCCTGTCTCAGCTCCTCACTACCCTGACGCAGGGTTCCAACAATCTTTCACAGGAGCAAGTCAAAGCCGTGGTGAACCACCGCAATCACTCAGGGAACACACCGTTGCACTGGGCAGCACTGAACACACACCTGGAGTGTGTGAAGGCGCTTGTGGAGGCTGGCGCAGATCTCTCGATTAAGAACGATGCAGGACTTGATGCAGTATTTTTGGCCGAGAGAGCGGACTGGTCGACAGAAGAAGGGCCTGAGGAAGAAGACCAGGATGAGGCCTCCTTTGAAGTTGGAGCTTCCACAGAGGGAGCTGAAGGCCCAGCACCCCCAATGACCAAAGGTAGACAGGTGGTAGAGTGGCTACTTGGGTCGGAGAAGGGGAGCGAGCTGGAGAATAGTGCTGGGGGGAATGATCAATGAGGGGGTCGATTTATGAGTTAATGTTTTACGGGGCATTTCAATGCTAATCTAAAAGTGAATAGAAGTATCATAAACTGAATTGGAAAATGTATCCAGATTTATTCGATATCACACCTAGTTGGTGAGGTTATATGCTTCGCTGCCTGTACTTATCGGAGGTGCCTTCCGCTGTAAGGGCGAGGTTTTATTGAGATGGGGATGGTGCGTTCAGTGCTTGCCTGCCTTCTATCTATTGACTTCCTTAGGTAGGGAGTAGTTACTTTACCTAAGTTCTGCTACCTGGTACCTTATCTTCGTATGAGGGATCTACCTAGGGCTATACCTCAGCTAAATATCCATTCTAGCTTCATTCACGTCAAGCATTTTTTAATCCTACAGAGGCTCCTATTTAACACACTTATCCATACTACACATCTACTATCTACTATCTACAAGAATTTCCATATTCAAAGGAAAGGAAATGTCGGAAGAACACTGTAAGTCATATCCACGAGTCCTTCGGCCCACCCACTCACATTTACAGCATATCGCAGTATTGATATCCCCGACAATGCACCATTCGGATTGGAGCCTTCCCCCATTAACGGTTGGGGGGCATTTGCGACCAGGCGAATCGATCGAGGATCCCTTATTCTTAGCGAGCAACCCCTATGCAACATTCCATTACCAACTGCATGGCTCTCCGGAAGACTTCTTGCGCAAACCTTTGCGAGGCTTCCACCCAGACACCAAGAACAGCTTCTAAGCCTCCACAGCCCGGGGAGTTTCACCACTGTTATGGAGGTATTCGGCCAGAACAGCTTTATATCAGCAAGCCAGGATGCAGCCACCGGAACCGAACAATATACCTGTATACTCTATATCCTTCACTCACGATTCAACCATTCATGCGTACCGAACATTAGAGCTGAATTCGGCAATAATATGGGAGGGTTGCAAAACTTCGCACTTAGAGATATCGCAGTCGGCGAGGAGCTCGTGTGTTCCTACTACGGAACGATTTATCCAGGTTCTTTTCGCCACGAGCGTGAGGAACGTCTGCATTTTGACTGCGATTGCCCTGCCTGTAGACCCGGGACCTTGTTCTACGAGTTGAGTGAGATGCGACGAACCCTCATCCGAGGGCTATGCTATCTTCTTTATGGTCGTGATATTTACGCACAAGAGGATGCACAGGAAGATGCACAGGAAGAGCGTGATACTCCACCAATCATCTTGGACCAGACACTGAGAACTGCGGCCGAAAATCATAGTATTCCTGTACCAAATCGGTTGGTTTATGTCTTCCTTGTCGCGATCTTACTAGAGGAGGAAGGCCTACCGGTGGATTATATCATCGAGGCAATTCTATCACACATCATTGGTGAGTTTGGAACAGACAGCAACATCAGACTCATGAGGCTTGCTATGATACAGGAAACCTGGCTGCGGAAATTCAACACGGCTTTGACGAGACTTTGGGGCCGAGCAGATGCCGGCAACTATCTCCTTCCCCCGCCAATGACTGGTAGTTTATTGGATCGATCTGAGATTGCCAATTTTAGCCTGACCAGAATGAAGTTCAAATTCTTGGTATTGCTCTTCTTGGTTAGTTTGGGTATGTATGCATGCCGGGAGTGCATGCTAGGCCTTTGGGGGGTTATATGAACGGACGAAAGGGCAAAGGGGAGGGTGGAAACGTCGGAAAGAGAAGTTGAACAGGTTGGATGTGTACGGCAAGAAAATCGATAAAGCTGCGGCATGGTCAAGGTCTCTTTGAATGCGAGGTTAAGGGAAATAAATGGTTAGATAGTATTACTACCAGAACTTATCAACTACGGAGCAATCAAATCCACGTTTTCTTTGGTGCGTGATTGGATTTTAATGTAGAAAGAGAATAGGTAGGTAGAGATATGTACCTTAGGGTCTATGATGCTTCAAGCTTGGGTATCTACGTATAGGTAGTATGTACACTAGTCCCGCCGCACCTTACTGCGGTCCTCTGGGTTGTTCGCCAAATGAGAAAACCCCCGAGAGTAAGAACCCTCTGACTGGATGACTTTGTCGCAGTCAATCTCTCTGACTTTCATGTCGAGTCCAACTCGGAATCGTCGGTCACGCCAAGTCACCGTGACACCGCCGTAGAAAGCCCACATCCAGATGGGAAAGGCTAGGACCTCGCGTCCGAGCCATGCAGGAAACCACTGTCGAAATGGGCGGCGCGTTGATGAACCGCGGGCTGGGGGTCGTGCGAAAGATGGAGTATTCTCGTCCAATTCGACCGTCTTTGCAGAGTGCAGTTTTATATACAATGTCCAGTCGACAAGTATCCATGCCAATATGCTGATGAAACAGAACGCAAAGAAAGCGGTCCAAGAAGTCATGTATGTCGCAATTTCATATCCCTTTTGGTGCAGATACGGTGCCAGGGAGGTCGTGAAACCGTAAGCCCCGTAGCATGAACACACGATAGACTCTGTACCAGGTTCTACCAGCGTTGCAAGAAGAACGGTAAACTTACGGACGCGCAGCCACCGAACGCGGCGCGCGACATAGGCTTTAACGCTCATGTTCGCTACCGGTTGAAAGGCGAGGTCGCCAAACACCATGGCGTGTTTACCCAGTCGCTCGCCGAGCTCACTCTCCTCGCGAACTTGCCGTTTCCATAGGAGGTCGCCAATTAGATGATCCTCGCAGATGTTGTCAGAAAAGTAATCGATTCCCGGATTGTAGTGATGGGGGTCTTTTGGAGACGGAGTTGTCAGGTAGTCAAGGTGAGACCGTCGGAACATGTTGGATTTGCCGACAATGCACGGCGCAATCAACACAGTGTTGATGGCGGTATACATTTTTGCATGCGCAGAAGACAGAAAAAGCTCTTCTAGGCGCCCTCCTCCAGTCGCCAGTGGACTCTCACGTTGTTCTTTGATGAGCATCGCGGCCTCATCTCGCTCCGCGGCCGTGCCTTGGTTTGTGTACGCGTCCAGAAGCGCTTCGCGCTCTTCTCGCAAACTGGCCGCCCCAGTCACATCCACGGCAACAGGGAGGTGGTGCACACATTTGTACCTCTTCCCGGAATGAGGACCGAGCCCGCAGAGCCTATCCACCATGCGCCCGCAAACACCCTTTCCGACCCAGACATTGCAATCCATGATCCAGACTATGTCCCCCTCGGCTTCCCTGTATGCGCGACTCATATTGCGGATCTTGGGGTTTGGACCCAGGCGATGAACAAACTCATTGCCGGGCTGGAGTAGCGGGTCTTCCTCTTCAATAAAGAGACGTGCATTGGCATGAGGGAAATCGGATAACAGTTTTTGGAGCGTAGGAAAGCCAGGGTCGCTTCTAGAGGACACGCAAAAGTGAATGGCAAGCTTGTCGCGGGGATAATTTTGAAAGAACGTCGAGGCCAGACAATTGTAAAGGTGTGGTTCTAAGCCTTTCACTGGTCGAATGACGGTGACTTGGGGAGCATCGGAGGAGGTTGCGGAGTAGGATTTGCGCGGTTTTTGTAGGAAATATTTCCATCTGGGTCAAGGCATCAGTAAGTGAGTGGTCTGGCGAGGATACTCGAGGAGAGATGGCCTCTCGGGTTTGGTTCTCACATTTGAAAATAGCCCAAGACACAAACGGCCACAACGATGGTGTACCAGATCAGACAGATCCAACCCCCCACGACAGCCCACTGGGATCCGCCATGGCTAATGGTCGGTCCAAAATCCAGGGGATTGGAACGCGACTGGAGATTTAGCATAGGCGGATATGGCGGAGGAGAAGTGGACAGACAAAGGCAACGGGGATGCGACAGAACATCCTAGGGAGGAGGAATGAGATAAGTTTATTTTTCTTGGCGGAGGGACAGATACGAAATGGCCGAGTTATGCCTTTCGGATGCAGCGGAATTATGATTATTATTATTAAGAGCTCATAACTGAATTAGTAATAGCATAATCTTGTTTGCATCCCTCATGCAAACATTTCTGTATGTGGTCAACTTTATCGCTCTTAGTGCACAACTTAGATCTACTTCCCTACTACTACGACTAGTACTTTACTACAACTCAATCATATCAGCCGAAACAATATCCTCCATCTTCAGAGATGATTGTTCAAATGAAGGCTTACTTGACTGCCTCATATTTTGATGAGATCTGCCGGGAAAAGTACTACTAATCATGTTATTGCAGATGCGCCTTATTTGATAATAGTACCAGGACATATACGTCTTAACAATAGCTCCTACAAAGGTCTTTGTGATCGATACTACATACGTAATGCTCCTCCTACTACTACCTTGGGAACACTTTCCTCTGAAGGCGGGGTAAGACAGCCTTGTTTCTTGCTGTCAGCAATCACTGTCAGCTTGAGCCTCAACAACCACGGTTACTTATCTCCAAAGCCATGACAACACCTAGGCCTCTATCAGATCACAATGTCTTCCCAACTCTCAGAAACACAACCAAATCATTCCCAATACACAGTTGCAATTCTCTGTGCTCTGGATAAAGAACTCCTGGCTGTACGCGCCCTCTTCGATGCCCACTATGCTGACCTTCCCACCGTCCGACAAGACACGAACCATTACATACTTGGTCGAATAGGAAAGCACAATATAGTCTCTATGTGCCTGGCGCTAGGTGAATACGGCACAAATTCTGCGGCGAATGCAGTCTCCCATTTGTCCAGGAGCTTCCCCAATGTAGAAGTGTGCTTACTAGTGGGAATCGGGGGAGGAGTTCCAAACCGTCATGATATCCGCCTCGGTGATGTAGTGGTCGGCCAAACGGTACTGCAATATGACCTTGGGAAGGAGTTGGAGAACGGAACTTTTCAGCGAATAGTCACTCCGCAGCGATCTTCCCAGCTTCTAAGGAAGGCCATCAGTGCTTTGAAATCCGACCCCCGGCTTCCTCGTGATCCGTTGGCCACCTATATCAGAAGGATAGTCTCATACAGGCCGGAATATGGCTTCCCCGGGCGAGATATCGATAGGGCTTTCCCTGCGGATCAGCCTCATCGCCATGGGCATAATGACTGCGGTGACTGTGGAAATTTTTATTATAGAAAGCCTCGAGTACCCGAGTATCCGAAAATACATTATGGGATGATAGCATCGGGTAATAAGGTCATCAAAAGCGCCAAGGTACGTGATGAGCTGGCAGCACAACACGACATACTATGCTTTGAAATGGAGGCCGCCGGTGTCATACATGAGATTCCTTCCTTGGTTATCCGTGGTATCTGCGATTACGCAGACTCTCATAAGAACGACGTATGGCAAGAGTATGCATCGGCCGCCGCAGCCGCATATGCGCGACTCTTGTTGTCGGTTGTGAGAGGCTCGGCCGACCAAGAGATTTCCTCACCTCAATCCTCGCGTTCCATTGAATCGGAAACACCTCAGGATGCTACTTATGAAGACCGATCATATGTGGTGTCTCCTCGTACGGGAAGATACCCGGGCTATACAGAAGAGGGGCGACCTATGAGTTTACTCTTACAAGAAACCCCCTTGGCAAGATATTATCTCCCTATGGATCGTAGCGACGACCTTGGGTACAATGAAGAGCTCAAATTGGGTGAATATGACCGTCATGTGTGTTCTCTTCCCCTGCTCAGCTATTCGAGTAATGAATGCTGGTACTGACTGCTGGCATCAAATAGCGTCGACCTGGTGACTTTGGCCACAAGCCTTACATGTGAGGTAGCAACCTATTGGTCTATATCCAACTACAGAGCTCACGAACTGGATCTATAGGAGGTGATCGAATCCTTGAAGGTGGCTCGGCTAGGGTGGGTAAGCGCAACAAGATGACTCAGTCTAAAGGCGTGTCCCAAGTTCTCATGACCACGTCTTGGTAAAAGCAGATGAGCATTTTGAAAGCGAGAGCATTTCATATTGACCTAGTAGTTAGGTACTTTGTATGTACATAAGAGAAAATCCAATCGCTAGATAGAAAACCAACTCCCCCTAAGACCCCTCCCTAACTCCGATAAATGCACCATCGTAACGGAAAGCCTAGGCCTTTTTCTTTTTTCTGATCAGGTTTGCCTGAAGAACATTCACTCCAGATGGCTCAGGGTTTGTATTCGCAGTCTGAGCCACTGGTTCTCCCTTGGCCTCGACCTGCTTGTCGCCTTCACTCTCTGCCTTCTTTCTTTTCCTGATGAATCCACTTCCCATGAGAGTTGTGGCCTCTTCTCCTGCTCCCTGCACAGACTCCGTGCCAGCATTTTTTCCCACCACCTGTTGGCCGACCCAGAGCTGGTCTGCAAGGGAAGCCACTTTCTCACTCCACGCCTTGGTGCTAGCGATGGCGGCTTCCTGGTTGTCGAAGTCTTGCTCGAGGAGGAAGTTGATACCAGTTTTGTAGTCTTCTTCGCTTAGTACTGCGTGACCCCGACCAGCATCCGGCCAGTAGAACGCATTGGAAGTTGCCGTCTGCTGGGCAGGTAGGTTTGAAGATGACTCGCCCGTATTGAGCGTAGAGGCAGTGTCTGTATCTTCCGCCGCGTTTTTCGTTTCAGCGATAGAATCGCCAGAAGTCTGCGGCTCGGAGATCTGCTCGGGGACCGGTTTCTCTGTCGTTTCGTTGCCTACCTGAGCCAACACCGGCCTCGAGCTTGTCATCTGCACCGAATTCACCAACCCCGGCGGATTGATAACGAGCCACAAAAACCCAACCAGTCTCCCTGCCGAGCACTCCTGGCGAAAAGACATCATCTCCCAGAACTGATCCAAAGATTTGACACTGCGCCACTGACCCGCGCCCTCCGAGACAGTCTCACTCTGCCCCGGCAGCTCATCATCCAAATCAACCAGAAACCTCGTCTTCGGATCATCCGGGAAGCGCGGGATCAAGCATCGCGGCGGCGCACCCGTATTATCACACAACTGACGAACCGGATAACTATTCAACCAGCGCGGCCGTCGCTCCTTCTCGTCCGATTTCGCCGTCGCCGGAAAAAATCCCCTCGTCTCGAAGCGATCGCATCCCGGCACGATCAGAAACGCGGTCGCCGAGCTCTTCGCCGACTCATTCGCCTGGTCCGCCAGCCCTTTCTCCCGCGACCCAGACTCGGCCTCATACTCGCGCAGAATGGGGTCCGCGACGCGACACCACCACTTGATCAACCCGCGGTCATCCAGCACATGTTTGGCCGGGTTCTCGATACTCCCAGGGAAGAGGTACTGGCTCTGGGCACGCGCAAATAGCGACACTACGAGGCGGACGCCCGGGCGCTGGCGCGTCTGCACCAGATACGACAGAAAGGTGCTGGAGATGCGACGCAACAGCGACGCCCTCGGCGCGACCTTGCGGAGATGCAGATACCCGGTGGAGTCGGCCTTGGACACGAAAATGGTGGTCAGGTGCGCGGTGCTGTACACCGGCACTTCCATGCCGAAGACGATGATTTCCGACGACCCATCGTGTTCGTCAGGCGTGACGGAGACGGTGAGAAAGTGGTTCTCGCAGAAGGTGGGTTCGGGTTGTTCGCCTGGCGGAGCGGCGAAGAGCGCTCCGCAGGGCGTGGGAGCTGACGAGACATGGCGAATTGTCACCGCGACGGCGGTGGGGAGCTCCTTGGCCAAGAGATCTCCCAGATCAACGTCGACCTTGGACATGGTCGGGCTAGGGTGTCAAGTTCATTGGGGGGAGATTACTGAGTGAAGAATGGACTCGATTGGAAAGATCCTTCGTTCGTACTTTTGGTTCTGCTTTCGTCGTACTTTTTCGCGATCCGATTCCAGAGATCACGTGATGGGTACCCTTTTGAGGGGGTGTTTTTCCTTTCTTTCTTGCTCAGTAAACAAACGACATTTCATTTTCTAACTCCTTGCATATTTGCTGATTAAGAGGGGAAATGAGGAGCTATTCATGAACATCGCCCATCGACTCGCATTATTACTGTATCGAAGTTTAAAAATAACCCGCCACAGCATCCAAGTCATCAGCATTCACCAAAGTCACCCCTTCCTGAAGGAGTGTGCGCCAGACAGCATTCCGAGTCCGGATGGGATAATACGGTGTCTCCCAGTACCTCGCACCGATTCCTCTCGACTTCGCCGCGCTGATCTGCGAACGAAGCGTATCCAGTTGATCATCGGTGAGTGCTGAGTCGTTATCTCCGAGTGTGACTGCTCCAATGGAGCTCCCAAAACTTGTAGATGCAATGGGAGAAGTGAGATTCGTGATACCCACGTTTTCAGCGTCAGTTAGGGTGTCAAGTTGCGCATCAAAAAAGTAGTCCCTGTCCGCGACGGAGGTGACCATTTCGAGCGGTGTGTTACCGGTTCCGATGACGGTGATGGGCCCGTATTTGATTGTCTTGTTGTTCTTCAGGGTTGTGAGATAACCCTGGTCACGGAGAGGCTGTAGAGCAGCAATAACAGCCTTGAAGGTTTCCCTGCCCGACGTCTTGCAATCAATGAAAAAGTAGAGTGTTTGTGAGGTGTCGGTGTCGAAAACACCGCTGTCTCCGGGGTGAGTATATGTACACAACGGATGAGACAGAACCGCAGCAAGCACTTACTTATTCGTAGGTTCTTTGACAAATGGGCTCTGGGGGTTCTGTCGTTTGAGAACATCTAATATAGGGTTGATATAAAGTGACTCCAGAGTTCGCTCTTCCGTCAAGGAGGACTCATCATGGCCAACCTGTTGAGGTTAGTAGTATGTTCTTTTTTTTTTTTTTTTTTTTTTTAAACAGATCGCAGTTTATTGTTCAGATGTGGCTAAGCCCGCAAGAAACATTGCCCTATTTAGCCTCATAACCTGCCCGACGAGAAACAGATGTACCAGTCAGATGGCCCTGTTGGCTCCCATACTAGTCCTGGAACCGTTCCTGATTAGATCCGGGATCCTTCTTAACGTTTCGATGCACAGCATACAAGGGTTCGACGTGCACGTTTGTCCTGGTTCTCCGATCGATGCAATCGTTGTGCCTTGGGCCGCTAAAAGGGTGCCGAGGCAGGATGACACACGATCGGGATGACTGAGTGGTTGTGTAATTGGGATCAGTTAGGTATCATTCCTGACTGATGTTGGGGTGCACAGCCTCAACTGCGAGAAATCTAATAATTTAGGCTCACAGGTGCAAGGTGCATATTATGCAGCACATCTCGATGTTAGGTACTTTTGTACGGTATATTAAGAGTGGCCTTCATGATGGTTCATGTCAGATAATGAATTACATGGATATAAGTGACTCTCTATTATTAACATATCTAATGGTATCCTCCCAAGTCTCACCAGCATATCCACAAGTAGGCACTGAGTAGTCTATAACACAACCAAATCCGAAAACAGATCCCTAAGCTATTAAATTCATAACAAGCATGCCATAGCACGCACGGACAATCGCCCAGACAGGTTATTAGTATTTAACCGACGCAGGCTCCATCTCCACCAACCGCACAAAACTATCCTCATCTCCATGCTGCGGTTTCGACCCATAATCGACCGAGTATGACACCGTCTTGGCGATGGCGCTCTTCTGCCCGCCCGTCGACCGACCATTGGGGAACATGCCCCGTCCGGATGGCGTGGTCGGCTGCGGGTAGGAGGTTCCCGCCGACTCGCCGATGACGCCGGGGAAGAGGTGGACGAACATTGCGCGGGTGGTGGGCAGACAAGCGCAGAGAACGGCGATTTGGACTTCGATGACAGACCAGTGGACGATAGGTTGGAGTTCGACTGTTTTCTCGATTATTAGATGGTGAGATGGTTGGGGATGGTTGGGGGAATATGTACCTGTGGGATTGCTTCCCCAGCGGTTGAACCAGAATACCACGACACGCAGAATGGCGACGACGGTGAGGCTGTCATATATGTTCAATTAGCAAAGGGTTCATTCATTCAACTCGACCCGAACGGAGAGAAACATACACAAGACCCATGGCGAACATGATACCCACACCGGCTTTCTTCCGTGCATTCAGATTCAGCTTCAGGATCTCGTACACGGGCATCAACACCATGACGGTGTCGACGGCGATATTGACGAACGCATTTGCAAACGTTGCCGTCATAAAGTCGATGCACTTGCCGGGCTCTTCACCCGCCCAACCGGTCCACGCTAGCCGTGGGGGCATGCAGCGCAGCGAGTCGGTTAGGATCCAGGTGAAGGCGATGGCGGCGTTCAGGCCAATAATAATGTAGGTGACATAGCGGAATGCGCGCGACTGGAAGATGCGGAGCAAGAACAGACAGACGGAGATTTTGGCCAGGGAGATTTGCGCCTTGTAGAGGATGACGAATCCGTAGAAGCGCTGGATTGTCAGGGTCAGCTGATGGTCATGGATGACAAAGAGAGAATTGCCTGGAAATAATAGGACGCACCTTGTAGAGGGCGGTGATGTCCTCCATCGGGACGATGTCCCAGATGTTGCTGCCGAAGCCGTGGTGGATCACTGTGCGGAGGATTAGTGTTGTCTCTGGTTTGAGGACTGGAAGGGAGATCTTACTTGAGGCATTGAGAGCAAAGAGGATGATCGCCAAGATCTATCAGGGTTCATTAGCTACCCGCTGTTGGAGGCGACACATGAGGGTGTACACTCACCTCCGCGACGATAATGGTGTAGTCATCTGGTCCCCATCCACCACCGAGGCCGATAGCCTTGGCCGTCATACGGATGAGGAACAGCAGAGTCGCAAGAATCAGCGGGACCAGAGTTGCCGCCTCGACTTCGGGGTGGCCCTTGTGATAGGG
This sequence comes from Aspergillus nanangensis, assembly GCA_015844325.1. NCBI lineage: Eukaryota > Fungi > Ascomycota > Eurotiomycetes > Eurotiales > Aspergillaceae > Aspergillus > Aspergillus nanangensis. Next base: position 190,356 of record VCAU01000002.1, on the reverse strand, counting down.
GACATGGCACTGGCGCGAGCTGGCACGTTTGGCGACTGTTATAGATCAATTAGAATGGGCCGCGAGCGCGGGACACAGAAAGCGGACATACCCAATGCTTCTCGCCCCGTGCAGTCTGCCGTCACACACTCGGTCAGGGTCGTCTGGAAGACATTATCGGCACATAGACACGAGGTATCGGTCGACGCGCACAAAGTGGAGTTGTTATTCAGTGTTTGCGACTGACAAGTCACCTACATACTCCCATATTAGCCACGGTCCAACCAAATAGATGACATTAATATAAACATACCGCACACTGGGGTAACTCGGGATTTGGTGAATCGGCATCTGAACCCACGACACCCACCACCAGGAGCCCCAGGATTCCAAGCAACGAGGCGCGGTGGAGCTGCATCTCTAGAAAAGACCAGACAAGACAGGAAAACACCAGCGATTCAGGACCCAACAACGGCAGCAGCAGCGGAACAAAGACACGGAACTCGGAATGAAAACGAGATCAGGCCATGAGTTTCAACAAAAAGAGTTCCGCGCCTGGGACGGGGTTTTCAAATATGGGCATGTTTCGGAGAGGGGAATTTTTCACATACTGCTTTTGTTGTGCTGGTCCACTTGGCAGCGACTTTTTTTCCCAGAACCTGCCAGTTTCTAGAGTGTGATCGACGCGTAGCGCCATGGCGGGAAGGATTATTCGCTCGGTTCGCGGACGCCGGTGGATCCCCGAGAGGGAGGAAATCCGCTGCCCGAGAGATGTAATTTCCTGCTGGGGCCTTGACTGGCGGCTCATCTCGTGGGTGTGCCCACTTTTTTTTTCGATGGAAAGGTAATAATAGTAATTGCCATCACGCTAGAGTTAGCGAAGATGAAATTTTGCTACATTGACCGAGGCTCGAAACCATATTTTCCCCTGTCTGACAGGGAGGGGATATATCATTAGGAGCGCAAACTGGAACGATCAGGCCGCCTAACTGGTCCAATCCCCCTGATGAATTTACAAGAAACAGACCTCATGGGAGCGGGCCCTTTTCGAGAAAATACTTCCCATCCACGTTGTATCCACATGCCACCATGTCGATCGGATGTGATGTATCCAGCAACTTCGATTTCGAGATATTCTCCGCAACCGCGGGCAACGCAAGGAGAACCACCCGATTGTTCTCCCAGTATAGAGCCACCTGGGCAATGATCCGCTTGGCCAGTTGGGTGGGGTAGTGCGAATGCTCATAACCCCTGCCGCTCTTTTCAAAAGAAGGCCAGAGGATATCCAAGATGGAATGGAAAAGTGCGTCTGAGCGCCAAAGGAAGACTAGGTGTAGGAGAACCTCGCCCAAGCTGAACGTGTATATGTCCGAGGTAGTTGACGCCTTGAAGCTCAGGTTACTGGCGATTCGACAGACACTATGTGCCATGTTGTCAATTAGAGTTGTGGAGGGGTCGTATACTGATCGACAGTCTGCGGTCGGTGACGTTTGGCAAGATGTGTGAATGGCGAGCTGGCAGAGCATATAATATAAAGCGTTCATAGCATCTCGATGGGTCGAGAAGCTCTGAGCGGTGCAAGAGAGAGAATCTGCGCTGGGTTCATGCGGTGGATAGTACTCCATAGGCAGTTGATTGGGGTTGAGCCTGGATTTCCAAACCTTCAGTCGTTCGCTTTGGACTTCTAAGAGGCCGAGGAGATGATGGCTTCCGACAAAACCTCCTTGTGCCTCGGCATTCTCATGGGGTGCACTGTGCCTGCCAAGCATTTTGTTCAAGATTTCATGTGTAAGGCTGCTAATGTGGCTGGATTGGTCTGATATTTGCAAGGTATCGGCAACAGCGCGAAAGGTCACCAGCTTCGTCCGGATCTCTAGCGTCTTGATCAGGATGTCGTATATAAGGTCATCCGCGCTCATTCCAACGATACAGCGGAGATAGAGGTGTTCAGTCACATCAGGGAGGACGTTGAGATTATACGGACTTGCTCCCTCCCCTTCTAGGAGTAGGGCTGGCGATTTTGCCGGTCGATGCGAAGTACACAGACGATACCATAGTTGTAAAGCCCTGGCTCCGTCTATCGAATCGGCTATACTTGTTCTATTCTGTAGGACAAATCGGATGGACTCGCCTACGGCCATGCGAAAGCTGCGATGGTCCGTCGATGCATGGTGGTAGTAAGCCAGCAGAACATGCGTAGTTAGTATGGCGACTGACTGATGTTTGGCTTCCTCTGGGTCCGTAGTGCGGCAACAGTAGAGCGCTCGATCATGGTATTTGCGGGCATTGCTGTAGTGTCTCTTATCGACTAGCGGACTGAAGATAGACCCTCGGTTATTACTGGGTAAAATGCGACTTTGGACTGACGCGTTCAGCATTGAAAGATTCGACGCCGCGATACAGAGGATGGCGAACCGTGCAGGAGGTGACTGAAGCGCGTTGTCTATCACTTGTGGAGACGCCGCAGGAAGAAGATAGCGCACATGGCTTTGAAAATGGCTGAGATACATGGATTCCACATTGTCTATTGTGTCAAGAGTCGCTGGTAGTTTGAGACCTGAACTTTCGCTCACATGATTCGATATCTCGATGTGATCTTTCCTGGTTACCGCTTTGGTCGGCACATTGAGAGTCCCCGATATAGTCGTCTGGGCATTAGAAGTATGTCGGAATGTGTAATTGAGCCCATAGCTGCACTCTAGCGACAGCCTTGCACAGGCCTTGCAAGTGGGTTTGGTTTCATCGCACTAGAGAAGCGTTGAGAAGATATCCACAGGGACTGCCAAGACAAGGGGTATCATTAAGTTTACGGACTCTTTTTCCTCTCCTGCGGCAAGTTTTGCAACCGGAATGGTTCCGACGGATTCTCTGGGGCTGGGGATGATTTGGGTCAGAGGAGGGCATGGGGGACCTAAACACAGGAGACGAGAAGCAAATATGTGAAGGTGGTTGAAAAGTTGAAAATGGAGATGCATTAACTATCGGAGACCAACTGTTATTATTAACGACCTAATGTAATGAACCGGTAAGATACATATATTACCAATACCCACTCCTTGAGTTAGGGCTTCGGATTCATCACGAACCGAATTGTCTGATTTTCAATATCTTTAGTTGAACCAATGTGCTTAGTTCATGGTGATTATTTCGTCAGTATGGATTATAATGAATTTATACTTTGTTTCTCCTGTCTTACGATCTGAATATCAACCTCTGTTGGAAACCACCAATACATCTGGCCGTTGTCCCTGATCCTTCTAGTAAATAAATCAATAGACTATCGTTCAAAGTCCAGTCGCCATACATCCCCCAGACGATCATTTGACTCCGCCAGTCCCCCGTGAACCACAATAGTCGACTCACCTGCAACGACGTCGGCGTCAAACCATCCGCGTCCCTGGGGTACATCGTTGCCATCACGCATCTTCACTTCGGCCCATTGCTCCGACTCGAGATCAAAGATCCACACATCGGCAAGCATCTTACCTGCCCCCTGGTGGCCTAGACTACTCGGGTCATGCTCACCAAACATGGTTACAAGACTCGGCCTCCCAGCCACTTTGAGCGCCAACAGGCAGCTCACACTGCGAGCAGGAGGGCCCGAGATTCCATCCGCCGAGAACGACATAGTGTCCCAGACGTTCTTCTCGGGATCAAACACATCCAATGAGCCCCCTTGCTCCGTATTGCCATCAAATCCATTCATCCGGAAAATCCTACCCTCAGCAAATGCAATTGATGTGCCTCCTCTTTCCGGCTTGGGAGCTGATGTCAATTGGCGCCACTGACGGGTCGGAATGCTGAACGCCCACAAATCACCGAGTCGACCTTTTTCGGGACATCCGGCATGCAGGAAGATGGTGTCTTGACCGTTGGATGTCAGAGCATGGAAGCTGCGTCCCGCGGGGTATGGAGACTGAGGGTCGTTCGGTTTGAGTTCAGACCAGATTTTGGAATAGGGGTCGAAAACCCAAAATGCACCGGATTCTTCAATTGGTGCCATAGCCGTACCGCCACGACCGGAAAATACGTAGACTTTCCCGTCAACTGTGGTCGATGCGGCCCCGACTCGTGGTTGGGGAGCGGTGGACGTGCTGATTATTGGGAGGGGTTTCTTTTTTGAAGGGCCATCTGGGGTCTATTATTAGAGTCTGACATTCTTTTTCTTATTGGATGTGAAATCTCTCACTATCTTGAATGTCAATCTGGTGAATGATCGAGTCCACGGGTTCTCGAGGGCGTAAATCGCCGCCGAATACATATGCTTTGCCTCCGAGGACTGACAAGGTTTGTGATGACCTCTGAAGAGAGGCATCGGAATTGATATTAGTCCACGTGGAATTTGCCATATCTATTGATTCTTTGGGTAGAAAAGAAAACCGTTGTTGAATGATTCGAAAAGAGGATGATGGGGTGTTGGTTAAATATCATAGGCAGTAAGATAAGCTGTGTATTGCTTGTTACGGGCGTAAAATATATCCCAACTAGGGTTAGCTCCTGTGAGGGATTTAATTTCCCATTGTGAGATGTTTTATATTCATTTGTTAACATGATTAATGTAATTCTCCATCAGCTTCATACTTGGACAAGTATTATTAATGATAGGAGAATCAGGTAGGTAATTCCTACTCATCCTAGTAATCCCGGAATCCTATTTCTCTCCGGTACTTTAGTAGTATCATAATGCGAAACCACGGCGGATTGGACTGGACAATCCCATGCCAACGCTCTGCTCATTGGGGACCAATTTTTCCAAGCCATACATTAGTACCTTGAGGGAAATAAGACGGACAATGAGATCATCCAAGAGTCACGAGGATTTCTTCTTTAGTAGCACAGAAGTGTATGCCAATATCTCCCAACCGTGTGTTGAACCACCTCTAGCAGCTACATTTCACACACTTCTTTCAAACGTTTTTTGTTGTTGTTTTGATCAATTCTGCACTTCGAGACCTTTCCATTGCTTAAGAAAAGGAGGTACTTCAACATGGATCCGTGGAATGCGACTTCCTGCGGCTTCATTGATGACCGCTGCAAACAGCGACTGATCGAAATCAAGATGGACTCCAGTTCCCTGCGTCGGAGATAATTGACCAGCCTCAGCCTGATGTTTTTGGTTCCCACCTCTCTCTACACGGTCAATCGTCACACGATCATCCCAGAACTACCGTTAGAGCAACATCATATGTACCTTACAAGTCGGCGGCTTGCCCACGCTCGCAGTCGGGAGATGAGATGGCTCGAAAGGTTCTTGACATAGCTAGCTGTCAAGACGTACAGTCTAGTGTGATGAAAAGTCCCCTGTTGAAGACTATAACTGGTATGATCGCCACAATGAAAGAGAATCTCTGGCAGGAAGAGGGAAGAGAAGCTACCAATGGACTTGCTATGGTCGCCGCCATCGCACCTCGAAAAGGCGGAGAAGCCCATCGATTGTGGAAACTGTATGAGAAACGTCATGCAAAAGTCGAGGAGGATACAATTCCCATGATACTGTGTGATTTTTTTGCTAGCAGCTGTACTTGGCCGGTCATTAGATCCACCAATGGACAAATTGGCGACCTAGCTGGATCTTTGCAAAGCTTACTCTTGGCTGTTGACTACGTGGGAGCCCTGGATGCCCCGGCCACGTATTTCGAAAGCGACGAGACTTGTATAGCTGCAGCAAGCAATGCAATGACCAGGCTTTCTGGAGAGGCAGCAACCCAAGTGCTTCGGGACATTCTCATTACAGGCGCTATCATAGTGGCAAAGGACAACATCTGCCGCAGTCCTGCAGAGGATTATGATGGCTCGATCAGTCCAGTCAACGTGATCATTCCAGTCAACGTCAAGAATGCACCGTGGTGGGATGGTGCGATGGTGCCATATTATGGGTTGCTAATGAGCACCAGCGGATACCAGGAGGTGACGGACAACTTGGGCAAACCACGATCTAGTAAGATATGTGGGAGTACCAAACTCGTACTTGACAATATCGTCCTCTACGATGAGATACCGGACTTGATACCAGATTTCATTGTCAAAGAGCCGATGAATGAAGCGTGTGCAGCCCTGACGTTGGGTGGCAGCGAGGCCATTTATGGCTATGGGGATGCCTGCGCCCGAGCTACGGACGACGCCCTCTCGTGTGACTGTGGTGCGAATGGCCACCAGGAAGCAGCAGAAATGGCCATGGGATTCTGTGTCTCGTACATTGCGGCGCCACGATACATTGTACCAAAACAGCTGCGAGCGTATTCGGCCGCCGACAAGGTTATTAGGGAAGCCTATGCGTGGCCACCCGCTGGTACACGTTTGACCGCCGTTGGCAACATCTTCCTGGAGCCAGGCGATATCTTGCACACAGATACCTGGCGGCCACTGTTGAAAATGTCATCGCCTCTCGATACTTGTCAGCAAGCATTAGCGGATGACATTGCAAGTCGTGTGGCTCGACGATGCTTCATAAACAATCCGGATGAGAAAGCTATCCACCGTGTCCATGCTGCAGCCAGTTCGCTTTTGATCGATTGTGACACTATTGAGGACATAGAAGAGCTTCGACAACTGTCCGACAAATGGTCCAACTTGTTCAAAACTGTCATCGAAGGCACACCAGTGCGCAGCGACGCATCTATTGCCACTGTGAAGGACTTTAGTTATTTCATCCGACGGGTTTGGGAGCATTTCGTCATCGGGGTGACCCAGAGTTCCATAGCAGATGACGCTGATCTCGAGCTATTCATGGAATTAGATCAGACTTTCAGGCGCTCAAACAGCTTACCCGCTACGGAGGGCATCCCTATCCGACGGGCATTCATAGGTGTCGCCTCAAGTGCAATAGATCTGAGTGGAATTGGGCCCTATAACCGCCTATCAGACGGAGCTGCCCGTATGTACAATCGGTGGGATAACTAGTTCGTTCAGATTTGGGAATGGAGAATTTTCATTGATATGGGGGATGAGGAGGGTGACGACATTGCTAACCAAGTGTAATATTGTGGGACTGTAAGGGTTTTGATGTACTTTGCTTTTGAGTCCTTTTTCTTCCGTTTACCTGGTTCTAAATTGACCCTGATACCCAATAACATGTGCTATAACCATTCAGTTACAATAAGTTGGCTTGTAGGCCGTTAATCCTCTGCAAATATTCTAGATGTCCGAATGTTCGCAAATGATTCAATCCACTGGGCGCAGTTTATGCTCGTAACCTAGTGACTGCTAAGGACTTCGGCATGAGAATCCAGCCTCAACGTCCCAAAAAATCATTGCGCTTCCTTCTGCTCAGTCCCAGAAATCCCACCAGGAGAAAGCCAGCCACGTTTATTCCGACAGAAAAACTCCACCGATGGCGACAGATTATCCCGATTATCAATCGTCCCGCTGGTGACCGATATCATCCCAGAGGCGTCCATCAAGCTATGCCGCAGAAAGAGATTGGATCCACATGTGGAGCAGAAGGAACGCGTGAGTGTGTGCCCAGAGGCTGTCTCCGAATCGCCATGGCTTTTGATAGATTCTTCACCCTGAATGAGATCGAGTTGCTACATCCCGTGGATTAGTAGCTTTATTTATTTTCCATATAGGCTAAGGTGTTGTCCATACGTCTTGTTTATACCAGCAATTCGCGGAAAAGGCGGATCCTGTGATCTTCTGACAACTGGTGCAATGGCAGACAAAACATGACTGCGGGTCGCCGGTGAGTTGGAATTTTACAGTTCCGCAGAGACATGACCCGGAGGTAGACGCCATGTTGGTTTTCTGTTTCAATGGAATTGGGAAGACGTTAGATGAAAGAAGATTGGAGAGTCTGGAGAGGAAAAAAAAATCACCAGTTGATGCGGGGTTGTGCTGCCGTCAGCTGACAGCCCTTGCCCTGGTCAAGTATTTTCAAGGTAGGAAGAAAGACATTTGATTTCCACAAGGATAGACCTACTACTATAACAAAAGCAAAACAACGATTGAGAAAATAGAAAGACTACAATGGCGACATATCCAATCGTCGCCCGCCCGATTATGAATACGATAGTGGCATATACAAACCCATCCCCAGATTTCCATGGATTTGAGGCTGTGGCATGGGGCCAGGCATCCAACACATAGGTCTAATAGTACAGCCAAGGCTGGTATCATAACTAGTGAAATCAACGCTAGCTGCTGCGAATGCTTTGTCTAGCATAGATCCATCGTCTAGTGCGTTTGTTTGATCACATCGGACATTTCGAAGACCCGGAAACCTTCCTTGCGAAGCTGCCTTGGCGAGGTGAAGGAGGCCATCCTGCGTGCGTGAACGGTCAATAGGATAATCACCAGAAGCAAGATGTAATGAGACAATGCCGGGGGGCAGGAATTGCAGCATTTCCTCATCATCGGCTGCTGTTCCCCCCCATGCAAGATCGGAAAACGTGGTAGAGTTGAGAGACAGATGTTGCAGCGCGTGAAAGTCTTGAAAGGTAAAACGGGGATAGTTTCCCCTATGACCACCCACAAAACGCCGTAAAAGGCGCAGGTCAATGTCTATTGATTATAGAATTGCTCGGTGGCGGCGAAGAACCTTTGCAACATGGAACGACGTAAGATGATTTTCACCCTCGTGAAATGAGTGGCTACTGCCCCATATTGGATCGATATGACAAGACTTGTACAGAAAGTTCTGGAGGCCGCTACAACAGGAAACAAGGGCCTCTACATCCTTTTTTGTCATCACACTATTCCTGATCCGGAGGCTCTTCAGATTTGCTAGCGAAGGCATCTGGGATGAGATACCACCACACCCGTGTAAAGTAAGGGTCTCCAGATATGGACATGCTTCAAGTAAGACACGGGCATGCCGATCTTCGAGGTAAAAGACGTTCATGCCTCGGTCACTGCCAGAAAGCTCTAGGGTTTTAAGGGCCGGACGAGGTGGAATTTCCGGCACGTATGGTAGTCCTGTGGAGTAGCGATGAAGCAGCTCCTGAGATCGTGGGCTGTAAATTTCAAGGCTACAGTCTTTTAGATTTGGCAGCATCCCAACTAAAAGAATGACAAGATCATAGATTGAGTGTTTTTGCAGATATTCCTTAATCTTCAGGGCATTTGCAAATGACTGTAGCATCGAGGCCCCTATCTCTCTCTCCTCCATGTGCTTGCTGATATCGTGCTCCTTTCGATGATGACGCAAGCTTGGGTGAATATATATTCGTTTCACATGGGCAGCCAGATCTCGTCGCTCCACCACTGTCCTCATGAAACAGGTGAGTCGGCCCTCCCATGTGTAGAAAGTGAGATAACAGGAGTTCTCATGGCCTAGCCTGAATTCTCGATGTAAGATAGGCTCAACGACATGATGCAGGTGCCTGGATACGAGACATAGTGTGGACAAGGGTTGACATCGCAAAGAGAACCAAGATAGTTGGCCCCATATTTGTTGCCAACCATCCTCAGGGTCTGCCAGCGACGTTTCTGGCTGAGATGTGGGATAATGTACATCTAGATGGCCCAAGACTATATCCTGGAGCTCCGTTGGAAGGGTTTCAAATCATGTGGGTGCCATTCTTCAGTTTCAAATGGACAGAGGATCAAAGTTGTTGACAGTTGTGGTTCAGCCCCTGACACCGACTTTTATTGTCGTGAGAGATTTTTGGCCGGCTTGTGAAACAGTGAGTCAGCCTAGGTTTGTTAGATTTGAGAGAAATTCCGATTCCGAGAAGTACTGCATTATATTTCTAAATATATATATCTAGGGTTGCATACTGTGTAACACTTCAGCGCGCTTCCCAATCATGGCCTCTTTCATGAACGGGCTTCGTTGCCGGATCTTGTCTCCCCATAACAAGAAACAGATCGGGGCAACCGTCAGCAACAAGCTAATAAAGCCGAGTAAAGTGCTAGCCCAGTTGAAGTCTAGGGTATTATACATGCTCATCGTCGCCAAGGGCAAGAAAGCTGAGAGGGTGTTCTCGCAAAGCACCACGGCCGCCATCGCACTGCCCGCGTAGCGGCTGTAGGCATCGACGACGTAGTCGATAATCCCCGTAACGACGATTACACTTCCCAGCCCAACCATAGCCAGCCCCACAGCCGGTGCAATCCACGGCAGGGACGGATAAGATGTCCATGCATACACAAACATGCCCCCCGTCAACCCGAAGATGGCGCCCCCAATGGACATGTATAGCCTGGCCTCGGGGATCGGCACCCCTGGGAGCTCGGTATTTCTCCTCGCGGATTTGAAATATAGATGCGCCGAAATCAAGGTAAACGGCCATCCGAGAACCTGCCCAACGACAATGGCAGCCTGGATATAACCCGCCTTCACCGGGTCCCAACCATACAGTCCGATGAAAACCTGCTCGACAGATTGGGTGAACAGATACAGGGTTCCCACAGTGAATGCAGACCACAGCGCGCAGAAGAACACCACCGACTCCGTGGTGAGCATTTTCAAAGGACGCGCCACGCTCGTGATCAGCACTTCGACTATCGTTTTAGCTTCAAGCTCATGTTGCGTATACACGTTCTTCCCCGCCGCACGCAACTTCTTCGCCCGCCTCTTTAGCACCACCGTATCCCGCGACTCCTTGAAGACAACAAAGTTGACCGGGAAGAGAACCCCATTCCAGATGAGCTGGATATACGAGATCCAACGCCAGTCGAGAAACTGGAATATGGCCGCCCCGATCACCGGCCCGATGCTGCTCCCGGACAGGTAGGCCAGCACCCACAGACCCACGGGGATGGTTCGTTGTTCCTCGAATTCCCAGATATTGCCGATGACGCTGGCGGAGCTGTTACCCAGAACGGTGACGCAGCCACCGGCGAAAAAGCGCGTGACGATCAGGGTGGCGAAGTTCTGGGCGAGTGCCTGTGGGATGAGGAAGATGATGAAGACAAGATGGGTTAAAAGAAAGGCCGTTCGAACGCCGAAGTCTTCCATCATAGGGAGGATGATGAGGCTGAAGAAGGCGCCGCCGAGGGCCCATGAGGTGACGGGCCAGTACGAGTGGGGGAAGGTGGCCTCGCTGACGTTGAACTGCTCGTCTAGGGCTTCGTGGGCGACGGTGATGATGGTCCCGTTCATGAGGGCGATCAGTGTCGTCATAATTGCCATAAAGGTGACGAGACATTTCCGGGGTTTGGACCAGTTCAGCGGGTTTTCGGGGTCATCGGCTGATTCCCAGTCCACGACGATCAAGTCGGAGGCATTCTCGGATTTATCTAGGTGGTTATAGGCGGTTAGATGGATTATTAGAATGTGAATCTGGTGATATTCTTACCCGGAAGTGGCCCATCGTGATCAGACATGCTGGTTAACTAGACCTAGGCATAGGACAGGTGCTGAATCCGTTCGGTCTATTCGAGTCCTGTAGGGTTTTCAGGCCCACGGGATGCCCTGGGAATGAAATGACTGTGGATAGTGAGAGTCGCAGGAGAAATCTTGAATCAACTGGAAGATGCCCTCATTTTTAACCACGAAATAACACATCTCGCTTTGACCACCCTAAATCAGGGACACTATAAATTAATTAATTACATTAGTTACGGAGATGTTCAATGGAAATCACAGCTAGCCTATGGGTCTTGCATCCGATTGACCTGAAACGGTTAAGATGGGTTTGGATTGTGGAGAAGCACCGAATCTCTCGGCAAATGCTTCTTCGCTAACCACGCCATGCAAATTTCTCCATGTGGGCCGGCCCAGACTCATGCCATAGACCCCTGGAGTTTCTAGAAGAAGTCGATTATTGGTTGCAATCACTTCAGGTTAACATTTACGCTGTTTATCCTGTTTGTTCCCAGGATTAATCATGGTTTTGAGTGGCCAAATTAAAAAATAGAGTTAAGGAACCAGATGTGCCAGAGTTTAATCTGTGATCGTACGATATCAAGCGCTGCTACCCCAGTAGAATGGTTTGCATTTTCTTTCGATATACCTCTGTTTCTGGTGTACACTTTTAACCAAACCGGATCGTTCATTTTCATCATATACCCCTTCAACACTCTTCCACAGTATCAACTCACAGTGGAGGAGTATCAGCAAACAACGCCGCCGAGAAGGCCTCAGGATAACGGGACCCGGCGATCTCCACCGCCGCACAGGCGCTCCGGAACTCCTTCTCCTCCTGCGGCGTCAACGAGATCGAGAGACTCCCTAGATTCTCCTGTAGCCTGCTGACCCGGGTAGTTCCCGGAATCGGGAAAATATCCTGCCCCTGCGCCATCAGCCAAGCCAGCGTCAACTGAGCCGGCGTGGCATTCTTCTTGCCCGCCAGAGTCTTGATGACCTCAATCAACGCCAGATTCTTCGGGAAATTCTCCTCACTGAACCGGGGCGCAAACTTCCGGAAATCGCCCTCGGCAATATCGTCCGCCGAGGTGATCTCGCCCGTCATAAACCCGCGACCAAGAGGCGAGTAGGCCACAACCGCAACTCCAAGTTCCCGCGCCGTCTCTAGCAGCCGGTACTGAGGGCTCTCGATCTCCAAGGCGAAGGGCGAATACTCCATCTGCACGGCGGTGATGGGGTGCACTTTGTGGGCACGGCGGAGCGAATCGGCGCTGCATTCGCTCAAGCCGAGGTACTTGATTTTCCCCTCTGTCTTTAATTGGGCCATGGCTTCGACGGTCTTCTCGATTGGGGTCTTGCGGTCGAGGCGATGGCAGTAGTAGAGGTCGATGGTCTCGATGCCTAAGCGCGAGAGCGAGAGCTGGCATGCTTCATGGACGTATTCGGGGGAGGAGTCGACGCGGCGCGAGCCATCGTCGTTCTTTCGGTTGGCGAATTTGGTTGCTAGGAAGATGTCCTTTCGCTTGTCTGGGTTGGATTGGAACCATTTGCCCAGGAGGTCCTCGTTGTCGCCGTAAACGTCGGCTAATGGAGGCGATTAGCTAGAAGTTACACAACTCACTGGTGAATCTGGGGAGAGCTTCAATCACATACCGCTGTCCCAGAAGGTCTCGCCTAGTTGATACGCGGCATCTAGGAAGGCGAATCTCTCGCTGTCGGGTTTCTTTTCGCCGTAGAACGCACTGAGACCCATGAGTCCCAGGCCGAGGTGGGGAAGTTCGGGGCCATTCTTGCCCAGTCTGGCAGTGGGGAGAGGCGCCATTGGGAATCAGTAGTTTCGATTGTAGATAGGAGGACCAGGTTGGTCTTCACCGAGTAAGATAGGTTGAATGCACAAGTGATGAACAAATGGGAGCAGGAATGCTTCTTATATAAATGGCTGCAATACGTCACTCTCGGAGTTAATCCGGATCCCCCTCATCTAAACCCCGATGATCGTCTGCTTTTTGTGAAACGATTATTATAAATCACGGTCATCGTGCACGCTATTAGTAGTTATCTCCAGAGAAATCTCCATCGATCTGACCCGTCCGGGAGTGGTCAAGTCTGGAAGACACGACTACATGAATATATACAGACAGAGTGGGCCTGCCAAATCAAAGCCATGCTTACGAACAAGCAGGGAGGGTGGATTCCAGTCCCTCGAATCGATGTCAAAAGACCGACAACAAGGCCGGACGTACACTAGTGACTATCATAAACCTCATATCGGTATTGGCTCGCTGGATGATCGCTTCGAACTCGTCTCTGTCCTGCCCCGTAGATTCTTTCTCTCATCGTGCCACCCTCTCCTTTCGGCGTGTATATTCCTCTTCGCCGTAACTCAGGCACCAGAAGATTGACGACATCCTCGAAAGTCCCCGGCGTCCAAACATACCCGATGTTGAAGCCATCCAGATCAGCAACACGAATCCAGTCTTCCATGATATCTGCCACTTTTTCCGGAGACCCAACCACCACCGGCCCATTTCCACCAAGGGATATCAACTTGCCGATGTTTCTTGGAGTCCATTTGGGGACATCAGCCCCGTGATACGATAACGTATTGATAGATGAATGCACTCTTGCGTCCACGTGGATATCGCCTGGTTGGATTTCTGTATCCAGGTCAAACTTGCTCAGATCAATCCCTACATCACAGTCAGCCGTTATCCAACCCTGATGATCGTATCGCGATGAGAAGGGAAAGCCTACCGATATTGGAAGAGAAAAAAGCCAAACCCCCCTCGACACTCGCAAGGTTCAGTGCGTCCTGGTATTTCGCATTTGCCTCTTCATCGGTATTCCCCAGGATGGGCGTGAAGATGGCAAATACTTTAATCGACCGAGGATCCCTGCCAGCTTTGGCAGCCTCGTCTCGGATTACCTTGACGCGTGGTGCCAGAATATGCGGCGACGGGGCAGAGACGAAGATTCCCTCGGCGTGTCGACCCCCAAACCCAATTCCAGCTGACGAGGTGCCTGCTTGGAATAAAAACGGGGTCCTCTGTGGGGAAGGGTCGAGGATATGAGGACCATTGACGGCAAAATGGTCACCCTGGTGATGAACGAACTTCACCTTTTGCGGGTCTGTATACACCCCGGCCTCGGTGTTTTCTTGCAGAGCGTCATCGGCCCAGCTGCCTTCCCAGAGTCTGTCGATGTTAGTGCGTGGTGTCTTTGGCATGGGTCTTCTTTCACTCACTTATATAAGACACGCAAATACTCATCGGCGATTTCGTAACGCTTATCATGCTCGACGAGAGGCAAGCCAACCTACAGAGATCAGGAAAACATCAAGAACTGGTCTGGTGCATGTATCGACTTACTGCTTTGGATGCGGACGCCTTCCACGAGGTAACAATATTCCATCCAAAGCGTCCCCCGGTGAGATGGTCCAACGTCGAAAATCGCTTTGCCACCACATATGGCGCCTCGTACGATGTCGATGTAGTTATGGCAAACCCAAGATTCTTGGTCACTGAAGCCATGGCGGAGATAGGCTACTTCGATCATCAGCGAGGCTTGCGAAGCAGTAGACGATAACATAGGAAACTTACGATGCTGGGATCTCCCATTGGAAACTGACTTCCATTTCGAATGGCAGCATCACCACTGCCCTGATATGTGTCATGTAGTCCGTACGAATCAGCCAGAAATAGCGCGTTGAAGTCCCCCTTTTCTAATAGTTGGGCTAAGTCGGTCCAGTAGGACAGGTCCCGGCGCTTTGTAGAGGCACGATCACTAGGGTGCCTCCATTGGCCAAAGGACAAGTGACCAACGGTGAACATGTCGAAGCCATTTAGAAATATACGCTTTTTGCTTGGTGGAGTTCCCGTTTGCTCTGGCCCTGCTTGGCCGTCTTGATCGTAGGTCATGCTTGGCGGTTTGCTCGTTGAGATATTTCCTTGAGGTTTTGTGTATTATCTCGCAATGAAACTGACATTAAGTGCTTTATTGTAGTTAACAAATACTAAGACATTGACGGTATTACGCTGAGTATCCTCGCAATCACGACATCTCATGGCGTAACGCATCTCCAATAGCACGAATCCGAACTAGAAGGTTTCCCGGGCACGTGTGACAGATACATGAACCGAATAAGTTAACCATTACAGGGGTACTAGTCATGCAGTATAACGAGATAGTGTAGCATGACTCGATCAAGTGGAAATAACGCATGTTTCTTGCAAGGCGATAGTACTGTGGAACTATTGGATGAGTTGGGATAATAAGTGGAAATTGGCTTGCTGAGGATTACCAGGAAGGAATTACTAAAATCCTTGATTATCAATCGTCAGAGCAACAAATTCTAGTGTGGATGTCGTCTTGAAATGTATCCCCGCATCTGAGCAGGCGTGGCGTGCTCTTAGTCCACATGTTACCATTTGCGAAGGATCCGGATAGAACAAAGTAAATCCTCAATATTTGTTTTTATATCAAGTCAAACTCTTAGATCATATCCTGTTGCTGGTAGACATATTCAAAAGCATCTCAAAATGGCGACTGCCATACTCAGTGAGCCGTACAATGGGAAACACTTATCGATTGACACCCATCAAGATGCCAATATTCGGACGAAAGATACGACGCCTGTATTTCACAAGCTTCCCTCCACAAACAGCACACGTACTCAATCCTCTGGGCCTCGTACAATTGAACCCCCCTTTATCTTAGAAGATCATCCAGTCGACGAGAGTCTTTCAATCAAAGCGATTGTTGTGGGAGCCGGTATCACTGGAATCACCGCTGGAGTTTTGCTGCCCATCAAGGTGCCCGGATTGCAGCTGCAGATATACGAGCGACACCCAGACATCGTGAGTTACTTACTGCATCGGAATGTGAGCATCGCTGACGACTGAAATGATTCGCAGGGCGGAGTATGGCATGCCAACACCTATCCAGGAGTCCGCTGTGATGTGCCCTCCCATGTAAGTTTCCAAGCCAACTCAAATTCTCGCATCCACATCTCACATTAGGAAGGTCTACCAATCAACGTTTTCTCCAACAACTGCCTGGACCGAGAATTACTCGAGAGGTTCTGAAATAAAAGACTACTGGAAATCCCTCGCCAATAAGTATGACATATGGAAATACGTCAAACTAAGAAGCGAGGTGCTGAGGGCTACGTGGTCCGAAATGAAAGGCAAATGGATTGTGGAAATCAAGCAGACAGACGAACAGACCCGGAGATCAGTTGTTCTCCACGACGAAGCAGAGTTTCTGGTCACGTCAACTGGACGCTTTAGCAGCCCCAAACTTCCTGATATCCCAGGGCTGGGTGAATTTCAGGGGCCAGTGATACACACATCGGCCTGGGACAATGCCTTCGACCCCACAGGAAAGAAACTGGCTCTGATAGGAAACGGCGCATCTGGTCTCCAGATTCTCCCCCAGCTCCAAAAAATGGCATCCCATGTTGATCATTACACGCGAAATCCAACCTGGGTCGCGGGGACACTTGGAGCCGAGAAGCTAAGCCGAGATGTGCCCATTCCAGAGGAGCTGAAGACTCGATGGGCTGAAAATCCCCACGAGTACCACCAGTACCGAAAAGACCTAGAAGCCCAAGCGTGGACCAGATTTGCAATCGTTGAACGAGGAGGCGCTAAGAACCAGTCTGCTCGAGTCGATTTCGAGAAACTAATGTCAACCCGGCTCGGGGATAGACAAGATTTAAAGCCGCTGGTGATCCCTGAGTTCCCACCGAACTGTCGTCGCCTGACTCCAGGACCCGGGTATCTTGAGGCAGTAACCCAGTCAAACGTCTCTTACATCCGTACGCCCATTTTATCAGCCACACCACTCGGAATCCAAACCCAACAAGGAGAAGAACGACCTGTGGATGCAATCATCTGCGCCACAGGGGCGGACATCGCCAAAACCCCAGCTTTCCCGATAGTCAATGCGCGAGGCGAGAACCTCCAGAATACCTGGCGTCATGGCGGTGACCCAGGCTTTCCAGATACATATCTCGGCATGGCAGCCGCCGAGTTCCCCAATTTGTTTTTCCTGATGGGGCCAAATGCCGGCGCAGGCTTTGCAGGCACCCTCCCCCATGCGGTGGAGAACCAGGTCACCTACGTTGCTAAAATCCTGCGGAAGGCCTCGTCGCAGAGAATCCGAACCATCGTACCCTCCCAGGCGGCAGTGCGTGACTTTCGTGCGTACTGCGAGTCGTTTTTCCCGCGGACGGTTATCAGTGACGGATGTAGCTCGTGGTATAACAACCACACGGAGGGCGGACGTATCGTCGCGGTTTGGCCGGGGAGTGGATCGCATGTCAATCATGTTCGGCGGGAGGTTAGGTGGGAGGACTTTGAATATACATATCACAATAGACAGAACAATCGGTTTGGCTACTTTGGGAATGGATGGACGGCGCGAGACGTTGCGTCGAGGGATTATGGGGACCAAGCTCAGGATCTCAGTGACTTCACGCCGTACCTGAAAGTGGAAGCAAGGATAGAAGGGGGTGTTGATTTGAGAGGGTATCATGAAGCTTGGTATGAGGTGTAAGGGAGGCAAGACTGATTTTCATTGGCATCTGATGGACGGGTTGCCATATACTGTCTCCCAATCTAGACTACTTGGAATACCTTCGCCAATAAAATATTGTTTCATATTTGAATATAAATCAAGAACAAAAGAACACAGCTAACAACCACCCTCCCCCGCTGCACGTTGGCTAGCCGTACATACCTCAAGGCGTCATCCATGGCATATTTCACTGCATCCTAATCGGACTCCTCACTACTCCGGCTTTTCCAGATATGGCCGTTCAGCCTGCGGGGTAATTCGAATCATATGGCGTCTTGTGCTGGCTTCCTGGACCTTGTAATCGCGCAATGCGGAGCTGTGATTGCATTAGGGCATGATAAGCACAGAGACTGGATTCGGCTCTTACTGCTGTGTTACGCGATTGTCATAAACAACGACAGTGCCAGGTGTCCAATGCACTCGTAGGTGCCAATCCTGGCCTTTCTCAATATGATCGTAGAGAAAGCCTAGTAGGGCTTCTAGATACAGGTTAGTAATTTCGTACTGGCCTCCCATGAACACAATTTAGATAGATCGATAGATAGAGAGACGCACGACTTTCTTCCTCCTTCCAGCCCACAATCTTGCGAGTGTAAAGACGGTTCACGTACAGGGATTTCGCTTTCGTGACCTAGATGTGGATTAGAAACCCTATGACATTGAGAAATCACCGCGATCAGAATCCAATACACGAACCGGATGAGTGCGAATGACAGGATGAGCCGTCTCAATTGGCTCGCGTATATACCGATCACGGTGGTCGGATACCGCGGCCTGAGAAAACCCCGAGTGTGTCGCAGTCAAGCCAGAGATCCGATCTCGGAAATCAGTTGACAGGTGATTGTATGCTGCCGTAGTGGACAGATACAAAGTGTCACCTCCAGAAGGAGGGACCTCAAAAGGGAAGAAGATGGTCGTGCCCATTCCATTTCTATAGCTGGCAGTCAGTCACCCTCACGTCTCCTGTTAAAAGGGCAGTTATACATGCATTTCGTAGCTCATATCGGAATGCCACTTGATGCTGCTCACATTGTTGGAGATTTCGTTATCGACTGCGTTGCTCCTGTCCGTCGAGTCAGTTAGTATATCTAGGTAGTCACTGTAATCATTCCCATGGCTAAACAGGATTCTCACACAAAATCCCGATACACAGGGAGAATCTCCGGGTAGTCTTTGATATGCCCTCCCATTTGATGGACATGCAGCGCACCGAAGTGGGCTCCCAACTCTCTCTGTCGCTCCGGGCCGATGTCTGCAAAATCCTGATGGCGAAAAATGACGACACCCCGTTCTGCTGCCAGGAGCGCAAGATCGTCGCGCTGGGCGGAATTCAGGGAGCTTAGTTGAATCCCGCGAATCTCAGTCCCAATATTTGGCGTTATCTCGACTGCGGTGACGCCTTTGCCTAGCAGGTTTCGTTTCTGTGGGTCAGCTCGCAATCCAGCATCGTGATGCTCGAATTCTTGCAATGCCGGTTGAAGTCCGGGGGTATAGAATGGCAAGTATTGAGCGTATTTATACTAGGACCCATTATTTGGGCGATCTCGTCTGAGGCCTGGAATTACTTACCTCGAGTTTATCGTAGTCGATAGAAGTTTCACTGCGCTGTTGCTTCTCGTCCGATGTCTTGACTGTCATTTTGGCTTGTTGATGAACGATTGTATTTAGATCTACTACTGACCTGGCCTTCGGTTGGTATTTGTGCCGCTTATATAGCCGTAGGCCAGGGGATAGTCTCCTGTAGGGCCAGGTGGCGTGCTTGTAGGGGGTCATTCCACGATTGAAATGACGTGATAGAACATGCGTCCTCGTATAAGACACATTATTCCGCAGCTGTTTTATCCTATCCTAAAGCTGATTCATGACCCGGTAAAATGGACGGAAAGCCGGTATTCCAAGCCTCAGAGGCTTCCATACCAGACTCTTGTCCATCTGTTGGAAATGAGGACGTTCAGCCAAAGGCTACAAGAACGCAGAGATTCCTGGGGCTGTTTTGGGATACTTTCGAAGGCGACGTTGAAGAGAGGAGGTTTGTTCGGAAAGTGGATTACTTTTTATTGTGAGTTTCGCGTACGTTTCCGGCATACAAGCTGACTTGGCCTGCTCAGCTCCTATGTCATGTTGGGATACTTCATCAAGTACCTTGACCAGCAAAATTATTGTATGTCTCATGCGTCAGATGCTCATGGCAGATGCATCCTGCTGACTGTAACACAGCCAATGCGTATGTCAGTGGCATGCGAGAGGATGTGAGTAGGCATGCCCATAACCCTAATAAACCTGTATATATATATATATTTCATTTCCGAGCTAATAAAACCCTTCCACAGCTTCATTTATATGGAAACGAGAGAAACCTCCTTGTGACGTATTTTAACATTGGCATCATACTCGGCACTGTTCCGTCGCAGTTGATCCAGCTAAAATATGTCCGCCCCTCGCTGTGGATCCCCAGCTGTGAGCTGGCATGGTCCATCCTTGTCATGGCAATGGCAGGGGCAAAAAACCCCCAAACAGTATAAAAGTCCTGACCCCCTCGACTGATATCTCTAACAAAGAACTAGCTATATGCTCTACGTTTCTTCGTTGGCCTGCTGGAATCATGTAGCTTCCCAGGATATTCGGCATTACTCGGCAGCTGGTATGGCCCGACACAGCTAGCGAAGCGTGTTGCCCTCTTCGAGCAATCCAGCGCCATCGCTAGTATGTTTAGCGGATACCTACAGGCTGCTCTATATGAAGGTATGAATGGAAAAGGTGGGTTGAGAGGCTGGCAGTGGTTGTTCATCTTCGATGCAATCATCTCCATCCCGATTGCTGTCTGGGGTTATTTCGCCATCCCGGATCAACCGAATGACACTCGGGCCTTTTGGCTTCGTAAGAAGGTATTTCAGCCGAGAGAGACATTTACACATGCTTGGTTCATCCTAATACCTAGGCGATGCCAATGTAGGATCGAGAATATGCCATTCAGAGACAGGCGAAGATGGGCCGTGCCCCTGTACGACACTTGACATTAAGAAAGCTGCGCCAGGTCTTTACCGGGTGGCATCTGTGGGCTTTCATTTTCCCCTATCTGTGAGTTCTTGACCTCGCTTCCTCTCCATTCTCCTGAATTCGGTAGTAATATCCTCGGCACAGCATGGTGGCCCAGGCGGGCCAAGGGTTTAATTTCTTCAACTTATGGTTGAAAGCGGAGGGATACAGCACAGTGCAGGTGAACACCATCCCAACCGCTGGAAGTGCAATCAGTCTTGTCGCATCGCTCGTGTTCGGTACTATTGCGGATCGTACTGGACGACGTCGAGATACGTCGATAGTGGTCTGTGTGATTGTGATCGTGGCGAATATTCTGCTCAGCGTGTGGAATATTCCAAAAGCCGCACTTCTCTTCGCTTTTTTTCTGTCGTTCGTCTCCGCCGCCGCACAGCCCATAGTCATTGTAAGTCCATTCATTCATTCCAAGTGGTGGTGGCTAACTTTTGTCCAGGCGTGGGGCCAGGAGGTTACTCAGGGCAATGGGGAGTTGCGTCAGTTATTAGTAGCAACGGGGAATATCTTCACCTACACTTTCAGTGCTTGGGTGCCTCTACTGATATTTCCGACTTACGATGCTCCGAACTATAAATACGGGTATCAGATTCTGATTTTATTTGGCGGTCTCTCTATCATTGGGATTTGGCTCTTCGGTTACTTGGCGAAAAGGGAGATCTGCTAGCATGCTACATCAGAATATTGAGTGCACCCGGGTAGTCAATATTATATTTCCTTAGACATGGGGCATGAGAAGTTATTCGCACCCCCCAGGACGAACGCACTCATTATCATCGGCCATCTAGTTCAAAACGTGCACCCTCGGGGGTCAACTCCGCTCTCACCTGGCCCAATAATTCAGGTTTATCTTCTTGAGCCATAGACCCCCCCGTCGTAGCATGCACCGGGAGAACGGTAGAATGCGCTTGATGGCGTCCTCTCCTCGCAAAAAAGACGATAGCACCGGCGACGAGGACAAAACCAGGTACGCCAATTCCAATGCCGACTTTGGCGCCCGTGGTCAACCCAGAATTGGCGGCTGCGGATTCCGATGATTCCTCGGCAGCACTAGTTGATGCCGTCAAGGAGGAGTTGGCGCTCGAGATAGAAGAGGGAAGAGTGATGTTGAAATAGTGACTGTGGATTTCACTATCGCAGCCTTCTGTCCCCTCGCACAGGACTAGGTAAAAGACTGGCATGGATACAAAGTTGACAAGTGTTGTGACTCTCCATTCGAAGGTGGCGTCCTTCGACCCCGACCCGGAATTGCTGCCCGTCGCTATGAATGACATGAACAATTAGAAGAATCACTGACAAGGAAGGGACGCGAGCCATACTGAGAGTTTTTGTAAAGCCGCTTATTGAGTTGTCGGCATATATGCGGAGGTTCCACGCTTCGAAATCGGAAGACCATCGAATCGTCTGAATGGATTCAAGTGGCCAGGCGAGATTTCCAGTGTAGTCGCCATTGGAGCCATCTCTTGGGGGGTTGAGGAAAACGCCACGATTATCATCATTACCTGAAGCGGAGACAAACTGGTTGATGAGGCTATAGAAGAGAATAATGAACGTGTTCCGCATGATGTGCCAAATTGTTGTTGTTGTTGTTGTTGTTGTTCAAGAATAACAACAGTCAAGGACGCCGTCACTCGCATGTCTCCACAGGGTCGAGCCTGGGGGCCTTCAGCTACATAAGTATGGCAAATTTAGCCCCCGATTACAGATCAAGGCTGTTAGGATTGGAGTTGTTAAGGGTGAAATCCAAGCGCGATGGTCACGCATTATTTTCGAGACAAGGCTGTGCTAAGCGTCGGTAAAATAGTATCTCTGACAGGACCCTGAGGATCAGACCCCTTAAGAGCTGTCGATGATAGGCCTCTTGGAGGACTTCAGCCTTGTCTACTCAGTAGTCTGAGCGGCCTAACCATGTATGTAGTTAGCACAGGTGGTTTTTGATAGGACAGGCACATCGCCCCCATCCTTCTGCCCAATAATCGTCCATCGTGGAAGCCCTCAGCATGAACTACGGGTGAGTGGGTGACTTCTGTTTCGATATCTATCATATTATCGTATGTCTCATGCATTAGTCACCGGCTGAACAACCAATGCGCATGTTGGCGACATGTGAGAGGATGGTTCCTTTTCTCGGCTGATAAAACCACCCCGCAGCATCATTGAAGTTGGTGATAGTGAACGTGGGTATTAGACCCTGGTTTTATATGGTAATCTTCTATCATTGCGATTTTGATCTTCGGCTACCTGTCGAGAAGAGAAGTTTATCATGCTTCCTCTTAACCCAGAACTGGGAACCCAGCTAACAACAGATTGTTCGTGTTGCTCTCTTCTTCAGGTGGTGGGCAACCAAGGTTGATATTGACAGTATACATCATATGCACTTGTATGTACATTTCCCCAGTCGACAGACGACTGAGGCCATCGTCTGAGCTACCTCCTCACTCACTAATATCAGTCCAGTCCGCCCATTTGAATTGGCTCGCCTATAGAGGCTGTATACAGCCTACCAAGTCACTGCACTCCCTATTCCCTGGCCATCATAGAGCTTCAACGCCAGCGTCTGGCAAGGGCCTGAAGAGACTTCATTGCGTATCACAGCGCGGAAATCAATTCCATGGTAGTCCCTCAGCTTGATCTTCGCAGCGTCGAAATTTGAGTCCCAATGTAGCCGTATTAATAGATCAATAATTCTCTTAGAATCTGCAGCCGACGAAAGTAGCTCCGCCAGGTATGCGACAGGGTCCTGCGCATTGAGAAAGATTTGAACCAACGACGACTGGACGGAACCCGTGGTGTTTTCCTGTAGGAATTGCAGCAAATTCGAGCCGTGATGATCCTGCAGGACTTTGTCGACTGCCACCAGCCTCTGATCCGAAGAGTGCAAAAACAGATCGCACGCCTCGGAGTCTTGCACGTCCGTATCCGCCATCATCATCAAATACACCCTCTTCGCATCGTCAACGACCGACTGTTCCTTAATCACCGCGTCAACCCCCGGTCTCCGACATTCCAGAACCCCAGCCAAGAACTCCCCCATCGCGCCGTTGATTTTCCCCCTGACCCTCTCCACCAGGGACCTGCCAAACCGCCGCTCAAACGCGGCACTAATTGCTTGCAAATCCGCATCCGAGCGGCCAACAAGCACATCCGCCACGGCCTGGCCATCCCCCGAGACAAGCAGTCCCGACAGAGAACCGTTCAGCCAGTTAATATCATGTTCCAACGGACCTCCGGCCAGCCCAACAAGTGCCACCTCGAACAGTCCCGAGGTATCGGACTTGATGTCCTTCTCCAAACTGCGGCCGAACATCTCCTCGTACGTCGTGCGAATCAGTGCCATTTGCAGAGGATCGGGGTAGCACAGAACGTCAATTAGCATGTCCTCGTCCGTGCCGAATCCTTTCATGGCTTTGCGGAGAGCTTCGGCCTCGCCCGTGCCGTCGCCGGGGGCGATGTCGTTGGGGCCATAGCCAGGCGACGGTCGCGTGACGGGAGATGTATCGGTGTTGTAGCGATGGTTCATTTTGGATTTTTGCTATTATCCCAATTTGGGTGGGGGGATTCCCCTGGCTTTGGTTTTGGTTGATGAGAGGGTTGTGGATTCGACGTGCAGGGACGCAACCGTTAATTCGTATTTATCACAAGCGAGAGAGCAAGATGGTCGACCAACTAACGGATCAGAATTTAAATTACAAACGGGCCCTAGTTTAATTAGGTGGGGGGTTTTGTTTGTGGGAGATACTCCGTACTACCCCTTAACTAGGTCCCTTAACTAGTGCTTTGGTGCAACATCAGACTAGTCTCGTACTTCCATTCCTTCCTCAAACTTGGCAACCAGAATTTCGGCTTCTCGATCTTCCAGGTCTCTCCAGCCCATCCACCCATTGCTTTTGAATGTCCGGATCTGCTCGATTCCCGGTCTGGGGATATCAGCACGGGAGACCACGGCTTTGATGAGCCCATCTCGAATCAACATTGTAGCAAGAAGTTGACCCCTAAGCATCTGGTTGATACCGTTCTCTAACTCCAGAACTGAGAGACTTCCCAAAGGTGACCCCTCACGCTGATCAGCTTCGATCGATAAAGCGTTGTCGCCAATCTGGAGAAAATGTCTGTCAAAGCATGCCTGGACCGTGTGGAGTAGTGTGGTGCTGTCGGGCCAAGGTTGAGAAAGCATGCCTAGAATTGGGCCGGAAAGGATATTGATATGGTATTGGTAGTTCTGAGCCGATGGTATGGTTTGTTGGGCCCGATTATTCACGGGCAATGTTCCTGGTGTGTTGTGGGCTGACTGTGTAGCCTGCCACGAGGGACCTGATATTGGGGAAGGGGCCTGTCTTGGGGGCAAGTTCGGCGGTTGATTCCTCAATTGCGGGCCTGGAATCTGGGGTCCTTGCGAACCTGATCCTGGTGATAGAGGATGATCCTGGGGTGGTATAGGAGCCCTTTCGCCGGGTTTGATAGGGGGAGCCGGTCGAAAGAACCATTTCGCAAATCCCGTTCCCTCTTTGAATTGCTCCTAGACAGGATGTTAGACTACATGTCTAGATAATGCTCAAGATAGAAGTATACCTTCAGGCTTTTCCCACCTGTCACTGCCGCATCACGGCTATTTCCACCTTGTGCGCCGGCATTGGGGTGTGTTGCATCTGCAGTTGCAGCAGAGGAAAACCGACTGCGGTATGCAGTCTCAGCCTGGTACCGTTTGTATGAGCTCGAGAACGACGTTTTCGCGAAATTCAACGCCCCCTATATCATTGTCAGTTCCACCCACTGAAAAACAAAAGTAACTCAATCGAACTCCAACCTTAAAGTCACCATCAAACATCTGCGAAAAGTGCATTTTAGTCACTCCTCCCAAGATCGAGGGCTCCGTTGACCCAAACTGCCGACACAAGATGATGATAGAATTGAAATCCTCCTCCAGCCGCCGAGCATCCTTCATCGTAAGCGTGACCCCATCCTGGTTATCCAGAACCTGTGAAGGAGCTCTGCGCAATCGACCGAGTCCGAGTTTGCCGGCATTGGCGCTTGTTACGACGCCTAGATTCGGGTCCGCGCCGGCGAGGAGTAGCTCGCGAACAAGCTCAAGACGCCCTAAAATCGCAGCTCCCGTCAACGGCGGCATTCCTAATTTATCGACCTGGTTGATGAGATGGGTTTGGCCGCGCGCCTTTGCTTGCCGAACAAGATAGCGGAAATTGACGATGCTTTCGAGTTCTTCGCCTCCCTTGCAGGATGATATAGAGTGGAAACAGTTTCGTTGCATGTCCTTGTCGTCGTTCAGTGATGCTGTGCTTAACCGCTCCGGTGATTCTAGCAGATAATGGAGTCGGGAAACGGGCATTCGTGCAGTACGCAGGGTCAGGTAAACAACAGGAAGCTCAGGTGGCATCGGCTGGAACTTCAACAGCCAAGTCGCCAGTTCAAAATTGCCGACCCAGACTGCCATCAGCGCTGGTGGGCTCGATGTTGCAGTGATGATTTTGTTAGCCGGGATGTCGTCGATGGGTTTGGGCACTGCCCCCCTGGACACCAGCTCTTGGGCAAAGAAGATGCCTTCAACGCCCACTATGGCACAGTAGTGCAGATATGAAATGCCCTGGGGAAGCTGGAGCGTTCTGTGGATGTTCGCTCCGTTTTTTAAGAGCAGTAAAAATGTGTCCCGTCGGTTAAGGTATATGGCGGCTTGCAACGGGGTATGGGAACGGAGATTGGACACGAACTCAATCTCCTTGTCATAGCCGATCTTCAGAAGATGCTCAATGATCTCGATGGGCTGACCGTAGACTATGGCTGCGTGTAACATGGAAAACGTGGGATTGGGGTCTTCGACAATCCGATGCTTGCTCTCAAAACTCCGAATAAGATCGAATGTTTCGATGAACGAGGGTACATACTGCCGCCCGAGGGAGAACCACTCCAGCATATGACCATACGCAGCTCGTTGGATCAACGGGAGAAGGACGCCTCCTCTCCTGGTCTCCAGGTACACCTTTGCAGCCTGCATAGATTCGGGTGATTCCAGCATCGTCCTAACCGTATTTGGTTGAAGATCAAAGACGGCACCTAGAAACGGCGTGTATACACGATGCTTATCTGCTGCTTCGACTTCAGAGCCGAAGAATGGGTCTGCACCGTGTGAAAGCAACGCATGTGCTGCAGCCTCATTGCGCGCCAAGATCGCATAGTGCAAGGGTGTTCCATGTAGTTGCATATACTTCACAGCCGACGAATTACCAATATCTACCGCAGAGTATAGACAAGCTTCTGCTCCGTGTGATATGAGTAAGTCTACAGCGGCGTGGACTTGTGCTTTATCAAATGCGACGGCCCAATGCAGAGGAGTCTCCCCATTCTTGGCCACTAGAGCAACATCTGCCCCTCGACGTACAAGGAGTTCCCCCATCTGGAAATGCCCTGCTCTGTATGCTTGTAAGATGGCGGATTCACCGTCATTGTTTACGGTGTCGATATTGACTCCCAGGGCGAGAAGTGTTTCCACGACTTCCAGACTGCCATGTCGTGCCGCCGCATGTATCAGCAGATCCCCGGAATCGGATACCTCCATTTCAGCAACATTGATACCCTGATCACCTTGACTTAGACTGAACTTATCAAACCACTCTGCGAGGTTCTGTACATTGACCCAATCAAAGATGGAATGCTTTTGGTGCCGGCTCATCAGACCACCAGAGCGAATATAGTGCTCCTTCATGGCAGAATATTTCGAGGGGTAATGCTTTTCCAGCTGCAGCAGCGCAAGATTACAGCCATCTGCAGCATATGCTCTCAGAATACCGAGGAGATCAATCTGCGACGGAACTGGCTGGTCCAAGTACTCGGAAATCCCATGAAGGTACAGGGCAATTTGGGGCCGTCCCTGTCTTTTGATAACATCGACGAGCCATCTCGCAGCATTCTCCCTTGCTCCAGGCCATTCCAGACGCGCCAAGTAAAGTTGGAATAGTTTTGCGCAGGCATTAGCGCCAATATCGCCTGGGTTTGCGGATATCGCGACAAGCTCCCGAATAATGGATAACTGAAGACACATAGGAGCCATTCCAGGCAGTGGGAGGGATATTTTGACCTTGAAGACGGCGTTAGAAATGCACCGGCGGACAGGAATGGAAGATAGTTACACTTTCATACTCAAATGGCATCAAAGGATGCGCTCCATAATTGAGCTCCTGGGTTGGGTTGCCCAATAGAGCCACGGCGCTCGGCAAGTCGCGCGTCAGAGCATCGAGTCGTAAAGTCAATTGCATAGTTCTCCATATCAGAGTAGTGTCTACATCAGAATCACAAAACGGATGGCGAAGTGTTGACCCGGCCAGGGATAGCAGACGGTCTTCTCGCTTCAGTTTTTCCACCTCGCGATGGAGGCTATTTTTGTCCAATGTTGCGAGGGCATCAATCGATCTGAAAGGGTTTATACCGTTCGAAACCACTCGCCAGACCAGCAGACCATAGCTGTATACATCGGTATATTTGAGCAAGTCGCGCGGTAGGTTGTCGTGGCATTCCGGCGCATTCCATGGCAAAGTGAACGCAGCAAGCTTCAAGGTATCTGAGGGGTCCAGATCTGCTATTGCGCAGCCAAAGTCTGCGAGTTTCGCGACGACACCACCCGAAGATGTATTGCAGACGAGCACGTTCTCCGACTTTAAATCCCCATGGACAATATCGCTGGCATGTAATGCGAGAAGCCCGTTGCCCACGTCCCTACAAAGTTGCTTCTTCAATGCAAACCCAGCGTCTCGATGATCTTCCTGGAAATCCGCAAGAGTGCCATTTTCGGCATATTCCAGGACGATCACCGGCCAGGCATGGTCCAAGAGGTCTGGATCGGGTTCCCAAATCAATTGCAATAGGCGGATGATATTGGGATGGTCCTGTAGTGGCTGATGGGTGAGGATGCGAACCTCTAGTAACGCCGCGCGCAGAAGCTCGCCCTTCTCAATTACATCCAGTTTGTCCGTCAGACCTCGGAGCTTTTTGTACACCACGAACTCGGACCTCAGCCGCATATTTTCCATGGGTTGCTTGCCGACTCGGACGAGAATCACCTCAAAAGAGAGTCCTCGTCCTAGGGTTTTGGTTCCAGCAAGCAGGGAGAAGGGAACATCGACAATGAGGTTGTCTGGGATCTGATCGGTAGTCTCGGCGAGCCTCTCCATCAAACCCACCAACTTCAAGAAATCCGCAGGTCGGGATCCCTGACTACCGGCATCATGAACCACCCGTTGTTGATCATCCTGCGTCTGTTTATGCGCAATGGAGGACAGATCTGGGGTCTGGAATGCGCCGTTGGGATGATCCCACTGCGGCCGAGTAGCGTTCAGCGTCAAACTGGTGCTACCTGCAGGCCCCTGGGCCCCCCAATTCGGCCGTGAAGCGTCTAAATCGTCATTCATGACTTTTGCTGGTGGTTTGCTCTCGGAAAGATTTGATGTACGCAACCGCTACTAGTGAGCTCGCCTCGCCTCGTATTCGTGGCTGAGCTCAACCAACCCCGCTATGGCCAAGAACCGGAATCATCCGATCCTGTCGTCTTATTCCTCTGCCGAATGACTGTCAATAATACGAACAAGTCACTCTTCCAAGAGTGCCAGTTCTCACATGGAACCGGTCTCTCTAGGCGTCTCGGTGATTGCGCTCTTCGCAGAATGCATCCGAGCCTACAAGGTCTTCTCCACCGCGAGCTATCTCGGGTCCGATCTCAGCATTGTGAAGACCAAATTCCAGATCGAGGAGACTCGGTTTGTTCAATGGGGCATCTATTGGGGATACGCCACCGATCCCTCCAAATGCATATTAGAATACACGATTATAAACGCGGGCCAGAACGTGGCGTCGACCGTCCGGTTGACTCTAATGCAAGTCTCGACCCTGCTCAAGGAATACGACACAGTGTCCACCAAGTATGACAGCCACCATCGCAGCCCAGCATATCGAGGAATTGTCTGGGCACTCAAGGACAAGGAACGACTCGAAACGATCGTCCGCCATCTCAACGACTTCAATGACGGGCTTCATCAGCTCCTCCCGAAACAAAAGGAACAGTCACTCACCCAGTCCGTTGCCTGCACAATGGTCAGCAGCCACGACGGCGCTGACCTGGACAACATCATCATGGCCATGGCCAGTATGCAATTCTCCGACGCAACGAAGCTTGCCAGATTCAAGAAGGCGTATCAAATGATGGCCCTCGGGCACGAGCAAGACCTCTCCTCCTCGTCACCACTATCATCTCCTCTCGAGCTCGACCCTGGTAGACTCCAATTTTCGAACCGCTATACCTCCCCCGAGCGCGTCTTCGGAAGCCTTGATGGCTCCCATCGGATCCTGGTCGAGTGGAAACCATACGACCCGAGCACCGTGACCGGCGGCGCCACCGCGCGCGTCCTTCTCCGCCATCGAGCCTCCCATCTCGCCGAACTGATGAGTTCTCGTAGCCAACGTCCCGTGAACTTCAACATCCTCACCTGCGCTGGCTACTTCGACCAAATCGAGAATCAGCGTTTCGGGTTCGTTTACCAGCTGCCCCCGGCCGTTTTGCAGCACATGCCATTCACCCTGCAGGAGCTGCTTTCACCGACCCACGTGCCAGATCTGGGGACGCGCTTTCACCTTGCAGTGTCTCTCGCCAAGTCCCTAAATACATTGCATACGAGTGGGTGGCTGCATAAGTCCATCCGGTCCAACAACATCGCTATCTTCCAGACTGTAGGGACCAACGCGCCCGACTTCCAGATGCCGTATCTGGTGGGGTTTAGCTTTTCGCGGCCAGATGCGTTTGGGGAGGAAACGTTCCATGAACGGTCCGCAACAGCGTCGGTCAATCAACTCTATCGCCATCCGGAGGTTCAGGGGTTGCATCCGCGGCGATATCAGGCGTCGGATGATGTGTACAGCTTCGGACTCGTGCTCTTGGAAATCGCACTCTGGAAGCCCTTGGCGGTTATTCAAGGTCGGAATTATGGAGATGCGCAGCAGCTAGGTCTGGATCGCAAACAGGTCTTGGCGGCGGTGGCTTCACTGCCTCGGAAGATCGGGGTGATCTATACAGAGGCAGTGGAGAAATGCTTGAACTTGACTCCGTCCAAGGCAGCGCCGGAGTTGACTCACTCGGCGCCGGAGTGGAATGCAGAAAGGCTACGGAAGCAGAATGCGTTTTACTGGGATGTTGTGAGGAAATTAGAGGATTGTAGGGCGTGAGAGAATATGTGCCTTTTCATTCAGGTTCCTACTCATAAGCTAAATTCAAGCCGATTTCCGGCATAATCTCTAGCGAAGAACCTATTCGGATACTCCACACCACTTGCCCCTAATGAAGTTAGTCGGCGACGGAACATAAAGAGAAAGAAAAAAAAAAGGGGGATCAAATACTAACCGGAATTTTGATCCCCTGGTTTGTCGGCTTCCATGGGAGCTCCCAGGCTCCCCGCAACATGATGATCCCAGATGCGCTGTCGCAGCGCCAGCAAAGCATCTGGCGAACTGACTTTGAGGCACGGATGCCGGGATGAGCCCGGCTCATTTGTGCCAAAGGCAACATGAATCTGCTGGCTGCCGTCGGGGGTGATATTAAACCTATGTTCTATTAGATTATACTTATTCCTTCACATGATCTTGTCAGACGAAAACGTACCATGCAAGTGTTCCTTTCTGTAATTCGGGAACAGGAGCCGCTGTGAAGCCTAAGGTGCCCACGTAGAATTCATGGGCTTTATCCAATGTACCCGGAGGCACGAGAAGGTTTATGTGGGCAATTCCGGTGATCATGTTTGCAGCGGAGAAGGATTTGTGTTGGTTACGAACGATGGGAGTAAGTAGGACGGGTGGAATGAGTGAGGTCTTTAAAGTGTCACAAGTCACTCTTCTTCATCGGCATCTGGTGGGGAAGCGGAGATGGCAAATGGCGCCATCGGCCTATCATTGGGAGCATTTCCCGATCACTTGCGGAATTCATTTCCCGTTTAAGCCACTCCGCCATAGTTAGGTATTATAATTCAATTTGTGTTGATCTATGACATCGATCTGGAATTTCGGATATTTCGGTCTATAAATATATATATCATCTTCTTAAATGGATATGCCACCTTTTCTTAACATGATACATGCAGTGTGTAGCATGAGTCCTTCGTAGAGGTCCCTGTCAAAGGTGCTATAGTTCGTCTTAGGGTAGTTCAGAACTACTAGGCATGAAAGATAATGGAGGGACGGAAGAGAGTTGGCTACGCCAGAGAGGGCTTCATATAGAGGGTTCATAAAGAAGGGGGGGAGCACAACAAAAGTAAATGTAGAAAGACCACGATTCTAGGGGAAAGTGCCAGCATCGGGCACATGGCCATTCATGTCATGAAAATCTATCCCGAGAAGAGTGTGAGCGTACGCAATGAGGCCACTTAGTGGGCTACTAATACCAGCTATGAAAAGCCATTAAGCAACACCGCCTGGGCGGAGCTTGTAGGTCTACTGGGACGTAAAGTCACAACAAATGTTGTTATATGTACAATGTTTGTAGGCTATAGAATCACTAGCTAATGCAATAGCACCCGGTGAACTCAACTAGATAGGAAGAAACCGGTGGTAAGGGATGCGAGAACGATCCCCACGACCATTCCGATATCGAAGAGCAGAAAGATCTTCCAGCCAACATTTGCGATAGCTGGAGGAGCCATAAGTACAATGACCATGGTCCAAAGCCACATGGAAGCAGGAGCAAGGGCACCGCCGATGTGCCGGAGGTGTAGCGGTGTAATCTCGGGAGGAACAGCCCATTGCATGGAACCCCAGGACATTCCGTTTGCAATATTGACGATAATTAACATTGCTAGGGCAAGCGTTGGGGGATGTACATAAGAAATCCACTGTCCTGGGTCATGTACAGACAAGAATTAGTATTGCTGGCAGGGCCCCAATAGAAAGAAGCATACCCCCTTGACTCTTATCATCCTCACACACCTGTCCAAGTTGATAGAAGCGGGCCGCCTTGGGTTTGACGGTCATCATGATGTTCCTAGTGAGATCCGCAACGCGTGCTACCCCACGCCGACGTCAAAACAAACTCCGGAACCCATTGATTCCGTACATAATATTTCTCGATGTCACAGGAAAAGTGGCAGGTGAAGAGTAACTTCGATTATGCAGCTGATTACAGAAATAACGCAATAGCCAACGCCCTCGGCTTAACAAGCAATAGGTACAACGTAAGTAATGTAAGATTGCCCGATGGCGCAGGAAATATCTGTACGCACAGCTAGCCAACAGTAAGAAAGATCCTGCAAACATGACAAACCCCCGCCTGATACCGACGTGGCAGCCCAGTCATATACAATGACCAGGGGGTAGGTTTTCGGTAATATCTGTATCTTCTCTTCCCCGTCAAGTTTTAATTCTCTCCGTAATCCTAATTCCGTCAGAAAAAGCCTTTAGACGATGGACAGCGAATTTGGCAGGTAAGGCGCTCGCAAATAGAGCCTTTCACTTGACGGAGAGGCTTATATGCAACAGGTGCATTTCATCCTCTCTTTTCACCTTTGTCGTTGGCCAGGCAAGGAAGGAAATCACTGTGCACTCTGGACCCCTGGCCAAGCTGTCTTACACGCCTGACAGGCTTATGAACGGCGAAATGCTGGAGGCAAATACTCGTCGAGCTGACTGGTCGGATGTCGAGGAAGTTACGTTTGTTCTGCTATGTGAGTACGCTTACGTGCGCGACTACACGCCGCCGTTGTGCTTGAAGAATACTTGGAGTGAGTTGTCCCACAACAAGGAATTAATGCTAAAGAAGAAGTGAAAGCATAGAAGCTAACACCCGGCCTCTGTACAAGCTGCAGAAGCAGACCAAGCCCCTGACCAGGCTAGCGAGATGGCAGCGGACGCAGCAACAGAGCCAGAGCCAGAGCCAGTATCAGAGCCAGAGCCAGTATCAGAGCCAGAACCAGAACCAGAACCAGAACCAGAGCCGGAGCCGGAGCCGGAGCAGTCGAACGATCCTTTCAGCGGTTATACTTTACCGTACAGGGAAAAGAGCATCTGGAGCCAGCACCTTCAGGACAAGTTCGAAGACCTCAGCGTGCAATATAGAAAGTCACATAAACGTGCCTTGGCAACACGCAAAGCCATATTTGCTCCAACAAGGAATTCTGATCCTTGGGATGATTTCACACCCGTCTTTCTTGGACATGCAAAGTTATACATCTTAGCTGACAAGTATGGCATTCCCCAACTCGTGGAATTAGTTCTGCAAAAGCTGGCGTCAACCTTATCAAATTTCACATTATGCGAAGACAATATAAGCGATATAGCGGAACCAATTCGATTTTCTTATAAATGGACACGGCCCCATGACGCTCTGAGGTTGTTGGCCACAACTTATGCTGTGTCAGTGCTTGGTCAAATAGGCGAAAGTACTACGTTTCAAGAGCTGCTAGCCGAAGGCGGAGATTTTGTTCCTGATTTTTGGCAAATGATTTGGGGCTGAAATGTGAGGATTTGCCATTTATTCCGGCATATAGAACATGCAATACGCGGTAATGCGGATTCAACTTCTATCCTATTTACAGTAATTTGAGATATAGCTGATAGGCAAAGTTGACTGCACTGACAATACCCATTATCAATTGAAGCAACAAAGAACACAGGAAGTCACTATAGTTATGTAAAGTATGCTCGGTCGTCCGATTTCTTGATACCGATGAATAAAGACGGCCTTATTCGGAGTGTACGCCAAGGCAGCTTAGCGTGTTTCTGACTATGCTTAGGGGACAAGCTGTGTGTAAACATTTCCGCCGTTTATGAACTATTCCGCGAACAGAAACGCTATGCATACAGCAGTCCAGGATCGTTTAGTCATTTCTATTATCGACAGAGTCTTGAATGAGAGACTTTGATAGAAGATTATTTCTTGTCAGTTCAGTTCAGTTTATTTATTAATATTATATATAAATCGCCGAGCAGTTTCTTTCATTATTATTTTTTGATAAGAAACTGTATATATTCTAACTCCTAACCATCTCTACGACTCTCTTTACGTGAACCTTTCACCATGAAGTTTCTCGATTTCGTCGGCCAGAAAGGCATATTCTTTAGTCTAGTCATTTTCCTAGAAAACATCCTTGAAACCTGTTACAAATGGTGTTCCTTCAGAATATCTCCATACATGACCAGAGGGTATTTGTTGCTAAAAGTGGCAACATGCTTCCCCAGTTCCTCACCCACCGCTTCCGAGCCTCTCTGAAAGTCTGCCAGGGTATCCCAGTCCTGTTGGATTTGAAACATGAAATCCTGACTGGTCCCCGGTTGGAAGGGGGAACCGCGGAGCTGCACCACACGGAATGCTGTTGTCATGCAAGTATGCCAAAGATCAGTCCTATACCACTGTTCCAGGATGTACACTAAACAATAGAACAACTGGCTGTGGACGATGATGGATATTATTTACCTTTTAGCCCAAACGGGCCGAACTCTTTCAGAACCCGTGGAACATGATGGTCCATGAAGTGGTCCAGGTCGAACTTCAAGTCTGGCTCTGCGGCATAGAGAATCGTGATTGTGATGGGCATTTTTGGAGAACAGTAGTGGTTTTTTGCTGCTTACTGACATCGTACAATCCTTATATAGACATTGCAGCCGAAAGAAATGACTCTCCCCGAATAGGGTGGAGCTGCAGTAAACCGAGGACGAAGGTATGGCAGCAGACATGCTAGCCATGGCCGAGCGTTACTCGGTGTAACTTGAATACTAGGTATATCGGGCACGAGGGACAGTAATTTGGGATTACCAACAGGTCATAGCTTTGATTTGCACTGCTTGTTGTCAAAGCGTAACAGAACTCGTGTTCGGCGTTCGGCAACATTGCGGATCGGCAAGTACATGCCCTAACCAAGTGGCCGAAGGATGCTCCTAATTTGGGCATCTTTTACCGAGCTTAGGATTAGTAGTCCTGTGCAAGTAATGCAGTTGGGTCTACTTTCACAGGACTGAATCTCCAGGATCTTGACCGACATCAGTTATATGAATATTTCTACTATCTTCCATCTTCCATCGCACTTGACGCCGTTAAGGCAGACGGTGACGTATGGGCTCGGCAAAGCAAGGTTAATTTGATCTTATTCAGTTATTGCTTCGCTGCCGAGAGCCGGGGAAGGCCGAGATTGCCGAGTTAGCGGCTTTGGGGGCGGGTTTAGTTCGCCTTCAAGATGGAAGTTTTGGCCGAGAGCGCAGAGCTTCGGCTACGGCTTATCGAGAGCACTCCTATCTCAACCCGAGAAGGCAGAAGATGGATGAAAGATGATGCAGGTAGAGTTGGACACATTCAATAGACAAACATCACTCCCACCAAAAAGCATGAAGTATGTTGGATAATATCTATAGACAGATACACTCACGCCAGGGAGCAAATTTCCACTACCCCAATTCTTACCAAAAAGAATGGGCAGACTCTCTCGAGTGAGCCGTTCACTACAAGGTAGGATCATGTTTTAGTGGCTGATGGGAATGGGAATTACGAATCGGACTGACCAAGTTTCCTACAGCTTGTATCAGTTGTCGCAAGAAGAAGGTCCGGTGTTCATTCCTCAAGAGCAGAGGCGAATGTTCATCATGTATCTGTCTCGGCATTCCCTGCATGATGCAAGACAAGGTTCGAGCACGGCAGAAACAGAGACCACCGCGCCAGTTACATGAGAAGATAAAAGAGAGAAACGAGCTCAGGCACTCTTTAAGTCATCATTTGGGAGGCTTAGGATATAGTCTATCTCTCGTCCTCGGTATGTATTCCCCTCGACAATGCATGCTACAGAATCTCACATCATATTTAGACCAATTATCCGAAGACCAGCATCAACATCAAGAGGGGAAAGAACAATACGGCCCCCCATGGGAAGAGACATATCAATCAGCGGACCGAAAGACAAACCCCGCGTTGCATCAACCATTACCGTCGATTGAACCCGATCACGCACATTCTATCGGAACATCTAGTAGTGCAGCCGCAGACATGGTGTTATCTACACTCCGACTCGCACCGGGTGAGATCCAACTTTTCCAAGATATGCTGCCTGGGAGTATAACACAACCTTTGGCACCATCGCCCCCTGCACCTCTAGCAACTATTTCATCACCGGCGACAGAGCCCTCTGATATCTCGCCTCTTGGGTTTACGATATCATCCGATTCGGATGGCGGCGAGGGATGGATGTAGGGTCGATAACCACGACATACAGCAGGCCAGGGGTACCTACCGTACATAGTTTAAAAATAGATCTAACTATATCGGCGTGAATCGCTCGATATAGAAATACTACAACGCGGGGGGTAATACAGTACTCTATATAATTTCTAGAGTATTGATACAGCTTCTTCTTAATTATAGCAAAATCTTTAGTCTTTCACCTGCTAGTGCTAAGGATATCTCGGATCTATTTACTGAATACCTTATTCATCCTACACAGGCCGTATACATTGGCATACTTGTCACTTAATACGAGATCCTCCTCCATCGAGCTCATGGACCTCTCCTGCCATCAGTTCACTTCTCTCAGTGCTCCCCTCCAGCTCCGACGTGGCCGACTGTGCTGGCAGCTCTACACCCACCAAATTGTCGTCATCACGATTCAACTGCACCTCAGCAGGGTATCCACCTTGCCTCTTGCCCTTTCTCCGACGATACCAAATGAAAGCAAAGATGAGCGCCAGCAGCATCAGAGCCCCGACCACACCACCCACAACGCCTCCGATGATAGGACCCTTATTCACCCCCGTATCCTTGTTCTCTTTCGAAGCAGAGCCTGTAGAGTTCGTCGAATTAGTCGGCGAGATGAAAAGACTCGCAAGGGCAGGGTCAGCCCAGGAAGCCGGATAGGGTGAATCATGAATATCGTCAGCAGTCGCAGAGGGGACAGAATAGATCGATAAGGCAGGCTGTTCAAACGTCAAATCTTGGTCGGGGTTACAAAAACCAAAGGTAGTCCAGTCCTTACGTCGAATTCTTCGCGCACAACCTCCGAGACAGAGTCGTACACAAACGCTGGCATATCGTAGCATCCTGCCTCGGAATCATCTGCCCACGCCAATCGTCCTCCAATGCCAAATATCTGCCGACCGTATGGCGCACAGGTGAGCGACATGCGACCTTCATCCAGAGATCCCGCGCGATACCACTTGAACGATGGGATTGACAAGTAGGAGCTGAACAGTCAATGAGTCAGTCGATCAGTTCCACCCCAGATTCAATCAGATGAGTGAACGTACACATCATACAAGACGTCGTTCGACCGGAAATCCGCACCGCCAATTACATACACCTGATACGACGACGACGACGGATCCTTCTCGACCACGGCGCAAAACTCCGTGCGGGAGGAAACGCTACTGGTGGTGGTTTGCTTGTACCACTTATCCGCGGCGATATCGTACACCTGCACATAGTCCCAGGCATTCTGGATTGTTTATTAGCGATTCGCTGCTCACATGTTCTGGGATCGGATCCCGTCCGTATATACCCACCGGGGTTAATGTCGCATTGATGCCTTCCTGGACCGAGGGCACTTCGCCTCCAACGTAAACCAAGATCCCCTGTTCTCCGACCGGGATGTACACGAGGGCACCTTGCTGGACCGGTGTAAAGGGCGCGTCTAGCTGGGTGAACACTCCGGTGGTCGTGTTGAATTGGATCATG
Organism: Aspergillus nanangensis; assembly: GCA_015844325.1. Taxonomy (NCBI): domain Eukaryota; kingdom Fungi; phylum Ascomycota; class Eurotiomycetes; order Eurotiales; family Aspergillaceae; genus Aspergillus; species Aspergillus nanangensis. Next base: position 151,810 of record VCAU01000002.1, on the reverse strand, counting down.
CCCGCTGCGTAGTCCACTGTCTTATCGGTAATGGACAGAGTCGTGTCGCTGCTTTGGTAGCCACCGAGCCAGTACGCCGCCTGGATATCTGGTGCGTTGGTATATGCTGTGTCGTCATTGACATTGTCAGGGCGTCTGGATCCACGAAAGAGGGGGAAGGTTGTTTTCTATATCCGTGTGAAATGCACATACCACCGCCGACCAATCGCACCGGCTTAATGCTCGCCTGCTGCAGCTTCCACTCCTGGTTCTTGATGGTGTATGTCCACAGACCCTCATCGGCCGATGTGTCGCTAGCACCTCTACCACCATAGCTGTAGAGGGTGGTATTCGCCTTGTCCGACCACAGGGCCTGGTCTTTGAGTTTGGGCACCGAGCTATCCACCAGACTCATCCTATATTTCGAGCCATCGTCGGTGGAAAACGCCGAGGTGAGATCAAGCTCCACGAGGTAATTGTCTAGCGCTGGATTAGGGCGGGGTTATGCGTCAATCGAAACAAGTCATATGGCGTACTGGAGCCGTCCTCGTCCCCCGGGATAATGCCCCCATCCAGGTCGATCATGTATAACACGTCGTTCACGATGTTCGCTGGAGTAGGTGTTAGCTACCTAGCCTATACCCTGTCTGTTTTCCATTGAAAAAGAAACGTACCCCCAAACTTCCAACTCCGACAAAACCCTTCGGACAAATCTGTCAGGGCTGCGCGTTTGACGACATTATTAGCAATGACCACTACCGCATGCTGTAGAGACAGCACGCAGAGCAGAAAGACCGCGCAGGCCGCCATTACCAATCGCGACACAAGTTGTCGAGAGGGTCAGGTTGTGCAGTCATCACGGAAAGGACAGGAGGTAATGAATTAGGAGGCTGAGGGGTGATCAGGTTTAATTTCGTTAACCACCCCTGGCTTGACACTGCAGGGTTAGGGCGCAAATAATCAACAACGGCGGGATAATAGCGGCCGTTGGTTGGATTGATTGGATTCTTCTGCAGACTCCTTAAGGCTAAGTGTAACTAACTGTCTAGTGGACCTTATTCTCCAGCTGCGGCTCCTCAGTCCAGCCATGTGAAGTGTTGGCTTACTCCTATGAGAGCAACTTTCGATTTTACATAAGTTGTGGCACCGAAGGTGTTGAATCAGGTCTTGGTATAGACTAGGAAGACGAGATTAAACAACCAATTCCCTGGTCCACAAGGAAATTCAGTCTAAGACATATTGACTCTGTGAACTCGACACCGATCTTGAAGATATATATATATAGGTACCTAGATGTATATTGTGACTGGTACAAAGCCGACGAGAAACTGACGAAAATTCCTAAAAATATGTGTCAGTTCTGCAGGGATTAATCTCTGCAGACGACTCATGACAATTTAAAATTTAAACAACAAGCTTGTGACTCTCCCACAAACAACTTAAAAGGGGTTGTCCTGAGGCTATTCTGCAAATGGCATGGATGTGCACGACTGGAGACAAGATCCATTTCTGCACATTCTGAAGGATAATTGGATGGTTTAGGGCTCCACTGACACAAGCGACGAGGGCTGATTCGGGGAAATAAATAAATCCCTTGCTTGTTTAGGATTAGGACAATCGGGGAGAAAAGTAAAAAATAAATAAACAATATATTTAGAATTGTAGAACATGGTGATGGAATGTCTCATACTCAACATATATAACTACAGTATCTGTAGTATCTGGAACATATCGAAAGTATATCTAAATCTCTCCCAGTCTCGGTCATAGTTTCTCCTTTGCATTGGAAAAGAAACAATCCCACCCAATAACCAGATTCTCTCCGATCGAACCTGAGGAAGTTCGCCCCGTCCAGGTGGATCGCCAACTCAAGGAATGCCCCAATCACCGAGTCTCTTCGCGTCTACAAACTCGCTGGTGTCTAGAGTGGAGATGTGATGGATCGCAGCCACGATCCCAGATCTCGCAAAATAGATCGCAGTTCTCCTAATTCCCGAACTCTCTATTATTCCCCAGCTTCAGCTGTCATCCATCCCACCTCGCGATAATGCATGCATGATCTGCCATTCATTCTTTTGATCCAAAAAACAAAAAAAAAAATCAACTTCTAGTCATTCTTTTTTCCTCATCCTCTCCGATACAATCTATCTATCACTGTCACTCTCTTGAAATCAATCGTCTATCTTTTCAATCCATCGCAGACCTTTTCAACCAGACAGTTAATCACCTCAAACCAAATCTTACGCCAACCAGGCCAATTCGCTCTCTGTCTCTCTCTCTCTCTCTCTCGTTAGAGTTTATATCATCAAAATCATCAATCATGCGTTTCTCCATCGCCTCCGCCGCTGCCACTCTTTTCGCCTGCGCTGCATCACACCCCATCGCATCCCGCTCTACCTCGATGTTCAACGTTGACTGGACCAAAGCCGGCGCAATGAGCATGATCAACTCGCTGATGGAACAGCTTCCCGTGGATGTCCATTTTTGGGCTCTGAACCAAACCCAGGGCTACATGGGGGTCAGTGTCGATGTGGATATGAACGATCTTGTGGATATGGGAATTGTTTCGATGTCGAAAAACATGAATGCCAAGGTCAGCGTGAACGTTACTATTAGCGGACTGGATCAGTGAGTTAGCTGTTTCCCAAGGGGGGGAAGGGGGGTATAATTGGATATATTCATGTATGTCGACGGGGGAATGATGGAGTTGTATATACCTAATCTTTGACTGGTGTCATGTGGCTTGTAATGTGTTTTTTGTTTTTAAGCTGAGAAACTTATATAACAATTCGGGCGAGACTGGTTGCTGAGCTACCTAATTATTATAAAATTGATCTCCTTCGATCGACTGCTTTCAATGGACTGAGACTTTGAGTCCACTCTGTACTGCTACCAGTATTAGAGATATAGTGACTCTGGGGATTCTTATTTTCATCGATCTTATCTTGTGGCACTGTAAATACTTTTACAATGGCATGTACAACTAATAATGACACGGAGATTTCTTATGAACCAAAGCAAACATATCCATCGAATGACCGTGGATTTATTTTTGTCTGTGGTGGATGGCTCCACAGGGGATTCCAGAACAGGCAATATCCGCGTATTCGTACTTTCTCCGCAGATCATTTGCTGTTGAGGTTCATGTTCCAACGGTAGACAAATGCAGACTCTGGCTTTGCAAAATAAAAAATAATTTTAGCGCGAGATGTCCTTTTTGTATAAGATCAACCAAGACTCTTTCTATTACAACGCCAGAATTTCAGAACTTCCTTCTCCAACCCATTGCTGGCTAGCCGGAATATACCTCATGCCTCTCACAATACATCTAGACGACCCATTGCCCCTATATTCAGGCAGTGAACTGATTCGGGGCACGGTCATATTAGAGTGTCCTAATGCTATCGATATTGATGATATCAGAGTGATCTTTTCTGGGCGCGCAAAGGCCAAGATACAAAAAGTCAAAGGCTCGGCTGCCCCATCCGCAAGTTATACCAGCAAATGCGATTTATTCGAAAAGGAAAGAATTCTCCTGCACCTCGGAGGAGGTACTCTCCTGCCCCAGACCTATGAATGGGGTTTCCAATTCGAGTTCCCTTCCACCGTTTCCCCCCCTGCAAGTTGTTGGCCCGAGAAGTTACCATTCCGAAGTGATGCCAATCACCCATTACCGCCAACATTCGCGACAAAAACCCAAGACTCGCTGCGCCGGTTGGATTGCTCGATCGACTATCAAATTCGCGCCCAGGTATCAAAACCACAAAGGGGCGTTTTCGGTAAATCACCATTTTTCGACGAGCAGGTTCGTCTGCCTTTCGTTTCCGCAGTGGCCCGGTTGGATGGTCGATGCGATAGCGTTTCGCCGGCATATCGGCACGAGGAAGAGCGGCTTTTCACAGTTCGCAGCTTGCTTCTCCTTCCGGAGAATCGGGGCAGGGGCCTGACGTTCCAGGAGAGGTTCCAATCATGGATATTCCCCGGCCAATTGCCTAAGTTTGACTTCCAGGCAACGTTTTCATATTCCACCCGTGTGGCCCAGTCAGCGCCTCTACATTGTGTACTCAGTATTACACCATTGATGGAGTACTCCTCTGTTAGTGTCACCCCGGAGATTCTCCTACAATCCCTGTCCATAAGTGTGATCAGTCGCACATATGCGCGAGCCACGTCTTCGTTCATGGGGGCAATGTCCGGCGAGGTGGATGAACGCATTGAGATATTATCCAAATCGTCAGTTGGAATGGCTCTCTCCAGCCAGACCAACCTTGGTCAGGCGTTTGGGCCGTTAGTTTTCAAAAAGTCGGATGTGTCGTTCAGCACGTTCAACATCTGCCGGTCGTATAGGCTGTGTGTTTCGTTTCTATTGGAATGTGCAGGAAAGACCATGGAATTTAGCCTCCCGGATCTTCCTATCGAGTTATATGATGGCACCCCTGGGAATAGTGAAAAGAGCCAGAAGGGTCACCCTGGTATTTCGAGGCAAGTGGCTGGAGAGGCTAGCCCTACGTCGGGCGAGGTCGGGGACGCTCCGCCATCTTACACGCCAGCATCTACTTTTTCGGTAGGAAGCCGTGAAAAGCGAACGTGAGGATATAGAAGAAATACGCTCCGTGGTAATTTGTACTTTGTCATATATATCATCAAATTATATGCAATCCAGAGGTTGTGCCTTAATGTATCCAACGCTCAATACTCCAGGTTCAGTAGAAAGCTGACTGAATTGTATGCCGATATAGGTACTCGAAGCATCATTTAGGTTATCACGCTTGACAAGCCAAGACCTCTTGACAGTCTAGACCTCCAAATACCCCTCGACCCTGCAATCAGCCGAAGTTCCTGGGGGTGGCTGCAGTGTCTTCGTGTTCCTGAGTATACCCGAGGCTAAATTCAATGGCTTTGTTATTCGTGAACAAGACCGACGGCAGCCACACAGAGCGGAGAATTAGCCGACCTGAGGAACTCTCAGACACGACTAATTTTTAGCCTGTGATTTCTGTTCATATGACCCCGGCGCATCAACGCCACAAGCCCTAAGTAGGATTGCATTGTGTCAGGTGTTGCATGTCAAGCATTAGAACTGTAACGCTACTAGAACCTCGCCCCTGTGCACCGGTTAAAAAGGGAGTATCCGAAAAGAGAACGGACGACGTCTCTTAGTACTGCCGACAGTCAAGCGTCTGTAAAAGGGTTCCATTCATCCGAACCCTGATTGTCACTGTAGCAGGGATCTGGTCGAATTACCCCGGATTGGCCTGCGAATTGAACTAGCCGGAAGGTTCCCTGAAGAATCCAACAGAGAAAGGATCAACTGATCAGCCTAAACTAGTCGAGCCTAATGCTGATATCCTTTCTTCAACTTTCCCCAGTTTCCAGGGGACCCCGCCTATACCGCAGACGCTAAGTTGCGCTTTGCGGGGGTGAGGGACGGAGGATATAAAGATGGCAGGTTCACAACAGATATCATCAGGACCAACAAGTTTTCATTCCCAATTCCTCCAGCCCTGACCCAGAAAACAAATACAATCACAATGGTTTCCTTCCTTCGTGTGGCAGCAGTTTGCGTCGCTGCTGTGGGAGCATTGGCAGCTCCTGCGGCGTCCTTCGACGAGCGCTCTGATGAGCTCTTCAACCGGACTCTCCATGAGCTCGCTGAACGATCCACTCCTAGCTCCACCGGCTACAGCAACGGATACTATTATTCCTTCTGGACCGATGGTGGCGGTAGCGTGACCTACACCAATGGCAATGCGGGCTCATATTCCGTCCAGTGGTCCAACGTGGGCAATTTTGTCGGAGGCAAAGGATGGAACCCAGGAAGTGCAAGGTCCGTACCACTATCATGAATTCTTCATCACACCTGCAAAGAAAAATCCCACTGACTACGGGTGTTTTTTTTTTCTTGTTTAGAACAATCAACTACAGCGGTAGCTTCAACCCGAGTGGAAACGGCTATCTCTCCGTGTACGGCTGGACCACCAATCCTTTGATCGAGTACTATGTCGTCGAGTCCTATGGAACCTATAATCCCAGCAGTGGTGCTACCTACAAAGGCACCGTCAATTCGGACGGAGGGACCTACAATATCTACACAGCCACTCGCACCAATGCACCCTCGATCATCGGTACCGCGACCTTTACGCAGTATTGGTCTGTTCGTACTTCCAAGCGGACGGGCGGATCTGTTAACATGGCGAACCATTTCAATGCCTGGGCGAGCCACGGAATGAACTTGGGCTCTCATAACTACCAGATTGTGGCCACCGAGGGGTACCAGAGTAGCGGATCGTCTTCCATTACTGTGTCCTGATTTATTGGTGGATGGAGCGATGGAGCTGGCTGTCCTGGTGATTGGGACTCAGTGGCCTTTGAGACTTTGGGATTCGTCTGTTAGGTGGTGATGTTGGGAGAGCCAGCGAGCAGATGCAATTGATATCTATGCTATTTTTTTTATTCAATCATCATCGTAAGGTATAATGGGAATGTAGAAAACGGTCTGCGAGGATCGTAAGTCAAAAGGTTGAGACGAGATTCTAGACTGCGGTATTTGCTTATTGGCCTAGGGAAATAAAATACACAGCCTATGGGAGACCTCGGACAATAAAAGTCACTTCGAATCATGCGAAGATGCCGTATTAGATTACTTAAACAGTTGTTTCTCTCGGGTCAAGACGAATCAGAACAATTGAATTTAAAAACGTCATCGATAGAACCAGTTGACTTATAACGGGCCCACCACGAACTATGGATGTAACACTACCCGTCATCGACTCACTACCAAGTGTCTGTAGGACTTGCATATATTTAGGAAGGTAATGAACGGATGTCAACTTAAAAGAATATAATCTCCCAGTTTTCCCCAGTTTCTAGGTTTCCAGTATTCTTTCAATCAATAACCCCAAAAATGCCGCCGTACTATACACTCGCAGAGGGTAGGGTTTTGAACAACATCTTTCAGAAGTAACTTCTGACCAACAATGTATAGGTCGCCCACTCCCGGATGATAGATCAGCTGTCCAGGTTCGTAACGGATCTGGTGGCGGACTTGTATTGCTCCAAGATACGCAGCTGGTGGAAGGCCTGGCGCATTTTGCCCGCGAGAGAATTCCTGAACGGTAATGGAAAATCCCCCATCAGATATGGTTTTACAACCTTTCATGTACACTACTAATACCGAGTCTCAGAGTTGTGCATGCAAAGGCCGCTGGGTAAGAATCGCCATCCTGCAGTGAATTGCATGCCTAGCTGACCTACTATTGCGACAAGGGCGTTCGGCACCTTCGAAGTCACCCACGATTGCACCGACATTACTTCGGCCAGTTTTCTTAGCAAGGTTGGCAAAAAGACGGATCTCGTGGCTCGCATCTCAGCAGTTACCAACGAGACTGGATACGCCGACACTGTGCGTGATGTTCATGGCTGGGCCATGAAGTTCTATACCGATGAAGGCAACCAGGACTTTGTGTTCAACAATACAGTACGGTGTTCCTGGATTCTGTCGATAATCAAGGGATAAGCTGATTTCTCTATAGCCGGTCTTTTTCATCAGGGATCCTCAGAAATTCCCATCGCTCAATCATTCTCACAAGAGACATCCGGCGACCAACCTCACAGATCAAACTATGGTAAGCCCAGTACTCGAACACATCGACGAGTGTTCACTGCTGACACCTTCTAGTTCTGGGAGTGAGTTTTAAATCACACGTCCCGTTGGGCTGCTACTATAGGCAAACTAACGAGATCACCAGTTTCCATACAGGATCCCAAGAAAGCATCCACCAACTGATGGTCCTGTTCAGCGATCGAGGAACCCCAGCATCTCTGCGTCATATGAACGCGTACAGTGGACACACCTATAAATTCACCAAGGACGTACGTGAAACCCCACCTCGTTCTTCGTCGATGACAGTAGTAACCATGATTAATATAAATGGATAGGACGGCTCCTTCAAATATGTCAAGTTTCACATCAAAACGACCATCGGCGTGAAAAGCCTCACCCGGGAGCAAGCGCAATACTTGGCCGGCGAGAATCCAGACTTCCTGATGCAGGACATGTACGAGGCCATTGACCGTGGTGACTACCCTGAATACAACGTGTTCGTGCAAGTCATGGACCCCAAAGAGGCGGAGACCTATAAGTGGAACATCTTCGACATGACCAAGGTGTGGCCGCATGAGGACTATCCGCTGCGACAGATCGGCCGCCTCACCTTCAACCGGAACGTAAGTCGGATTCCCCATCGCCAGGAGTTCGTACAAGCTAATAATATCCCGCGGGACGAGCAGCCCAAGAACTACTTTGTGGACGTCGAACAAGCAGCGTTCTCCCCCTCGACCATGGTCCCCGGAATCGCCGCATCTGCCGATCAGAGTATGTTTTGCTATGCTGGAAGAAGTTTGCTATATTCGCTACCCATAACTTACCTCTCCACCTACTACCCACTCTAGTGCTCCAAGCAAGAATGTTCTCCTACCCCGATGCTCAGCGGCACCGACTTGGAACCAACTACCAGCAGCTCCCCATCAACGCCCCGCACGCACCGGTGCATTGCCCCTACTCACGGAGCGGGGCGATGAACTTTTCCACGAACTACGGCGGCGAGCCCAACTATTCCGGATCGAGTCTGCATCCGACTACGTTTGCGAAGTCTCGGACCGAGAAGACACGACCGGTGACCACCACCATCACCGAGCACGAAGAATGGGTCGGGAAGGCTGTCAGCTATGCCAGCGAGGTGGAGAAGAAGGATTATGAGCAGGCGGCTGGGCTGTGGAAAGTGCTGGGTCGGGAGGAAGGGCATCAGGAACGGCTCGTGGGGAATGTGGCGGACAAGGTTCGATGGGTTAAGATTCCTGAGCTGAGGAAGAGGGTTTATGGTGAGTCTTGTCTGGTGTTCTTGAAGGTAAAAAACATGTTGTCGCTGATGAATGAATTATCTAGAAATGTTCTCGAGAGTGGATGGCGATCTGGGGAAGCGGATTGAGAAGGAAACGGAGGGGAACTTGGCGTGAGTTGGAATGGAATGGGATGAATATATTCTTAATTTGCTATCTACTCAGTAAAATCTACATCATTAACGGTAAATGAGAACTAATTCATCTCCCGATCTAATCTCCCCGCAATTGACGACCCACTTGGGGGAGTTTACCCCATATTGACTACCGAAAGCTTTTCGTCATCCACAACCACAACCACCTTATAGTTACATCTATCTATCTATCCCATACCCAATGAGCCCCCCTTCCATAGCCTCCAACCCTCCCAAGCGGAGAGGAATAAGTAAGCGACTTCGCACAGCCCTAGCCTGTAGTCGATGTCGCCAGAAGAAGCGAAAATGCGACGGCGCCAAGCCTGTCTGTGGTGGGTGTCGCAAACGAGGCATCTCGCAGTGTCAATGGGACGAGAACCGAGATTCGAAACAACCCAGTCACCAGTAATTTTTCCTCAATTGATTGTGCGGCAGGCCTTTTTGTCGTCTAATTTCCTTGCAGATACGTCGAGTCACTCAAGTCACAGATCAGGAGCCTAGAGGGACAGCTGAACAACTCCCTACTAGCCCGTCCTGCACATCCAGTTGGCAATAGCGGCTCAATTCCTCTGAATAATAGAGCCGGCGCACAGCATGGATTCACAGAAGTCAACTGGCTCACTGGGTCTCCGGAAGATCCGGGACTGGCGGATGATCGCCATTCAACCAATATCACGCTCGATACCCCACCATTACGCACAGCACAGGGTTGGAATCCCCCAACACATCAAACTACCACCCAGGTTGCTGGTCTTGGGAATCCAGGGCTGCAGGGGTGCGCGGCCGAGGCCGATACCATAAATATCGTGGGGTCTTCTCGCCTCGGAGGGGAACGAAGACCCCGGCCGCGACAACGATCGGACTATTTCGGTCCCTCGAGCACGATCAATATCCTCAACACCGCCTGTCGTGCTATCGGGGACAGGAAGTTCTGGAGTTCTCCTCCCGTTGAAAATCCGTTGGATGGTCATGCTCAGGCCTCCCCTGATCGATGCGCATCGGGAATCGGGGGTGATAGTACGACGCATGGGGATTCCGGTATTGGACTGGTTGTGCCGCCCAGAGTTGAAGCAGATGCCTTGCTCCAAAGCTACTGGACTTTCTTCCACTCGCTGTACCCGTTCCTGCACAGGCCTTCGTTCGATAGGCGGTATGGGCTGATCTGGAGCCCTTCGTCAAACTGTGGGTCCGGTGAAAATTATCAGCAATGTGCCTTTTCGGGGCAGTATGACGAAACGAGTGACGGGCTTTTCCACTGTCTTTTGAATGTGGTTTTTGCGATAGGGTGTCTTTTTCACCCGGGGACTAATGAAAAGGACCGGGAACGGTTTAGCCTAGTGTTCTTCAATCGCGCAAAAGGGTTGATTGATTTTGATATGCTATCGCAGGGACGCTTGATAGTGGTTCAGATCATGGTTCTGATGAGCAACTATCTCCAGAGCATCGATATGTCGAGTTCATGTTGGAATATGGGCGGCATGGCCATTAGAATCGCGCAGGGAATTGGGCTGCATCACGACACTGAAAGCTGTGACCAGGGCTGCTGCCCCGAACCAGAAAACCAGCTGGATCAAGAAATGAATCGAAGGGTTTGGACAGGATGCATTCTCCTTGACCGGTTAGTGACCTTTATACATTCAACTCCCTGTTGAATATGAACTGAGCCCGGAGACAGATTCCTCTCGTGGACATATGGCCGTCCATTAATGATCCACCCCACGATGACAGGCAACGACTTTGTCTTCCCATCCGGCATTGATGACCGGTTCTTAACGCGATTTCCCGCTCAACCAGGGTCACAACCAGAAAACATCCCCAGCATGGTGGATTGTTTTATCTACACAGCGAAGATTCAGGATATTGCAGCACAAGTCCTCACGGCCTTCTATTCCGGGGCTTCCCACGATGGCAGTCGGAAAATAGGCCCCTCCGCCGGGGGCGATACTAAAAGCCATATGAGGATCTTTGGCACTAGCAACCAGGATTTTCAAAAGCTATTTGACTTTGAGAACACCTTGTTAGCGTGGTTCAAGTCCTTGCCTGCTCATTTAAAGCTACAGGCCCATCGTGATGGCAACGCCATTGACTCTTCTCTCCACAAGGACCAGACCATCGAGTTCCTGCGACAAGCAATATTCCTCCAAACCAGGTACGGGTTTTTATTTGTCTCATTCTGTTTGCGAACGAGGAACTAATTGGTGGCAAAGATATCTGCATTGTCGGGTACTGACGATGCTTTGTCCCGTGTTGACTTTGCTTTCTGAATCAGTGGAATCCCCCTCGTCATCAGGGCCAGCAGATACCTCCCTTGATTCTACCCTCCGCCAGGAGGTGCTCATAAAAGCGGCCAGGCGTTGCATGACCCATGCTTTAGAGAAAATCGACCTGCTGGTTGAATATGCCGGCGCGGAAGAAAACGTTCTTCCTCCACCGTGGTATAATGTTTACTGTACGACTTTCTCTATACCCTGTACCACTTGTGGAGGAAAAGGGACAATCACCTGTTTTTTTCACTCCGATTCTGACTTGTTCAATCCTTAGATATTCATGGATCTGCAACTATGATCCTTATCGGCTGTATCCTCTCCTCCGCCGGGATCCACTGTTTGGATGAGGCTTCATTCCAGGCGGGATGGAATAAATGCCTTGCGTTTCTTCGTGGCTATTCGGAACGCAGTGATTCGGAGCGTTGTTCGAAAATGCTTCAGCTTATGCAGAAGAAAGTCCTCAGTTACCAAAATGGTGTGCATAAAAGCCTGAAAATTCATCTCGTGATTTGAGCCTAACACACTAGCAGGAATCCAGAAGACGAGTCCCCTCGATACCATCCATCCCGACCTAGTCCATACGTTTAGTGGTCAATCTCACACGGATTGTGATTTGCAACAAGATGATCCGCCTCCGCTAGTTGGTAGTCAAAACTTTGCGTTCGATCAGATCAGCGCGGCGTCAATGGAGGACTTGTCGGATATTGCATGGTTCTCCCTGGCTCCATTTCTGGATACTACTAACGCGTTCCCGTTGTGAGAATACAACTGTTTACTTTGAATGTGCCCTTGTATGTGAGTATAATACGTACTATAGCTATAACATCTGTGTATAATTGAATCAAATAAGCTGTTATTATTTTGGTTGAAGAAAGGGACATCTAAGAATGCTTTGTAGGCGAAAATAGAAAATGAGCATCTCCTCATGAAGCTTTGCTTTCATTATCAAAGACTCTTATTTCATTTAACTTATCATTTCAATAATACAAAGTAAACAAACACCAGTACACACACCAGATTAAATTCCTTCCCATGATAGTACAATTTTTGCAGCCTTTGTAGGAGGTCGGTCAGCCATGGAGGAAGATGAATACAAGAGTGAGACTGTAGTTGACTCACCATTCCGGACTTCAAATCATCCAGAGCTTCCGATAAGTTCTCGGCAGGATAGCACTTGGTAAACTTATCCACGGGAAACTTGCCCTCATGGAACAATTGTACGAGACGAGGAATCAACTATCATCAGACTTGTCAGCACCCTTACGACAATAGATAGAAGAAGAAGAAGAAGAAGAAGAAGAAGAAGAAGAAGAACACATACCACCTTAGGATCCGCTCTACCCTCGATCACCCCCACAATGCGTTTACAAGACAGCAACATGTCCAACGCATTCAACTCAATCTTTGCCGTCGGAGCCGGCACTCCCACAAGAGCGAGCGTGCCGTCATGCGCAAGCGCATCCACAGATCCCTGAAGAATCGACTCCACCCCCGTCGTATCCAGAATATAATCCACCCCATCTGCAAACACCTCGCGAATACCAGCAGCAAGACCGACTCCCTTCCCCATGTGAACTGTATGTGTAGCTCCAAGAGAGACGGCTATCGCCAGCTTTGCCTCAACAATATCCACCGCCACTATGTCCCGGACCCCGACTGATTTGGCCGCAAGAAGAGCCGCCAACCCTACCGGGCCCATTCCGATAACCGCGAGTTTCGCTCCCGGGGTAGGGTTCAGTGCATTAAACACCGTACCTGCACCGGTGAGATACCCGCAGCCAAACGGGGCAAGGAAGCGGAGGCTCTCTTCTGGCGCGGAGATCTTCACCACTGAGTCCTCGGACACAATAGCGAGTTTGCTGAAGGAGGACTGGCCGAAGAACTGTCCATGTACGGGGGTTCCATCTGGGAGCGCAATGGGCGACGTTTTGTCGGCGCGGGCAGTGTTGACGAAGTTCACCGAGGTCATGTGTGGGCAGCTTCCCAGTCGTCCGGTGTGGCAGGCACTGCATTTGCGACAGGTGTGAAACGAAAGGAGGACGGTGTCACCTTCAAGGAGGGATTTGTCTGCGACTTCGCGTCCGACTTGGCGAATAATTCCGAGTCCCTCGTGGCCTAGGACGGCTGGGTAATGCCCGATGGGCATGTTTCCTTGTTGGACTACGACATCCTGAACAGGGTATTAGGCTCTATGGGGGAAAGGTTGAAGGGAGGGAGATATACGAACTGTATGGCATAATCCGGTATATTTGATCTCTACCAATACTTCGGCTGGTTGGACACTGTCAAGAACCACATCGCGGAGGATAAACGGTGCGCCTTTACTGTCCACCACGTAGGCTTTGGTTGCGATTTGTGAGTTAGGTAGACTCATTTTGCATGCTCCTATTGTTCGTATTGACAATAGGAGTGGGTATGGGTTCCATTATAGATTTCAATAGGTGGCAGGCAGTGCGGATTTATGAGCCGGAGGTTTGCGGGTTCACATCCGCAATGCGGCTGTGTCATCCGCATCCATGCATCCGTGATCTCAAGGTCACAGATGCACCCGATGCTTTCTAGGGTATATATTCGGGGCTGGGCTCTCGGCTGAGCGTAATACAAGCTCACTCGCTAGCATTGAAAAGTCCTATTTCGTTTATTCATCCCCTTCCTATTCAGCATGACACACCCGCCAGCCGACTACGATGTAGTGATCATTGGAGCTGGTATATCCGGTATAAACACGGCGTATCATCTTCAAACCGAAGTCCCAAACAATCGGTATGCCATTCTCGAAGGCCGAGGGAACATCGGTGGAACCTGGGATCTATTTAGATATCCTGGCATCCGCTCAGATACCGACCTACACACTTTTGGCCTGCCATGGAACCCCTGGATGGAGGATCGAGCCATTGCCGACGGGGGGTCAATCGTCCGGCATCTGCAAGAGAGTGCAGCAAAGCACGCTATTGATTCCAACATCCGCTTTCACCATCGGGTTGTGGCTGCGGAGTGGTCCAGCGACGATCAGCTCTGGTCCCTGCGTGTGGAAGTGTCTACGCCAGAGGATGATAGCAATGCCCTGACCACCATTTCTATCCTGACACGATTCCTCGTCCTTGGGACTGGCTATTACGACTACCGAGAGCCACTATCTGCTCATATCCCCGGGTTGAAGGAGCGGTTTCAGGGCACAACCATCCACCCGCAGTTCTGGCCCCAGGACCTCGACTACACAAACAAACGCATCGTCATAATTGGAAGCGGAGCAACAGCCATTACTCTTCTCCCAAATCTCGCCGCCAAAGCCAAGCATGTAACAATGCTCCAACGAAGCCCAACGTACATCATGTCCATCAACAACTCCACCGCCAACTCCTGGCTCCATAAGATCCTGCCTGCGTCTATGGTCTTCCAAGTCCTTCGAATCTTCTTCCTCTGTGTCCCTGTAATCATCTACTATTTCTGTCGGCTCTTCCCCTCGACCGCGCGGAGGATAAACCACAACCACGTCGCCAAACAGCTCCCAGCGCACATCAAGCCAGACCCGCACTTCAACCCATTATACAAGCCCTGGGACGAGCGATTGTGCTTCACCCCAGACGGCGACTTCTTCGAATCCATGCGCAAGGGCAACGCAACCGTCGAAACCGGCCACATCAAAGCCGTCACCCCGGACGGCATTCTTCTCCAGTCGGGGCAGTTCATCCCCGCCGATATTATCGTCACCGCCACCGGCCTCAAACTCGAGGTTGGCGGTGGCATGCAGCTTCGCGTGGACGGCCAAACGGCTACCCTGGCAGGCCGATATGCGTGGAATTCTGCCTTGGTGCATGATATCCCTAACTTTGCGTTCGTGATGGGATACACGAATGCCCCCTGGACATTGGGTGCGGAAACCACGGCGGTGCTTGTGTGTCGGATTCTGCGGCGCATGCGAAAGAATGGCTTGACGAGCGTCGTTCCACGACTCGATAATCCAGAGTCCTTGCGGCCGACGCCGATGTGGAATCTGAAGGCGACGTATGTGAAAGAGGCGGGCAAGTGGATGCCGAAATGTGGTCATGAGGGTCCCTGGAAGCCTCGGTCGATTTATTTTGTTGATATTTTGAAGGCGCGATATGGGAATTTTACGGATGGGTTGCAGTTCTATCGGGGGTCTAAGGCGGTTTGATAGATGTCAGCAGTTGGGGATTTGATTTAGAATAGAATAGAGTGGATGTGGGAACATGTCTTGTATACATGGTCATATATATACCTAGTTTTGACATCTCAATGGCTTTATACAAGGAATTGCTTATCTGATATAGACCTCTATATGAAATGGATTTTCAGCGTTATTTGCTTCGTTTATAGCCCAGATACGACGACACGCCTATGAAATCCCATATTTCTGACTCAAACCTATCCTAGTGATCTAGATACTTCTCTCAGTGGCAATCAGACGGCGGACTGCCATGACGTCTGGAGGACACATCGCCTCCAAAGCACTCGTCGAGCCATCTGCAACGACCTCGACATGTCCCGGCCGATACACCCCCAGAGCCATACCCCCACGATATCTTCCCAGCTCGATGAGCTCTTTCATTCTCCCTGCGATTTCCTCAGGCTCTAGAAACGTTGGTTTTTCGCCGGTTCTACTCAATTTGTTCTCGACGGTGGCCATCAAAGGTGTGCGTACAGGCCTAGATACACCCCAACAACAAAGGCAGGCCAGGTATTAGCGAGCTCTAGCATATCATCCATAATTCACCACGAAAAAATTGGCTGACTGGCTGCTTACCCTGGACATATTCCCACCACCTTCACCCCTGCCTCATCTTCCGCCGCTGCGAGGCTCTTAATCAACCCGATAACACCGTGTTTGGCGGCGCAGTATAACGCGGTTGAAAAGTGACCCTCGAGTCCCCCAATTGACGCTGTGATCATCACAACCCCTTTCTTGTTCTTGCCGAGGAGGGCCCGAATGGCCAGCCGCGTCAGCTTGATCGGATGAGAAAGGTTGATGTCCAGTAGACTGTAGCGCTCCTCGTCGTTGTCGTCCCAGAAACTATTACGTTCCTATTTGTTGCCCCCTCCGGTGGTCAGAAGAAGAAGAAAAAAAAAAGATGTCGCTCAATTACACGCCACCAATAGATAGAAACAGGGGAAAAATAATCAAAGTCCAGGCTTACTGTCTCGGGAACCCCGGCATTCGCGGCGTATACATCTGGAACATCTCCAAATTCTTGCACCGAGAAAGAGATGGTCGAGGCCAGATCCGCCCATTTGCTCACGTCACATCGCGAGAAGCGAACGGTTTCATGGGCTTCCACTATGCTAGTCGAATCGGGCGAAGGTTTCAAATCAGCGATTATTACCTTTGCATTGGACTCCACGGCTAACTTGGCCAGGGCAAATCCAATCCCTATCGGTGAGGAGATGGGGTTGTTAGTCGGTAGTTTTTACAAAGAGAGAGACACATTGGTTTACCTGATGCCCCGCCGGTGATGAGGATGATTTTGTCCGAGAGAGGAAAGTCGCCAAACATGTTGATATTTGATTTTCTGGAGTATACATACTTGCTATTTTGACTCATCCCACTAACTACTTAAAAAGGGATTGTCTAGTCGCAATAGCCCGGGAATGTCTTCCGTACATTGCGGGATGTTACCCGCGGCATAGAATCGATCCCGATGTTTGAACCCCCCCCCTCATGTCATTATTCCATGACCTCATGCAGCACGCTTCTAAGAATAGAACAATACTGCGGCTGCAATTCCCATTGGTGTGCAGACAACACTCACCCCTTAAACTCTCTCACCCTGCCCAATGCGATTATCTTCTAACGACTGTGCTCCCGAATGGCCGAGTCCTGGCCAGTTATGTCCGCATCCTCCAGCCCAGGCCCTGATGAGATCAACCGCCTTATCGATCCAGGGCAGGCCACGAAGCTGGATTCGAAAACCTTCTCTCGGGCAGGGATGGTCCCCGTTGGATGAGCCTCATTTCCAACTCAGCCGAGTCTGACATGGATATGTTCTGCATGAGAAAAACTCTATTTGTTCCTTTCATGGAAAGGATGGGAGGCAAACTGAGACATCCTCGCGGTCTGGATCAGCTAAGGCTGCCTGATAACATCGTCCACGTACGGGAACACAGGATCTTCAAAACCTAGACGGAGATATGAGGGCAAGGATTGAGGTGTGTGTGTGTATGTGTGTGTGTTCGAGATAGGCTGGAAAATACTTCGAATAACACATTAGAAAGGAGCAACCATGTGTGGCGTGTCCTACCTTCAACGATAAATTCTGACCCAACCAGATTTATTATCAAAACCTGTTACCTCCATTCAGACTGCTGGCACGGCAATATCATTGGGGGGCTTCTTATCATAGCATAAGATGGGTGCACTATAATTGTCCTAGGCCTGTTACACAAGGCCCCCAGGAATATCCTGACTCAGATACATTTGGAAGCTATGAGAGAATGTGTCACAAACCCGTGAAACATCCGTTGGCCTGATTCTGATGTATCGAACCTTACACCAAACAGCTTAATTCGTTCACCGGATGTGCTCGGCTTGCAGAATATGCTGAGACTACTCAGCCCTCTCTGGGAGCAGATCCAATGCTGCTCAACCGACTCCTGCTCCACCCAGTACAACGTTCTAAAAATGGCTTCATGGAGGCCAGGAAGCCAGGTCTCCATATCCTTGCATTGAGAAGGATTGAAAGGTATGTTCACTACAGAGAGCTCGAATATTTAAAGGGCTGCGGGCATTCGTCTTCGTGGGCTAGAAGAAGGTCCAAAAAAAAAAAATCATCTACGCCCCAGGCCTTGTTTTCTAACTCAATTACCTATTATATTTTCTCATCATGCGATACTTCAGTCTTGTGGGAGCAATGCTCAGTCTGGCTCCATGGTGCATGGCTACGCCTATCGAGGCCAACGCCGGTGCCCTAGCCTCCGCAAACGGTTGGCATGGCTGTGGTGCTGGAATCTACGTATGTCTTCCATATTGTGCGATTCGATCATCGCTAACGGGGCTTAGTGTAATAGCGACAGTGATTGCCAGAGCAGCTCAGACTGTGTCCAGACAGCAGGTGATGTGAGTGGTCGATGAACGCTTGCTGGTTTCTTTTCTGACCAGAAAACTAGGATGTCAGTCATATCCATTGTGGCCAGGATAGCTATCCTCATAGTTGTTGGGCGGTAGGTTTATTCATATTCACATACTGCCGGTATATAACATGGTCTGGAAGCTAATCCCATTCAACAGCAGTTTTAGCTGTTGAAGGGAGGTCGTTAACAAGTCGTCTGTTACCGACCATGCCTCTGCCAAAATGCTTGGAGTTTAGTAGCTACCTGGCTACCTACCTAGTTATGTTAATATAACTAGTTATATTAGTAGTACTAGTACCATGCCGTATTATTCTAGAGCATCACCGAGTACTTGTAGGTAGGTAGCTAGTTATATGAGCTACTCTTCCCCTCAGCCCGTTAAAGATAAATAATGGTATTAGCAGTAGGACTTTTCTCTTTATTATTTTAACCTACCTACCTAGCTGAAGGACCAACCCCTCCGACCCTCGTATTTTATTTTCCCAATTACCAAGACACCAGGTCCTAACCTAACCAACCAAACTAAGTGGGGTGACCTGCCTTGACAACCTTACTGCTTTCAAGATAGCGTCGTAGTCCCTCTAGTCTGTTTTCTAGTGTATCCAGTTGTTGTCTAAAATTACCCCTCACAGGAAGTTTCATGTGGGAGCATTATTGCATAAGGTTGCTGATACCACTTACCAGCAACTGATTAGCGAGCGTTACCCAGTAAAAGTATACAGCGGGCTATTCTCGGAGCCTGTTCCGGGTCCATCCATCGAGTTAGACTTGCTAAGCATAGGCAAGGCTGCGGTCAGACGGCCGGTCATTTCCCTTAAGAGGCTGGCTGACCACATCAATAACGGCAGCACTTCGTTCTTAAAACATCCTTCTACGGCTAGCCTACAAATCTAGCCCGGTAGTCATATATCTCAACATGGAAGGGTCCATCTGGAGAATCGACGGACAGGATCAGGGCATCCCAACCCGGATATTCATCCAGCCGGCTGCGACAAGCCGAGCACTGCACCTCATGTGTTTATTTGAATTTAAGCAGAGCTCCGATTCTAACTGCGACGAGGCAACCTTTACTTCGACGAAGTTTCGATCAACCATCCTGCGGGTTCTTGAAAACTGGGCGACACGCATGTCTTCGACGACGACTAGCCTGACGGATTTAACCATTGGTTCGCGTCTCATGGTCAGCGGACAGCCAGACGGAGCCTGCTCGAATATGAATGTTTACCTGAGTCCCAATTTCGAGCTTCAACGCCGATATCTTTCACTCGATAACTTAGCTGCCATATGGGGTGGCCGAGTGGATATACCTCCTTGCACTGAGTTCGATCAGCTTATCTCCCTCTATAGGCTGGATGAAAATGTGTCGGTGGTCTCCAGCGAAAACACCCTCTGGCAGGGTCCCGCAATTTTCAAAGGGTGCACAAAAGGCATTGCCCGTATGTATCACGAGATCCGGCTTCTGCTTCAGCTTCCTCCTCATGCCAACATTGTGTCGAAACCAATATTTCTCGTTACCCGTGCTGAACGTGGATGTGACAAACCGATTGTTTGTGGATATATCATACCCTACTTCGATGGTGGCACCCTGGAGGCGTTGATCAATAGAACTAGCTGGGCTGAGATCTCCCAGCGCCAGCGACTAAAATGGAGTCGTCAAATATTATCTGCGCTGCGTCATATCCTCGAACGGGGACACACATATTACTCGGAGCTAAAACCAGACAATATTCTTCTATCTCACGGCGGTGAAATGGTGCTTACCGATTTTGAGCAGAGCGGGAACTGGGCCCACTGGTTTCCTCCTCCGATCGCCGAGCCTCCCTTTCATTCCCCGGGGTACTACCCCCATCGTTCGTTCGCTACGGTTGTGGAAGAGAATGAGGAGGTCATAGCATGGCATGAATCGTCTATCAATCCCTCGAAAATGGTAGCCGGCATCCATTACTCCAATCGCGCAGCCGGCTACTGGAAGGATTTTGGTCTATCCTCCGCTTACCAACAAGAAAACTACATGGTATACCTCTTTGCCAAAATCCTCTGGTGCATCTTCGAGTGGCAGACTCACCGTGATAGTCGGCTCTGGAAGGTTGGAATCGGCAGCTCGGAAGCAGACGGCCCCGGCGCTGACAAGAAAAATGGTTTGTTCCCAGCCTTTGTGGGCCAGCGAACGCCACAACAGATACAGCATTGGATATGGCTAGCGACCCGGGATAGCCCAGGGTGGGAAGACAAGCAGTGCAATTGTGCTATCGTACAGATGGAATGGGAGATATGTGGGGACTCGGGAGCAGCGTTCGCGGTCTCTCAGTCACCTGAAAACATTATTGGTATTTCGCGGCCGTCGTTAGAACAGTTGGAAAAAGTGTTGGAAAGTATAGAATGTGAGACTAAGTAATGAAGATGGTGAGATTCTCACTATCACGAATGCTTTATCGAAGGAAATCACACAGTATATTGATACCACTATTAAGTGGACAGTATAACAGAACATAGTTGGCATTGGCCTGGCCCAAAGAATCATGATACTGGGATTCTACCATTGGGCTTGCAAAGCAAAATTTAATGACCTTAGTTGTACTATAGAAAAAGAAAAAGAAAGGGAAAAAAAAACGTGCAAAAGCCAGCAAGGGGCGGAAGAATGGGTGATAAGCATAAGCACGGTAGGTCAATTGTAAAACACCAGCATTCGAACCTCAACACTCTCGCGGGGCCTTTCAGAAAATTGCCCATCTTGTATATCAAATGAACAATGTGGTGCAGCTGCGAAAATACGGTCTTAGTATATTGTACCACCTTTTGCGCTGGTTGAATAACAAGATACCTTGAGCAACCCCCGTTGCACTATCATAGCACTTGAACAGCCAGACTTCGTCCCGGTTTTGCTCGCTGGCGTAGTACCAGCGTTGGTCGGGGTGGTGCAACAGATTGAGAGATTCTCCTACATAATGCGGGAAGACAAGGTCGGTCGGTACACCGTCTCTATTGAGATCAAATGTTCTTGCATCTCCGAGGGTCAAGGGGTAGCCCTTGAGGGGACCGAAGAGCGGGCGCCACGTACTGGATATTATGAATCCAGTGATTCATCACATCGACAAATGGGTAATACATACTTGACGACTTGGAACCTCCCCTTCAATAGGTTTTCTGCATCACCCCCTAGATGATACCGGACTCGTTGCTCGGAGGAGGCAGGGGTTTGATCTAGTTTCTCTCAGTGTCCACCACGCTTTCTTCTCAAGGGTAGAGGAACAAACCAATATGGGCACTGACAAGAGGCTTTCTTTTCCGGCTACATCCGCAGCCTTTCAATGTTGGATTCTGGACCCGGTGCTAGAGATACACAACACTGTAAGTGGGCATGAGACAGTATTGTGCGGCCGGTGCATACCGTGTGTTCAAATATGAAAACCCGGGAGGCATTTAGCGTGTTTTTCGCCAATTCTGACATTTCTGGATAGTATTTCTCTCGGATAAGGGCATCATCGTCGAAATCTTCATTGTTGAGTGAAGTTGGGTGGGTTTCCAGCTGGAATCCCTGTACATCGATTTCGCATTTTACCCCAAGCCCTCGAATATCCCGGATGAGAATATTCTCATAGGACGTATGGGAGAGGTTGGTCTGCTGTGCTCCTTGGATATCATGGACTGGCCAATTCACGTAGTAGGGCTTGGTGGTATTGTACTCGTCCAGCGGGGTCAGATAGTAGAGCTTGGTGATAACTGAAGCTATCGGTTAGTCTTTCTCGCTGCCTCCTTCGCTCTCCGTATGTCAAAATTCGTCGGGTTCAACTTTTGTGTTCCCGGGGTGGTACGCTTACCATCATTCTGCGTCTGGATTTGTTGATCTGTCATGAATCGGGATGCGACTGTAAGAGTTACCTGGGTGCCTGACTTTGACTTCTTATTGAAATGAGGGCGTCTTCTTTTCTTTTCCGTGGAAGGAGCAATCAGGAAAGAAAGAGGAGAGTTGCGTCAAACCATCAAAGTCCTGACTGACCTTGATAACCTGCCTCGGGTTGGGTCGCTACTCGCTCCCCAATACTGTCACTTGACTTGCTATCCACTTCGGCAGTACATCCTTAATATTCCTGGACGGCAAGGCTGGATGGCATGGGGAAATTGAAAAATACCATAATACTCCCCACATTCCCCAGGTTCATTCCAAGTCTTTGTAATCACAACAATGATTGAGGTATGTGGAATCTAAGTGCAACCTCGTCAATGACTACTTGTACTGCGTGAAAGGGTGGTCCTCCAACAGGTCTAGGGCTACCCCAAACCCTGAAGACTACACCTCTCTCGATAACTCATCGCTTATGAATTCTTCTCTACAGCTGGGAGGTAAAAACGCTGGAATACTGGAAGCAGTCATCCGTAGAATCCACGAGATCACTATATTGACGACGAGTTTTGATTTCTATGTGGAGCAATTTTCCGATAGTAAAGCGGTGTGCCAATCCATTCGGGACTGCATGGTAAACATTATCATGTTTTGCAGCACCGCCATCGGACTCCTCAACAAGCGTAGGTCCCTCAACTGCCCGTAGTCAACGGATCAGTTGATGACCCTCTTCACAGATATGCTATTCACACCACCGCCTGAGCAGCTAGAGAGCGAACTTGACATCTACATTTCAAAAATCAGATTAACAGCGGACCGAGCGACCAAAAATGTTCAAGACGAACACCTCCGTCGGCAGTACAACAAAGCTTGGAGTTCACCTCTCTCGGAGTTCACCAGCCTGCCCCGCGCCAGAAACCCGGACTTTTTCGGCCGACAAGACATACTTACATTTATTGATAAGCAGGTCAAGTTCTCTAATGGTCATGCCGATCCGCTGAGCGGCAGTGTACTGTTGTACGGACTAAAGGGCGTCAGAAAGACAGAAATTGCTAATCACTACGCTCACCTGCGCGCAAAGAGCTTCCAGTGGATTTTTTGGTTCTCTGCTGATACCGAAGAAAAACTGAAAACGGGGGTCATTGAAGTGCTCTCCGCTATATTACCGATCCCGAAAGACAAATAC
Organism: Aspergillus nanangensis; assembly: GCA_015844325.1. Lineage (NCBI taxonomy): Eukaryota > Fungi > Ascomycota > Eurotiomycetes > Eurotiales > Aspergillaceae > Aspergillus > Aspergillus nanangensis. The sequence goes on along the minus strand of VCAU01000002.1, from coordinate 128,419 downwards.
ATTGCGAACGCCCACGTGTTCTTTCAGAGCTGGCTACAAGGAAAAGGTAAGTAGCACTGAAAGACCCTATGTCATTTGAAGTCTCTGACCGTCTTCCCTGATTTGAGGGCGCATGTTTAGATCGCTGGCTTATTTTCTTCGATAATGTCGAGACACAGGCCCTGCTGGATCAGTATTGGCCGAGAAGCATGAATGGGGTCGTCATTGTCACTAGTAGAAATCCGGATGTGGCGGCCCAGTTGGTTTCACAGGAAGGCATCCAAAGAGTAGAAAACATGACTTACGAAGAGGGGGCAAATCTTTTGAAAAACTGCATATCCAAAGGCGGTAAATCACAGGACAATAACGCAGCCATCAGTCTCTCAACCCTAGCTGGTGGTTTGCCATTGGTCGTCGTTGCCATAGCAGGCTTTATCCACCAGCATGAAAGCAGCCTGGAGGAGGCTCTCGAGATATTCCGCTCGTCAACAGACCTTTTTCATCTCCGAGATGTCGCAAATACTGATGAGGCCGTTCTTCGACAAGTCTGGGCTATGAGTTTATCCAGACTTCCGGAGAAATCAGCACACCTGCTCGAGATTCTGTCATTCTGTGATCCAGGTTCTGTTCCAGAGAAGTTAATCCTCCGCCCATCAAGCGGGTCCATGATATCAGGAAACATGGGCTTACTGGAATCTGTTCGAGGTCTGAGGGCCTACTCCTTTCTCCAGCGTAATGACGGGATCCTTTCGGTTCATCGACTAGTTCAGGATGCCGTCCTTGAGAAGATGTCCCCTCTTGTCCGCAGTAAGACATTGGAAATTGTGGTCAACTTGATCGAAAGCTCCTTCCCATGGCAGTCGGATGAGGGCCTCCTTATGTCTGACAACTGGGAGATGTGCGAGGTTTACTACTCCCAAATTGTCTCCTTACAAAAAAGGTTTCACCAGTACGGCATCGAGGCTAACGCACCTATCCGCTTTGCGCAGCTTCTTTATCACTGTTCCTGGTAGGTGTGCCTATGCATTATATTTTCCTAGCTATTGTAATGAACCCCTGATTGAACTTGGACTGATAACATGGGCCCATCGGGTTAGGTTTCTTTACGAGAGGGGCTTCTTCTCCCAGTCAGTCTCTTTAGCGCAGACCTGTAAAGGAATCTGTGAGAATAGCGCTTGTGAATCACGACTTTTGCTAGCGGACTCTCTCACTACAATTTCGGGAGTTGAAATTGAACGATGTAATAATCAGAAAGGGTATAATGGATTGAAGGAGGCACTCAGACTCCGTGAAAGCGCTGTCAAGGATGGTCTCATAGAACCCAACCACCCGCAGATAGCAAATTCCTACATGAGTCTCGCAGCAGCCGCAGTTGGCTATGATAAAGTGCAGGAAGCAAGGCAGCTGAACGAAACTTCGATAAAAATACGCTGGGAAAATCCTTCAAGCCAACTTCAGATGCTGTCAATGTCCTATCACAATCTTGGAATTTCTCACTTGATGAACGGAGACCCAAATGAGGCATTAAAAGCCATTAAGAGATCCCACGAAATTGCTCGAGGCTCAGAAGGTCAGGTCGAGGAGAATCATGCCCTGTAAGAGGACTCATTCTCAACACCCCTTTCTATACTGGTCAATGCTGACTTTACGAAACTTCAGAGCAATGGAAACGCGCATATTTTATTGCCTAGGTACTATTTGGTTGGCACTCGAGGACACCACCCAGGGGCAAGAAGAGCACCAGAAAGCTTTAGCCATTCGAATGAACTATTTTGGAAAAGGCCATCATCTTACAGCCTGCTCTCAATATAAACTAGGTTCAATAGCAGAAGATGACCAAGAGCCAGTTAAAGCGAGGTAAGCAAGAAAGGTATCCATTGGAAGCGTCGCTCATGAGTAGGCAGTCAGTATTATAGACAGTCCGTCGAAACGCTGCGACCTGGGAAAGCGAACTTTTCTATTCTCCTTGTGAGATCGCTGCTCGGAAGCGGAATGTTACAGTTGAAACGAGGACTGGAAGATCAAGGGACGGCTGCAGTTAAGGAAGCCGAAGAACTATTCAAATCCACCACAGGGAATGATCTCCCCTCTGAGAATAAACTGCGCGCCGTGGAGATGTTGATAAACCCTTTTATGCGCTGAGGGTGCCACCATCTTGCGATGCTTAGACGCCCATGTTTTGCGAGGCGTTGGATGTTCAGCAGGACAAGGAGATGGGGGCATGTTCTTATGGCAAGGGGATATCGAGTGCATCAATACCTTCACCACGTGTGGAACGTATCCATCTATCTCGACAGCACCTAAACATAACGCGAACCAACCCAACACAACCTATGGCAAGAGGTACCACTTGGCCAACCTTTCGCAAATCGTTGATACCTTGAACTTCATTCCAAGACAGAGTAAGCTCGATAATCATTATTATCACAAATATCAATATGAGATGTAGTAGGCTCTGGATTCTCTTGATCCATCGTGAGTGGGAATTTGGTCCCACAGTTTGGAGGCGAGCCTCTAAAAAATGGCCAAGAAGTTTGGATCGCGGGGTCTGTAGACTTGCATCGATAATCAGAACGATTAGGTAGGCTTCAATGCCTGCGAAAACCACACAGGCAATCACGGACATAGCACGGTAAAAGTCAAGGAGGTGGTCGATGGTAACTTTGGAGAACATAAATGTGTAATAGGTGCAGGCAGGGTCGTGTAACAGGTATATTCCACGCCACCAAAACCACATGTTGACTCCAACCAATAGTCCAAATAAATTTACTGAGAATAAAAGCCGGATCAGGCTTCTGCTCGGCGCACCGACTTCTCTAAATCCCATAGATAGCGCGCTTGCAATGGCAAACCCTCCAAAACAGAGAGGAAGCGTGACTAGGACCTCTGGAGCTATCACGGGCTGCTTGCGTCCGGTGATTGCAAAAAGTAAAGTAGAGAGTAAAGCCACCTGGAAGCACAGGTTCGTATCTTCCGCCGACGAAGTTTCCTCAGGGATCACCATCGTTCGAGCAAGGAGCGTCGCCATCCACTGGCAATAGATACCAACCCGCACCCCAATACCATATAAGTCTTCGTCACCATCAAAAGCACAGTTATGGTATTGTGTTGACATGATAGCAATTCAAGGCCTGTGGCTCTCTCTTTCTCATCCATTGATGCCCAGAGAGGGCCTGATATATTAGTCTCGGATGGGAAAGGGGGCTGAGGCAAAGATTATGACCATGTGATAGGCAACAACCAACTCATCCCACGACCCCACCTTACAACGAGTGTGATCCTTCAGCCTCACTTAGGATTAGTCTAGCGCTGGGTGCTGTGATGCTGATTTGCTCAAGGTGCAATGAGAATACTGCCTTAGCTTGGAATAGAGGACCTATCATGTCCCCTACACCACAGACTTGCGCTGCCTCATCTCCCTGGAAGTATCGAGATCCTATAAAATTTGCGATTCCAGGCGCCTTTCGAAAAACAGAAGATTGATACTCCAACGACAGCCGAATTGGGCCTTGGGCAAAACATCATCTGTGGCTGTATCTTGAGTAGCGGCTTGGCTCCTGCCACCCCCCAGTCCTCTCCGGTTACATTCGCCGCTAAAAGAGGACTAGAGCGAGGAACGAAATACTTGCTCGGAATGAATATATATTATATACCGGTACAGGGTGTGAAGGTAGGGAAGACTCTGCTTTTAATAAAATTAATTACGAAGCGATTAATCAGCATTCCGGTCGATGGAGCTTATGTAGGCTGGTGCGTAGGGCATCACCGTCGCCCATAAGAAATAGATGGCAGGGGAGACTTTGCCGACCGTGAATCTCTGGGTAATGCGGATATCTAGAGCTTGTTAACTTTTGGCTTTGATGTTTTTTTAACTTGAGGGCAAAGGACAGAATAACAGCATGCCATATATCTAAAATAGAAGACCATCGAGTATTTTAGGCTATTCTTAAGATCCAGATCTTTCCTTAGGCTGAAGATAGCTACTTGAATGAGAAATATCTCGTCGAAGAATTGGAGCGCCTGGACATCTAGCATATATCGATTTTGCGTGGCAGCTTCCTGTTTGTCCTTTCATCAAGAACACAGAGACCTGCAGAGATTATAGGCCCATCTTTAACATGATTAAAACACACACATACACACACACATGGAGCCTGGATTCTAGATTTAGCCCTAACATATCCCTCTCTTTAGATATAGAAATACTAGTCAATTAATTATAAATATAACTGAACAGATTCTCCATACCTACAGCATCGATGCGAGCAAGATATCCCTATTAAATATATCTTCTGGTGGTACCATAGCTATAACTAATCAACCACATCTACACTCCATACAGTCCATGCTACTAGTTATAACAAACCCATACAGAATATGATGATGGGGACATATCCAGACATTTTTAAAGAAAAAATTATATATTCTGCGGGTTCCTCGAGAGATATTTGAAATATATATCCAACTTATTCTGGAACCTATCCGAAATTAAAGCTCTATCCAAAAACTCAAAATATAATTATCGAATGAGGGATATTTAATACAACGATTTGCGCTTGGGCTTCGGTACTCTGATGCAATAACTCTCTGGATAAGATATTAGGTACCTAGCCAATACCCCCGTGCAGGGCTGAACAAAGTACCATGTTCTAGGAACCAGACTAACAGGGGCATAAACAGAAGGAATCGGATATACCATTCATACCAAGATAGCAAAGATATGGAATGGTGGGGGTTCACATAATAGTTTTAAATCTGCCATTACAAAGAAACTCTCCGCCGGCCATTTTATTGGTCAATTTTATAACGAACTATCTCGGTCTATATAAATAGATGGAAACAGAGCCGTGACTGCGGTGCTCAAGTCATCTTTAGCGGCGTTGCTCTGCCACATCAGGTATTGGTGAACTAGAGAACCTATCGGCTCATGGTGCTGGACAGGCAGTATACTGTTTATACACACAGTTTTCACACGCATGTTTTCATTCTTGATATCCAAAATATATTCAAATAGAAATTTTAGAAACACTGTACAAATTGAAACGTCGTCAGAGATAGAGTAGTGGAGCAGAGCACTATCAATCATTTCTCAGCTCAGTAACACTCTCTTTTTAGTAACATTAAGCACATACGACCACAGGGTGTGGAGAACAGGGCTTCCCGTTCGCCCAGCCGTACTTAAGCAACACTTGTTAAAGATGGCTAACTCAAGAATACGCCCTTTCCAAGTTGCCGCTTTATGGGTGAGTGCAGATGATTGAGGTGATTTCACCCAGGAGCGGGGTGAGTATGCAGCTATGATTATTATTTAGGCAGCACTGATAATTAGTATTATTAATGAAGTTGACGAGAACACTAAGAGGGATATAATGCAGTTTTATCAAGAAAAGGAAGAATTTTTATTTGAAATAGTTTTGCTGGTTATTGATTTTCGTAAATAGTACAGTGGTATAACTCTGGGTAGGCGGCTACTGCCTGCCTTCCAACTACGTGTCAAACGAAGAGAGTCTACTGTTCATAAATGCTTATTCAACCCGACCTTCACTATCATGCTTCCTATCTCCTCAGTCGAATTCGCTGTTCCCCCTGTGATTGATACCCTTTAATCATCTATTTGATATGACCTCCTCTCCTTGCTCGGCGTGTAGCTGGACCCATAAACGCCAAAAGCATTGCAACTACGAAAGCCATGTCAAGCTGTTCTACGAAGCGGGCAGTCGTGGCGTATGGTCGTTGGGCTCAATTTTGATTGTCAAAGACCGAGAAGCTAGCCTTCCGACGTTTGAAGTACGAAACATTCGGTTTATACAGGAATACATGTTTATGCCTGTTCCCAGCGTGGCGAAATCGTATGCCGTCCGCTGCGCTCTACACGTTCACCCACAGTGGCCTCAATAATGTCAATATCATGGTTGAGAACGGATACGTTACGGGTATAATTCATTGGGAGATGTCTGGATACCTCCCCGTCTGGGGGGAGTATGTCTGTACGTCAGTCCCTGATAGCGAGGAGGACAGAGGGTGGAAATCTTTGTTGAGAAACTATATGCCTGATCATAGTGCTGCTCGTGGCTTCTGGCTGGATTATGATTATCTCTGCAGAGATCCAAACAATGAAAGAGCGATGAAATTCACTTCTATACCGGCTTATCCAACAACTTCTGCTGGTGGTTCAATTTCTCCGCATAAACTGCAGTGGCACAGGTGTCTGAAGAGATAAGGTCGGGGTAGAGGCACTGTTATCGAGAATCATCTGTGTCCGACGCCTGACATCTTCCAGTGATTCCGTCTCTCGTACTGCAAGCTCTACCCGATATTGTCGGAAGATCAAGGTCAATATCGCCACGAATTCCACCTGCGCAAATCGCTTTCCCAAACATCCGCGAGCGCCGTCACTAAATGCAAGGAAAGAGCCCTTTACTGGGTTTCGTACATGAGGTGTCCCAGCGGTGGTGTCAGACATCTCTGGAGCATTGCTTGTGCTTTCCGCCCAGTCGCACGCACAACGTGTATCCCAATTTTGGGGGCAATAGACTAATGCGTTCTTCCCCCAGTACTTCGGATTGTGATGCAACGCAGTCAATGACATGTTCACATTGACGTCCTCAGCAAGAAGAACAAGAGAGCCATTGAAAGTTACTAGCTGTTCTTTGTCACCAGTCGACTTGTTTATCCCGGTAACTGGGGGATAATGGCGTAATGTTTCTAACTATATAGACACATATTAGAATCCTGACGATGTGGAATAGGTGCATAGTACATACCATCACGCAATAAGGAGCAACCAGCCTCGACAGGACAGTCTCCTCCTTCCATTCCAATGGATTCGTCGTATCCTCACCACTGCTGTTAATTGCTTCTTCAATGTCCTGAATCAGCCATTCTTGGATATCGGGGTGTAGGGCCATGAGTACAAGGGAGTATTTCAACGAGTCAGCGGTTGAAACGGCACCTGCAAATGCCAATATGAATATATTACCCATGACCTCCTCGTCTGACAGGTGACTCTGCTCTTCGCGGCCATTTTCACCTTTAGGGGAGCAGATGCCCTGCCTCACCAGCCCACTCAGCACATTATTAGCTTCCTGAGAATCTCCCGCAACAGTCAAGTTCCGCTTCTGCTTCTGCGTTTCCGTCCAAATCAAATCTTCCAGAAAGGTTCGAACATCCGTCGCCGATTCGTAGACAGACTGCCAGTGACTTGGTCCATGTTTTAAAACGCGGTTCGGAAGCATGAGAAGCTTCGTCAAGTTGGAAAGCACTTGATCCATCGCCGCTGCGAACCGCGAGGTCCTCCCCGTGTCCGGTACCCCTGACACGTCCGTCCGATAATTTAGATGGGCAGTGGCGCCATACCCCACAGAGAGAATCACACGGAGGACGAGAAATTCCAAATCTGGCGCTATGTTTGCGACCGTCGAAACGGTGGCATGGTTATTAGTCCATATGGAGAGCAGTTCCTGTCCAAGGACAAGACTCTTCGTCCAGGCCTGCTTGTGGATCGTGTTGCTGAATTGCGAGGCAGTAGCTTTCCGATGTCGCCGCCAGGTAGCTCCTCCAGACTGGTGTGATATCTCCACTTAGCTGAGTGGGCTTAAGCAAATCAGAAGATTGACTTACCGATAACACATTGTCTCCAAAGAGGTTTAACAAGGCTGGGTTGTCTCTGATCAGCATTGGAACATTTCCTAATAATGGAGGAGGTCCCAGGTCCGGGACTTACAGTACGGCCAAGTAGGCTTGACAAAGTCATATCTGCTCCTCGAAATGATTTCTGCCGCGACCTCCGCGTCGGCTACCTCGACTGACAAGCAGCCTGGCGAGATCACTGCAAACACATCCCCGTGCTTCCTGTGAAGCTCATGCTTGGCGACAAACCGCCAATCTGGATGACATAGATCGAACCATTCCCACTGCTGCATTCCAAAGGGTAACCATGAGATGAGAGGTCGGTACCATCGCTTTGTCATCTGCCACACGACCCCATCTTGTAGAATGGGCATCCAAAAGATGGGCACATTCATGGCGCGTGCGGCGCGAAGACATCTTATAGATCGGATAAAGAGATGAAGGGGGTAGGAGAATATGGCGATCAAAGCAAGAGGCCAGATGCACTGGTCCATCTTCGCATCACTGAGACCTTCTTATCTTCTATTCCTACTGTGACAGGCGCCAGGAAGCATGGACTGAGCTGATTGCTCCCCTCGAATACCTTTTCGAGGGCCTGGGGAAGGAAAGCGTTCATGTTTTGATGGGGTATTGGGAGTCGTCAGGCAGACCTCGTCTGCGAAAGTCGGTGTGTTGTCACTAGTCTTTGGGAAGGTTCAGATCAGTAAGTTCTGGTCATGTGAAGCAGCGAAGACTCAACTGTATGAGCTGAAACTGCATATCACTGCATGTCACTGCAGGGGGTATACCTGACAGATGCTACAGCTTACGTACGTAGCCATGGGCAGATGACCAGATCAATTCAGGTGCCGGTATCGTTTACAACCATTCAAGACGGCTGATTTTCGTGTCCGGGAAAGCAGACAGCCTGATAGGCGGACGGCGTCGGGATAGATCTGACATGAGCTACGATCTATGTAAGTTGACGCAGCTTCGAGGGGGCAGCGTGGGGGTTTTCTCATGCAGTGGAACAGTGTTGAAGGTTAAATTTGCTCTAACAGGAACCATACGCGGGACGTGATTTTGTGATGCTTTTTCTACAGGAGCAAGTTAGAGCGCGTGGCCTATGGCTTTGGGGTATTCAGTACACCGCTATTCTTCATAGTACAAATAGGCGAAAGCGTGGTACTTTATGTACTGAGCGTGTCTATCTATCTGGGAAATCAATCCCCAGCTGTTCTACTTCAAAGGAGACCCACCATATGTCTACCACAATTGGCACTATTTCCATTTTTGGCTGGGCCTTCACTACGGTACTGGGCATTTTGGCTTACATCTCCAGCTTGATTATATACAGAGCGTGGTTCAGCCCAATTGCTGCTTTTCCTGGCCCATTCTTAGCACGCACTACATACTGGTATGAGTTCTACCATGATTGGATAAAATGCGGGCAGTACTACCTCGAAATTGAACAAATGCACCAGAAATATGGTAGTTATTCATTCCCCATAGACCTCTTTTTGAAAATCCGTTAATCCTCATAGTACATGTGTAGGCCCAATCGTTCGTGTCACCCCTACAGAACTCCATATACGCGAACCCCGGTACTATAACCAGCTGTTTGTAACACACGCCGTGCGAAAGTCCAATGCATATAGTCGTTTCACGCAAGGGGCAGGCTTTGATGGTAGGTTGAATGGCCTCTGTCGATTTCAATTCTAAAGAGAATCTGTTAGGTTTGTTGTTCTGTACAGCTGAATGAAGATTAGATATCACTGCCATTTCAATATCGCATGATATCCACCGTATTGTGCGAGCGCCAATGAACCATTTATTTTCTCGATCAGGTCTTGCTCGTGTTGAATACAAAGTCGTGGAGCGTGTTCGGAAGCTATGCCTGAGACTGGGCTCATTCGCCGACACTGGAGATCCAGTCAACCTCAACGATGCTTTTGCATCTTTGGCTACAGGTACGTCCATGTCACACGAGTGAAGAGTCTTGACCTAACGTTGTACTGTTAGACGTCGCTTCTGCAATCTTTCACGAAGAACCGAGCAACTTCCTCGAAGATCCGAGGTTCAATGCGGCCTGGTAACTGCGCATGTTCCTACAAAATGTACGTGCCATTATCTGACATGGCTCCAGGTGGGAAGTACTCAGAATGGGCGTCACGACTGTTCCACTTCTCGTCGAGCTTCCTTGGATAGCGAGGTATGCGCGCCACGACCGAACGGGTTTATTTTGTAATTCCAAAAGAGCTGAGAAGAAGCCAGAGTCATCACCTCGCCCATCATAAAACTTGTCACGGCGAGGCTCACCAATTGGCGGATCTGGGATGATGTGAGGACTGCAACCTAGCGTGATCGAGACTTGGACTGACAGTTCAGTCAGAAATCCCGACGACAGATTCAACTCAGCCGGACACGACCCTCACCTGAAGCCAAAACGCGTACTGACAGAACGGTCTTGGATGGCCTAGTCCATGATCACCAGGTCACATCGATTCTTGGAGAGAAAGGCCTCGTCCGGTTGTCTCAGGTGGGTCCCTTGGTGTCTCTTCCGTAATTCAGCGGGTCCAACTCATGAAACAGCTTATCCAACAAGCCGGGACCCATAACGTGTCCCAGTCGTTGGTTATCATCGTTTACTTCCTGCTCAAGAATCATGATCAACGAGAGGCCTTGCAAATGGCACTGAAACCACTGTTTGCAGGAGAGGCAAACCGGGCCACCCCTTCACTACGCCAGCTGGAAAAGGTGCCGTATCTAACAGCATGTATAAAAGAAGGGCTAAGGCATGTATACCCACTTGATTCAGTGGGAGAACCACCTATTGACGCAATCATATAGACTAGCGGCCGGAAGCCTCAATCGATTTCCACGGGTGTCTCCTGATACTGAGCTCTACTTTGAAGACTGGACAATTCCACGGGGGGTACGTCGCATGTCCTATTACACGAATCATTTCTCCTGTCTACTTGAAACTAAGCAATCTTCACATATGCCTAGACAGCCGTGTCCATGACTGCCTACTGGATGCACATGAATCCTGAAATCTTCCCAGACCCTAGCGCTTTTGACCCGTCCCGCTGGCTGAGTGAACCAGCGCAGCTGACAATAATGCACCGCAACTTCGTACCCTTTTCGAAGGGATCACGAGCCTGCCTGGGGAAAGAGTAAGCATGGAGAATAATTCCCACGCGTTCAGAGTATGAGATAGGCTGACAAGCGCACTCGCTAAATGCATATACAGTCTGGCTTATATGCAGATGTACCATACGCTCGCACACCTCTTCCGACCTGGAGTGCCGCTGATGTTGGCCTATGAGACGGACGAGAGCGACGTAAAACCTGTGCTCGGGCTGATGTTTTCTTTGCCAAACCTGGATGCCCGAGGCTTGAGAGTAGTGCTATATAAAGAGAGATCGTTGTACATGGCGGGTAAGGGGACATATTCTATGACGGATCCTAACCCCGTCGAAAGATCCCCGAAGATTCTCAGTTATATATAGAGAAGACCATGGAAAGCGATCTATAAAGCCCAACACATACATGCTCTCCTGCTCTTCTATTTGAGGCAAAAACAGTATCGAATAAGTCCGGATTTCCAAGCTATCCCTTGGTCGCTCTGTGGCTGTTTTGGATTTTACGAAATCTATTCTTGTCTGAGAGTCGCTTCAAGGATCAACTTGTTTATTTTGATCCATATACGCATACCAGGTCACCACGGTTCTTCTGGATGGTAGGTAGACAATCAAAAAGCATAAAGGATGCCACTCATGCCATACTGAGCACTCCGTCCAACGTAACTTACTGATCAGCAATAAGCAACTAGTCGAATACAAGTGAGGGAATCCTGCCTGTGTGCTGGCCACACAAGACTCAACCCAAGGTATTCTGTTCATTAGAACCCAAGATACAGCTCAGGCCGTGATGTCTCCTGAAGACTATGACTTGCCTAGATCAAAAAAGCTCCCTTCCCTTCAAGAGTATTGCCCTCAATAAGGTGTCTTCAACATTTTGCTTATTATGCCATGAGTCTCTACTGCACCGCAGAAGATTTTACTCCCGCATATTTGAATTTTTCTGTGTGCCACAACATCGTTCACTAATAGCATGCCAATGCTTTAAGGTGTGCTTATGGGTGCACAAGCACACCGCTATTCCAGGTTGAAAGTAGCCTTTCAAGAAGAGCATTATTAGGTTTCTGCATCTCCTGACTAATATTGGGACAACGCATAATATGCAAGGTATTGGTGATCCTAAGCTGCATGCATGATTTAACCTGACTATTCATTGGACATATGAATGTACTTTCCTGTTCTAGTTTACAGCCACTTGGCTGATCCTTCACTTGTGTGGATTTCTTAGTTAAAAGTCTTTATTGTTAGTTTGGTGAACCCACGGTGGTCCGAGTGCCCTTCATGCTGGTCTTGAAATATTCACACCTCTCTGAGCAGATAACCATCCCATCTTTTCTATAGCCAGCATCTCCACGTATGGACTCTCGATCAGGTCCATACTCCCTTGCTGCTTTTCATGCTATGGTGGCATCCAAAGATGTGGAGAAATCACCCGCCGCCTTTACATTAGGTTTTCTGGCTGTGGCGTCCTTATATTATGTGACAGTGAAGATTCTCTTCCCTAGGTATCTCGTGCCTGTAAATCTGCCATGGGTTGGACAAAGCCCTACTCCTTTCCTCTCCAGACAGATCTCTATCCTTTGCAGTTTCACTGGAACTCGGCAATGGATCGAGAAGGGATACAAGCAAGCATGTACAGCTCATCCTTCCTGGCCAAAAGCTACTGACTGGATCCCAGTACCACGAGAAAGGCAGGAGTTATATCCTCCCGAACTCCTCTGGGCGTCCAATAATCTTAATCCCTCGTTCCTCGACCAAATGGCTTCTCGAGCAACCTGACAGTACCTTATCCGCTTCTGAATTTCTCCGTGATGCACTTATGTATGACTACAAAAACTTTCCACACCCAGAAGTACTTATGCCCTCATATCATGCGAAGGTCTTACACCAATCTCTGTCTCGTAACCTCGAGCCATTGATTATGGACCTCTGGGATGAGCTGAAGATTACGTTTGACGAGACGTGGGGGTGTGATTCGACGACTGTGAAGGAGATCCCTCTGATGGAGAACATGACGCTATTCAGTGCCCGCACAGCGAATCGCGTCTTTGTCGGCGCTCCCCTCTGTCGAAATCAGGAGTACACGGCAGATATAATCCAATTCAGTACGAATGCGGCGGTCAACATGCACATCCTGGAATGGGTACCCGGATTATTCCGGTCTATCCTTGCACCATTATTCTGTGCCCGAAATTCTCGCATTTACGCAAACACCGCCAAGTATACAATTCCCGTGATCAAGCAACGATTGGCCAATATACAACATACCACTCTGGAGGGTTCTGCAGAACCAAAGGCAACGAATGATTATCTTTCCTGGCATATAAAGCTCGCGCGAGCAGAGCAGAACGAGGTCGAGCTTGATCCTGTGAGGATCTCGTTCCGCATGATGCCTCTCAACTTTGCAGGCATGCATACAACATCCTTGACTATTACAAACGTGCTCCTCGACATCATTAGTACAGACCCCTCCAAACGAGTTCTGGAAGGCTTGCAGGAAGAGGTGGAGCGGGTCCATGCAAATCACAATGGGGTCTGGACAAAGGCGTCGTTAAACAAGCTGATTCGCGTTGACTCGGCCATCCGGGAAAGTATGCGGTTGCACAACTTCTCAGCAACCGCGCTTGTACGCAAGGTAATAAACCCAAATGGTCTCCAACATCTAGATGAGGGATGGCTTGCGCCATATGGAGCATACATTGGGCTGGACTTACAGTCCGTGCATCATGACTCTGAGATATATCTGGATCCGAATGGATATGATGCCTTCCGTTTCTCGAGGCCACAAGAGGGCCTGCAGGACACCAGCCATGCCGATTACGAGGGATTGAGCGTGAAGAACATAGCGATTACCACAACTAGCGATACATTTCTATCCTTTGGTCACGGGAAACGGGCATGGTGAGTTTAAGATTTCTCTCCTCCATGTCGATTTACTAATTCGATTTATAGCCCCGGTCGTTCTCTGGTATCCTGTCAGCTCAAAATGCTTATTGCTTATATGCTGATGAATTATGATGTCGAACGCCTGTCTGAACGTCCACGCAATCAATGGTTCGGACGTGCTATCCTTCCCCCTCGGCAGCTGAAAATTCGTGTCAAGCGAAAGCTTTCGTCAAACAGTACACTATGAGGGTTCAGACAGCAATATAATTGGCGAAGCATGATGGCCCGATGAGCACTTGGCATGGACCGCTCGAAATCCTCAGTCCAAATACAAGCACGCTTGGTTGTTTATTTCCGTATAGGACTGGGTCTATTAGGTTAGGTCAATGGGAAGATAAGTATTTGGTTAAATATGCTTAGATAGTCTGCTTATAACCAAGTCAGTGTGTCTGTGTCACTCTCTTCCCCAATCAGTACTATCGTTGATGAAATCCTTTGGGGAAGTAGTCATCCAATGTATTTTTGGTACTAAAACTGTGTCACAATTTACCAACCCACGTTCTTCGTAGAATACCCTATCTAATTATATATAATCAAGCCGCACTCTTAAAAGAGTGTATAGTATACCAGATACGCGCCCTAATTGCTCGGCAGATAGGGTGTTTAACGGACTAACACTATCATAATGGGCTTTCTATCTCTATACACCTTAGTTCGCACAGGAAAAAATGTCGTCTAGTTACTGTTTCCTTCAATATTCGTATATGGGTTTCATGGGTTCTTTGGGTCTGAATGGGTTTTGGGTACCCATCCGTACGGCGACGCGGTCTAACGCGCCCTTAATGGATATATCCAAAATCCACAAAAGGGAAAAAGAAAAAAAAACCTAGGAACACAGAGCGGGTATTCTCACTATCCCCAGAAAATAGACACTTTTTTGCTATTTATAATCCCAGAATCATATCGCATAACCATTAGCCATACGCCATGGCCTCATCTAGTTCTACCTCAGCAAGGCTAATGTCCTATCCATTTAGCTCTCTGCCGTTAATTGAGCTGCCATCAGATTCTATCCCGTCATCCGATCTTCCCTCATCAGTATATTTTATTGTATTATTCAACTCTATCGACACCTTTAAGAACTTGAATATGGACTAACCTAGTCTGAAGCCCTTCCTTAGTCCAAGACCGAGCCATATCTTCTCTTCGGGTGATCCTCCGATGAGCCTTAAGCGAGTCGGCCCTAATCGAAAAAAGAAATGGATTTTATACGACGCAGATTATAACACCGATTTTCTCTCGTGGTGGTTACAAACCGAGTATAGGATGCAGTTAAACGGGAATGGCAGATCTAAGATCAAATGGTCGATCGAGACACGCTCCGCCCATGTTTGGAACTACTTTAATCAGGTAGCGGAGATATATACAGGCCGCCCAAAGATAATCTGCAAGTCCTGTCTAACACTATTAGATCATCCGCATTATAAGTCCCACGGCACAAGCGCTATGGGAAGACACCAGAGGTCTAATAGCTGTCAAAAAGAGAAGAGGCGGGTAGCTCAGCAGACATTTATCGAGGACTCAATTCGACAGCCTACAGCAAGTACAATCAATGGGGTTCGATTTACGAAAGATCAACTCGAAGAACAGCTTTTAAAGACTATTACAGGCCTGCGGCTTCCTTTCCAGGTGGTAGAAGATGGTGGATTTCAACAACTACTAAATCTGATCCACTCTGGAACTCATCAATTAGAGCTCCCGTCTGCGAAAACACTTCGTCGCCGCTTGCGTGATACTGTAGTTGAGCAACATACCTCTTAACTAAATGACTTACCTGAGGGCGCCAAGGTATCACTTGCTTTAGATTGTTGGACAAGCCCATTCCAGCAAGCATTTATGGCAATCACAGCCTACTTTATCGACAGTGATTGGAACTATCGAGAACTTCTTCTTGGCTTTGAGCCATTGCATGGTCCCCATTCAGGGAGTAACCTGAGCGATATATTACTTGACTTATTACGAGAGCGCCAACTCGTAGATCGAATCTTTACGGTGACCACGGATAATGCAACTAATAATAATACTTTGATTCGGGGTTTACAGGACGTATTACTTGCTACAGGTGCAATCAACTCCCGTGACTCTATTATCCGTGTCCCTTGCATGGCTCATATCATCCAACTATACCTTAAGCAACTCTTAGAGCATATTAAAGCAGCGCCTAAGAATAAGGAAGTTAGCAACTTATAGTCTGATTCCCAAGCCAGCTCTCTCAAGAATTCGGCGGATTGTGGGGATATTACCCATACACTTACGAAGGTTTGTCTCTATATAAAGATTGAACGAACTACACTAAAAACTCTATTTAGATCCGGTCACTTGCAGTCTTTATTAATGCTAGCCCGCAGCGACGGGACGCGTTTACCTCCCTACAGCCCGTTCATGACCAGCTTTTCCCACTGCAGGACGTGCAGACGCGCTGGAATTCAACATTTTTAATGCTTCAACGAGCACGGAAACTGCGCAACTGTTTTGATCGGTATTGTATAGACCACGATTACGCGCAATTCAAGATTAGCGACATTGAATGGCGACAAATCAATTACCTTCTCCAGCTGACAAAGCCCTTCTTCCAATTCACGATGGCCCTTATGAAAACAAGAGACGTGACTATCCATAGTATTTTTCTAGTATACAGAAAGCTTCTTGAGCATATCGAAAAGTCCACACGGAGTCTAAGCAGGAAGATAACTCCGTAAAAAAGGGCTATGCACGATGCCTTACTTGCAGCTAAACAGAAATTAAGGGAATACTATGACAAGACTTACCGAGACCATGGATTCCTATATGCTACGGGGACAATGCTTACCCCGCAGTATAAGCTGTCGGCTTTTAGTGATACGGAGTTCTCTCAATACCATAATAAAACGTCGAGGTACTATCGAGGTTACCTAAGGAGGGGCTTTCATCAATATCAACAGCAGATCCCTGATCTATCCTTCTGTACCACAAGAAATCAGGCTCAGCAACAGACATCAGAGTTAGACCAGCTGCTTGTACCACATACCTCTTTGCCTAGCAATAGGGCCCAACTGGACGAGGTTGATCGGTACCTTCAGGAAGGTGAGAACATGACCCGTCTCTATGCTACTTTCGACTAGCAATTAACCTGCCCAGGAGTTGTGCCGCTTCCGCCGAGGGCGTACTGGAAGGAACATGAGCGCGACTTTCCTGTACTCTCACGCCTGGCACGCGATCTTCTCGCCGTGCCAGCCACGGGTGCGGGTGTCGAACGCCTCTTCAATAGCGCTAGAGACATCTGCCACTATCGCCGAGGGTCTCTTAATGAAAAGACCATCCAGGACCTGATGATGTATATGTGTGCCCAGAAGTTTACCCTGGACAGTCAGCAATTCAGCCAGCTCGAAAAAATGATGCCAAAGGCGGATATTCAAGTAGCGCATGAAGAGGAACTTGCGCTTAAAACAACTGAAGATGAGTTTGACCTGATAAGTAACTGCGAAAAAGAGGAACTGGAAAGTCTAGGAGCCAGGGACCAGGCTATACAATTAGAGAAGTCAGACAGTAAGCTAGAAGTATCAAGAATAGGGGAACCATCTAGAAATGTCTCTGAGGAGCTAGATAGAGAAGATGAAGGAACGTCACTCCCACTTCCCCTTGTCCAGCTTCGCGAGAGATCACAGAAGCGATCATCTGGAAGAGTTACAGTGCCATCGAGCAGACTGCAGGGGTATGAGCTGTATTAAGGCTAGAATAGAAATAGTAGCCAGCTTATAATAATATCGTGTTATTTAAATATAGCAGGTTTTAAGCCCTCAGACGCCTTCCTGCTCTAGCAAGGACTAAACCAAGTAATACAAAACTTTTTTGAAAATGACTGCACAACTTAATGCTTAGAGTCACATGATATTTATTTGCTTCTGCGGGTTACTTGGCAACCCAGTTGGGTTTCTGGGTTGGGTTATGAAAATCCAAACCCGCCCATGGGTTTGCTGACTAAGACCCTAACCCGCCCATGGGCTGGGTTCTTGGCGGGTACCCATGGGCTTGGGC
This sequence comes from Aspergillus nanangensis, assembly GCA_015844325.1. Lineage (NCBI taxonomy): Eukaryota > Fungi > Ascomycota > Eurotiomycetes > Eurotiales > Aspergillaceae > Aspergillus > Aspergillus nanangensis. The sequence continues at coordinate 110,729 of VCAU01000002.1, read as the reverse complement.
GGGCTTTGGCGAGGCCTAGTCATGGTTCCTGTCTGTGACGCTCGAATATTAAGTTCCACTAAGTAATCAGTCTCTCATTTTTCTGAAACATTACAAACAAGAACAACCCTCAATCAAGTACATGAATCAACCTCCGAATTCAATCAGTAATTCTCCTGCGATATCAACATCCCCTACACCCATGATCCTCGTCATAGACGCAACACTAAAACCCTATCACAACCGGAGATATCCATCAAACATTAAGCAACAAGCGGCGCTGACGAGGAATACAGCTGGGCTTATGTTCATGCCAGTGACGGCGCTGACACTCCTAGATAGATAACCCAACCGTACTCAGCAACCAAGGTGTAGACACACACACACAAAAAAAAAGGAGGGGAAAAACGGAAAATCCTGACATTATCACAGTACCAAGCATCCTGGCATCTTCCACATTTAAGCAGCGCGTGTCCAACATCGCCCTTGACCTGGCCACACTGGAAGCAGCTTTAATATTGATATAGCAGTCAGCGACATTACCGATCCCCATATACACATCTGAATTACTCACCTCGGTTCCTGAAAATCCCTCGACACCCCCTCCTGGTAATGATCCAAGGCCGCGAGGAACTGCGCACGACCCGGCGAGCGAAACCCCTCGTCAAAAATCGGCAAGGCGAATCTAGCATTGCAATTAATCCTCGCAACAAGATCACGCAGATGCTGTAAGTCCTCGCTCTTGATCTTCGCACCCGCACGCATCATCAAAGCCCCCAGGATGATGGTCTTGTACTCGTTGGGGGGCAAGGAGCTTGGGTTGCTCTCCCGTGCGCGGGATGCCGCAAAAAGCCTGTCGCCCAGATTGTCTTGGTTCAGTTTAGCACGTACCCAAGGCACCACCTCGGTTTCTAGCTCGGCAAGGTATTCGGGGGGTTTGTAGAATTCGCGCATTTCATGGGGTGCAAGCTTGTCGGTCTGGTGCACCATTTGGGAGAGGCTGTGGAGCCATTCTCCGGTCTGGATGGAGAGGGATTCGGGGAGCTCGCAGACGATGTCTAGATCCTGGTCGCCTTCGAAGAGACCTGGAGGTTGGGTGGGGTTAGGATTGGGGTTTTTTAGGGGGGAGAAGGGAGAGGGAGAGAGAGGTGGAAGACGTACGCCAACCCCAGCGACCCATGGTTGCAGTTGATAGTGTCCTTGGTGGTGTAGAGATACTGATGGATGTCAGTTGATGGAGTTTGGAGATAACTAGGAGAAAATGTGGGATAAGTTCACCTGAGGTTTCGAAGGGATTAGAAAAGGAGGGTTGAGAGGGAATGAGAAGATATAAATTAAAAGTGAATGAAAATGAAAGAAAAGACGAAAGTGGAAGACACTGCCTGAGGCCGCCAGGTTCGTTTGCTGCATCTCGTTTGCTGCCCACAACAATATCCTAAACTCCTCATCTCTACCTAATCTACTCATTTTGGCTGATCTCGAACATTGAATTATCTACCTTCTTCACGACATCTCACTGCCTACGTATTCTAGAAGCTGTCCTTCTGGCCCTCGGATGTTGTGGCGAAGAAACCAAATGACCTCCTGCTTCCACTTGATATCTTCGCCCAATCCATGAGCAAACACACTGCACTGCACCATGATCCTCCAACATTCAGCTAGGTAGTGATCGAGAATAGTGGCATTCTCCTCTGCGAGCGGATCATGGGCCACAAGCAATTGGCGCGTTCGCCCGTTGTACCCAGCCTCATCCATGACCTGGATCACGAGTTCTTCTGGAAGCACCGTACTTCGCAAAAGGTGGCACACTTCTTCCCTTTCTGTTTCGTGGGGGAGACTGGACTCGCTAAATTCATCGCGAAAAACTTCAAAGGGAGCATGACCATAGGGGAACCCGTATTCTCCCAGGAAGGCTATTGCTTGCGGCGACATGGGCGTTCTGTCCAAGAAGTTGAGAAAAGACGGCGGCAATAAGTGAGCCCCAGGACCATTCATTTTGGCCATATTTCGTCTTTGAAATACCGTTTTGCTCGTCTTCTCTGTCATACCAAAAAAGTAGTAATGAGACAGTCCGGGGACCTCAGCTTCCAGATTAGTACACTCATACACTATCTCCTGGTAGAGTTTTGTATCACGATATGTTTCTGTGTAAGGCGTTGTCCGCTTGGGGCCAGGGACCCGCAGCTTGGGAAATTGACGCATGATGTTCAATACTAGGTAAGCTCTCAAGGCTAGCCTGTATAGCTGATCCCAGCCTTCCTCTGCGCCCACGCACTGGCATTGTTGTACCTCTCGCCAGTACTGATAGTCCACATCAGGGTGGGAACAGATACGAAGCACAAGATCCAGCTCGCCGTGCACCAAAAGAGCCATAGTCACATTCATATTGAACGTTGCGGCTCCGTTGACCCTTTCAAACATATAGCAGCCATTTTGGCGATATTGACGCAAGAAGGCATGGACTTTTCTCTCGCGCAGTGGCAGCGCGCAGTCGCAATTGAATTCAAACCCGTCGCTGAAACTCCGGCCGCTATCGTAGTAAGAGTAACCGTCGTCACGACTGAATCGTGTATCTTCGTCGTCGTGATGGGTGCATGCGCGGATTTCCGTTTTCCTCTGATAATGAAGCCTTTGCACCGTCGGACTGATTTTCAAAGCTGTGGCATCATCCAGAAGGTAGTCGTCTTCTTTGGGACGTTGGTATTTCTCGGGGTATTTCTGCCTCTCGGCCTTGATATCCACAGCTATCTTATACGCAAATTCTGTCGCAAAGCTATATATATCTGTTGTTTGGTTGGGGGCTAGACGTAGATACAGATTGGATGCCCGCGGCGTTGACGTGTGGTCTAGGGGCCGGTATTCGAAATGGGAGGTAAGAGTGTCCCAATTCAATGTTTCTGTGTGTTGCGCCATCATTTATGTCGAAGATGATGCATGTCTGTTAAATATTTTCCCATCTCGGGACAACTAAGGCTTTAAATGGGGCGGCTACGATTCCAGCCACGGGCCCTAATGCGTTAGCTCGGGACGTTAGTTGGTGATAATAATCCTGGTGAGTCATCTTGGAAATCTGCCTTGTGCCACTGATGGAAGCCTGATATTCTGAGGATATGTCCGCTACCATGATCATATCTTCCATGGTCAAAATCGACCACACAGTTATCAAAAGACATTGTCTCGGGTGGTATACCTTCAAAGGAGAGAATCATGAAGGTCTGACCAACAATATTTCACATCTATTCCTCCCAGGAAGACATTATCCATAAAGATGCCTGCTCAAATACTTACTACTGGGCCCCATGCATTTTAGTTGGCGACAAATCTCGCAGGCTCGGGGAAGATTTGGGTCGGAAGAGAGGTCGGTAGCGTTCTGACTGATCGGAGGTAGCTGGGGAGAAGAAAGATCGTGAGCAAGGGTGCTCTACCTAGGTAAAATCTAGCAAATGAGCAGAAGATCAATCAATTGATGGATCTGAACAACCACAGGGCAAGTTACCTTTTTCTCAAGAAACTGGTTGAAAGACATCCTATAACTCGCTATGCCCGTCAAGATACTGAACCTTCAAGTCGACTGGACCACAGGTGCTAGGCAGAAAATGTTCACGAAACCCATCCAAATAGAACAGTTGGGGCTTATTGTGATACCAGTCACAGACTGTAGTGCAATTTAGGTAGTTAGAGACATACTGAGGAGTCGGCCAGAGAGTGAATACATACCTAGCCAACCCCCAAAGCCTTTGGCCCATGACCATTGCAAACCAGAGCTGTTGATGAAAAAGCCATCGTCCCCCTGACCAATATTGATCATGACCGGCTTCCATGCTAGAGCCCCAACGTCACCATGTTGATTAATCTAGGCTAGCAAAGACATCAGATTGCTTACCGGCGTAGTTTACGGCCGTTGGATGTAAATTCCATAAAAAGGGGGAGTTGAGGGTAAATTGTATCCGAGAGCCATTCATGAACGCAGGGCGCGCATCGCCAATATCGGGCGTCAGTGCAGCATCGTTGCGCCCAGCAGCGACATGATAGGCATAAACATAGAGGTTGTCGTGTGCTTGTATAAGAGGGCTTGAGGTCCGGAGGTAAAAGAGCCGGGCAGTCGTCGGTAGAACTAACGACAAAAGGAACCATAAATTCATGATTAGATGGAACAGGTTTAGGACAAGCATTATTGGAATCCCTGTGTTTCTACAGGAGGATAAGGGGAGACGGCAGGAATATACCTATATCGTTTGCCTTGCCCCATGAGGTTAATATTGCGTCACGACTCGGAATCTTGTTTTGTTTTCCACCCGTAAACAAAGAGATATGAACAACAATGAGATATTTATTAAGTCAAGAGTTACGGCAAAGTCCATGAAAGATAAAGTGTAGCCAATTACTTATATATATTTTTGAAGTCTGCCTAAAATATGGTAGTCGCATCTTTGATAATACATCGCAACCCGGGTATGCATCTGCTCCAGCTTCTTCCTCTCCCTCATCTTTTCAATCACTTTGTGCGTGAGTCCACCTTGGTCAAAGAGACTAGACGTCATAGAATGCTAGTTAACGGTGCAATCATCTTCTGACTGGTGATAAAGCCCAGGAGGAGAAGCTTCTTAGTGGTGTTGTACAATCTGCTGTCTTCTTGAGGGACTAGCGAATGCCCACGGGGTCCAATGAAACTAAGACAATAGAATGCCCGAATAAAGATATCTGTTGAGCTCATGGAGATGGCTCTTGAACCGCATTCCTCGGGAATGTTTATCCCAGGGGGATTTAACAAGGAGCTGTTCGCTGCCACGTAATAATATTTCCCCCGAAATTATCCGATACCTTGCAGACCACAAGTCAGTGAGTCGTCGTAGAACATAGTGATTCGTGCGGAATTCGTATACGGAATGTTCCTGCGAAGCAAGGGGGGATATCCCTATTCACATTTGCATGTCTATGGAGGGTGAATAATTTGTGGAACAACTTGGCTGGTGCCCTAATCCCAGTTTTCAATATACCCATTGTAATTGGAAATAAGGAACACGGAATAACGAGCCATGTCATTGTAACCTAGGAACCTTCCTCCACCAACTTTCATTCAGTTGATGTCTGTACCGGCGAGAACATCAGACGTAAGTCTACAGGCGGACCAGATGAAAAGAAACCACTGGGCTGGATGGTATCCGGTTCAGCTGGGTGAATATAAAACTTCTCGACAATATGCGTGGTCATCCTTTGTATCTCCGCGAGGGCCAACGATCGTCCGACGCAACTTCTCGGTCTATAAAGAAAGGATAGCATACAGAGAGGTGACGAAGCACCTTTACTAGCATTAAGTTTGGGGTGTTGGGGATCGGATCGATCAATCTATCTCTCTGGAATGAATTGCTCCGTGTCCGGTCCCTATAGACGATGCGCTCGGTTGATGGCTCTCAGGGAAATGATAATATAAGTGCCAGCGGGGACGAGGTGGTTCTTGATATAGGTATTACGAATAGTCTTGTGTAGTGTTATGGCAAATGTGGGATACAGGCGAGAGGTTTTGTTGCAGACTCCGTTAAGTAATGGTAGCTTCTTGTATTTATCCTCGCTTAAGAAGCCTTTTATTGACTTTGCTGCCAGGATTTCTTGTTATAAGATATATTAGATCTCGAGGTTCTCTGCTAGGCAGTATAAGGTCCAGGATAAGGAGCTCGCTGTACTCTCATACCTGCGGAACCAATCGCGAGTTAGCCCATGTTTTAGACAGTACAGGAGACACATACCCTGCAGCAAGTGTGGTGACTATCTGGGGCATGATTTCCTCTTCGGTGAATGATCCACAACCGGCTATCTGGGTTAGAATATCCTGCTTGGATAGGTCCTCTGGCTTGCACGCGGCAAGTTGTTCCGGGATCAATTATCTGAAGATTTTACGAAGCTGCTCATGAGCATCGTCCATCTGCCGGTCTATAGCGGATGAAAACAATGAAACTAGTTATGGTGGAGTATAATTGTGCTACATAAACTGTTTCTGTTTATCTGAATTCGTGGCAAATAGTGTCTGAAATAATTTAAATATCTTCAGATTCTCGCCACGGATACTGTTAAAGTCGATGTTCAGCGCAATAATGTCTATAATGTCGAAGGAGATCAACTTGGAAAACTCCGTGATTTTGATATTGGTAACGCAGGAGTTTATGTATTTTTTGTTATTGTTCTCTGTCCTGTTGATATATCGTTCTGATAGGTGTTGGACAACTTGCTGCGCTTTTGATGATAGGATGGGCTTCAACTTATTTACCTGTCGCTGGTTGAAGATCTGGATAAATGACTTTCGATTGATCTTATAATTATTTTCTTCTTGGATCATAATTCCTCGGCCAAAAAACTGTTTAGTATATTGGCGAAGCCCGTTAGTTTTTTAAAAATAGTACGACTGATTGGTGAGTACATCGGAGAGGCTTTCTATGTTGGTTACTACAAGGTATTTAGCGCCCATAAGACTAAAAAAGTGAATAAGGCCATTATTGGGAATGGAATTGACCCAGTGGGTAAGCTGAGTGCCCAGTGGCTGATCGAAAATAGCGTATGCATTGCGGAATATAAGGTTTCCCGCCTGGATTCTAAGGTAAGTACATATCCGCTATGTTGAAGCCGCGCACCAAACGCACCTTGGGACCTGGTAAATCATTCAGTTTGCTAAACCATGGTCGACCCAGGGTCCTCCAGGACAGAAACAGGAAGATGTAGGAGAACCAAGTGCTACATAACCACGCCATGATCGCCAGCGGCGACATCACTCGAATCCCCAAGGCCCGGGTGCAGAGCCAGGTGACAGCGGCCCAAAAACAAAATTGCACGAGAAAAGAGAATTGGGATTTCATTTTTATGGGTTATGTCACCTTTATTTTGGAGGTAAATCGAAAAATGTGTATACGAATTTCACCTAGGAACCGTTCTGTTGATTATTTAAATATTCTAGGCGATTTTCGCCTCATGCATGCGTCCCTTGAGATCAGATACGCAGCTTATTTCTTTGGCTGGGATTTTATTCCACCGCGCCTTGGGAAATAACCATGGATAAACTCTGACTATACAGGATCCAAGGATATGCATATCCCTAGTTCTCATGCAAGGGGCCACCAACAATAGCACACGCATCGACGCAAATGGAGAAATTGCTTACAAGTAAGCGACTACATATGAGCTCATAGATCTGCATATGTGTCGGTTTTCTTCTGTACCGCGAATATTGCCATTGGATACGGACTCTAGGGAGAGATTTTTCAGTTACATACATATGTGATAGGCCAGGGTTCGATCACAAACTTCGTCCGGCCTGCATCGCACCGAGGTTAGCAATGTCTTGCTTCTACTTTTTGCACCAGGGATATATATATGATTAAACCAAGCCAGGTGGAATATAATTGTTCTTCTAGATAGACAGGGTGTTGAAATTTACTCGGTGCAAATATGATGGTCAAAACCGGCATATTTGTTGCCCTGTTGGCGGCGACTCTCTGCGTCTTTCCCGTGCGGAGTAGGATGCTTGGTAAACCTCTGGCCTCCGTCGACGAATTGGCATGGGATACCTTTAATCGCAGTATTTCCAGTCGTCTGTTTGATGGTAGACCGATGATGGCTCCCTGTTCCGCCAATTATAACGGATCTTCGGAGGCCGCTGAGTGCACTGGAATCCAGAAAGATGCCCCCAGCCTGTATTTTGGTGGTTATTAACAGGTGTGTCTTAAACTGTTTTACATATTCAATATTACCATATGGTAAACTTACGCTGACTTGATCGTGAAGACCAATTGGGCTGGCTGTCAAGCTACCGGTGTGACGTGCACACTTAGCGCAACTGTCAACTCTAGTGAATCGAATTGCGCGCAAGGCAGTGTGCCACTTAAATATGTGGATGTCCGCAGTATTTAGAATGTGTAGAAAACTCTGGCCTTTGTAAAGGAGAATAGGTTGAGGTTGGTGGTGAAGAACACGGGACACGATTATCTCGGCCGCAGCTCAGCGCCAGACTCATTAGGTCTCTGGTATATAAACCCAATATCCATGTACACTTTATGCGCAGTCAGGCTTACCTTTCTTATCAGGACCTATAACTACCGCCCTCCTCTTTATTTGAATCGCAGCTTCATTCCTGAAGGTTGCTCCTTCTCTGTGGGAGATGTGTTCACATTCGGCGCCGGAGAATAATTCTAAGCGATTTATGACTTTGCTTTTCGCAACGACTTTCGTTTTGTAGGCGGAACTGGGATGACCGTTGGAGCAGCTGGGGGTTGGATTATCGGTGGCGGCCACGGTATACTGTCGAATGAACTCGGTACTCGATCTCCCTACGCCCTATCTCGGTATTAGCATGCTGACGGCAAACAGGTCTTGGTGTCGACAATGTGGAGCAGATTCGTGTAGTCCTCCCGAATGGAACATACATTACTGTGTCCCGATGTTAAAACACAGATCTCTTCTTCGCTCTTCGCGGCGGTGGCGGCGGTATCTTTGGTATCGTTATGGAAGTGAGCATGCGAGTACATGCGGAAAAGTTAATGGAAGGTGTAATTCTGACTCTGACGAATCGGGATCTCTATATTGTGAAGTAATTCCTGACGATTGTCGTCGAGAGCGCTGAACGGTGGGTTGACGAAGGTTGGGGAGGTTACTTCTCAACTCTTAAAACAGTATCCCTGCTGCTGGGGACGTCGATGCTGAACCATGAACAGGCTGAGGAATCAATGAAACCACTTCTGGACTTTGTGTATTATCACGGAATTGTAGGCACTACGCAGAATGTGACCTTATATTGTGGGTTTGGGGAGTTTACGCAGGATATTATTAAGTATGGGCTCTTGGATATTAACCGGGTTGTAACAAACATCGCGATGTCGTCGCGCATCGTGCCTCGAGAAAACTTTCAGGGCCCCGCAAGTAAATCTGAGCTCGTCGACGTGCTCAATGATATCGCTAGCCATTCGTTAATGACTTCTCTGTTTCTCGTCTGCATCACGGCCCCAACTACATATTCGCACCACCTGCCAAAAAGTGACCAGAAGAATGGCCCTGGATACTCATCGGTGACACCAGCGTGGCGCAATGGACTGTGGCACGTAGTTTACATACAGAGTTGGAAAGAGGCACCAAGCCCATCTGCTGTGAGAGATATTTGGGAGCAGACTGGTCAGATCATGGATCCATTGAGGTACTTAACTCCGAAGGGAGGCGCATACTTCAACGAGGCCGACTCGTTTGAGCCTGACCCAGTGGGCGCTTTTTGGGGGACAGAAAACTATGCACGGCTTTTGGCCATTAAGAAGGATCTGGACCCGGACAATCTAATGACGGTGCATCAAGGAGTAGGCTGGGATGAACAGAATCCACGATACAGCTGTTATCCCAAACCGCATGCTGGATAATGGCAACTTTCATTGGGTTGTCCCAGGTGTGTCATGAATCCAAGACTATAATAGTACGCCGAAATAGTTTATTAGCAATCGACATAAGATAACCAGGCAAACTGATCTTACGTACGTACGTATGTCAGGCGGACATGCAGAAGCTACGTTCAAAAACCTGTGGATCTCGCGTAGTTCACCTGATGCAGCAGAATCGGCATTTGACCGTGCATGAAAAGCAAGGGATGCTCTATCGTAGGGTATTCAAAACATAGGCTTTGAGAATGCATGCAAGGGTTTGCATTACCTCAAAATGGCCCCGTCACACTTCTCTGAAGCTCTTCAATTGGTTACGGTAGCATATCAACTACTTTAAATATCCCCGGTTTCTGGAAGATTTATCCATATTGCTGATCGATATTCAAGCCAAGGATCCAGAACTTCCACCATGTTTTTCGTGAGTCCACCAATAAAATAAATCCCCTTTCGGTTGCCTTTGCTGGGGCTAACGATTAATCAATCCTCTTTCATTACCCAATGGAAGAACCTTCCTATCTAGCTATTCTATTGAGATCAACTTGCTGTTGAGGTGGACATCAAAGGACCAGTTCAAAATGCAACTTCTAGGTGACTAGGGTATTTAAATGATATTTATTTTCTGAACTCACTCATTTGAACAATATCCTAACCGCGGAACCTACACATGTGTTCTGCTTGTATAGCCATGAAGAATGTCATCCCAACATGACGATAGTACAGAACATAAGAACACTGTGATTACACCGAAGTACTAGAGTAGAGTACTTTTCTACAAGTCCCTCTTAATTAGACATTCACCAAAAGGCATAACCCGAAAGACAACGCGAGACCCCAAACCGACACCGGAGAGTAGCTTACGATCTCTGGCACAATCCATCAACGCATTGATTTTCGTAGCAGCAATTTTCATCCGCGAGACATGGACCCATATCCTCACGACAGCCAGGCCATTCATCGTTAGCAGGACGACACTTGGTTGCGGCGCAGATGGTGGAACAGCAACCCGGACCACCGCCGCCGGAGACGCAATCCTCTGGTTCGGTTGGCACACACACACACACATATATGCAGAGGGTTAAGGCAGGGGAGAGCACGTACGATACACTGTCAGGCAAGTAGGGGTGGGAACACATGTGGTCACTGTGGTAGAAATGGGGGCAGTGAATGTGGCGGTAGTGCAAAATTCAGTGCCGATGCATGCGTCGGCATCGCCGCAGCTGGCTGTAATTGGGTCTTGATAGGATAGTTAGGCACCCCTTCTATATGTAATGCATGGTGGGTAACATACTGCTGAGAGCGAGCTGGAGGAGGAGGACTCCCAGAGACTTGGAGATATGCATCATTGATAGTAAACGAAGTTGGACATGAGTTGAACAACGGTAGATCTGGACTAGACCAGGTCAGATGGAAGAACGTAGGGCTATATATGCCCATATATACCTAACCGATCTAATCCATCCAGGGGACAGATGTCTTTCAATTGCGGATATCATTGGATAGGAAAGTGCAGATGATCAGGAAAGGTTTCCACCCTCAGAGAAGAGTTTACGACAGCTCGAGCGCCCGCCAAGGAAAATGAAATCATTGAAACGGTAGGCTGAAGCCGATCATCTGTCAGAATGTCTCGGAATGATCTCTTTGCTTTGTTGGAGCATTGTGGGTGCATCGTATTCAGTCCTTGGTCATTGGAGGTGGGAAGGTTCACGAACCACTGGCGACGAAAGACTGGTTCGGTCCGCATACGGAGGATCTGCTTGCATTGCCACTGGCGATGAGTTCGATATTATCTGATTGGATATATCTACGCTGCCTCGTCTTGGATTGTAAGATGTCTATGACAGTGTCTGTTTTATTATACGAGCGATTGTCTATCTTGGATGCCTGTTTCCATGGCGTCTGCTTCCTCGTGTGCTATAAAACCCGCCACTTAGTTTTCGAACTATGACTTCGTATGAGGTCATCGGGGATAAACTGAACTCTGGATTAATGATGACCAGAGCGGGGATTTCAAACGTGTGGTTTCTTGAAGTCTCAATAGTGATTGTCTCTACATCGTCCGAAGACGAGCTCCATCGATGAATCAGTAATATGTCCTGCAGCCAAGCAATCCAGACAGCCCACACCATAGCAAGAAGCGATTGATTTAATTGATTATTTAACCAGATTAACCGCAATCACCAAGACTGACATATCATTCGATCAAGCTCATGCATTCCTTATTCATGCGGGGGAAGCTTCAAGAGGGGTTGTTCCAATCGAACTGCCAACAAGCAGACTGAACCACCATCCCCTCGACTGAAAATCCCATCCAATCCACCACTTTCGATATTATTCAGCTCACAACAGACAAAAAAGAAATGACAGCTCCTGGAGTATATCCCCGCCCCGACTTCCAGCGGACGGGCCTGTCCTGGGCGTCCCTCGACGGGCCGTGGGACTTCTTCTTCGACGACGCCGACTCGGGGTTATCGCAATCGTGGCACGAGAAGGGCTTCCCATCCCAAGCAGACGCACAATCCAAGCGCCAAATCCAAGTCCCGTACGCATTCCAGACCCCGGCGTCGGGCATCGGAGTCCACGAAGCCCACGAGGTGATCTGGTACGAGCGGTCAATCTGGGACATCCGCACCGCCGACGAAGTCGCGTCGGGAAATCGACTCATTCTCCGCTTCGGCGCCGTGGACTACGAGTGTTCCGTCTGGGTCGACGGACGCTTAATCGGAGGCCATCGAGGCGGCCACGTGCCTTTCGACCTGGATGTCTCGGATGCCATTCAGCCGGGCCAGGAAACAGCCCGACTGACCATCCGGGTGCGAGACTCGCCGTCCGATTTGACCCAGCCGCGTGGGAAGCAATACTGGGGGCCGATCCCGGAGAACATATTCTACACCCCGACCAGCGGGATCTGGTTGTCCGTTTGGCTGGAGAGTGTGCCGGGGATGCGACTTTGTTGCGGGAGTGGTGGCACCATTTTGCGCTCGGACGACATCGAGCGGGGCCTACTGCATGCTCGTGTCGCTGTCGCCGGGAGGAAGGCAGCGGCCAAATGCACCGTGGAGGTCGAAGCTAGCCTGGCGGGTCATCTGGTCGGGAAGGCTGCTAGTGAGGTCCCCAGGGATAGGGAATTTGCTCAGCTGGATCTGAGCATGAAGGTGCCGAATGCAGGTTCGCTGCAAAGCACGCCACCATTCAACGTGGAGGATTGCTGGCATGATGGAGTCGCTCTCTGGGCGCCCGAGCATCCCATTCTGTATGACCTGAAGCTGCGGCTTTATGATGCCGCGGGGCAGATGGTAGACGAAGTATACACCACAACCGGCATGCGCAGCCTCGCCTGGCAGACTGGGGATGGGACCTTTCGCCTCAACGGCAAGCCTTACTTCCAGGCGCTGGTCTTGGATCAGGGGTACTGGCCTGGGACAGGCATGACGCCGCCGTCTCCTGACGCCCTCAAGGCGGACATCGAGATGGCGAAGAGAATGGGACTCAATGGCTGTCGTAAGCATCAGAAAGTGGAGGATCCCATCTTCCACTACTGGGCAGATCGTCTGGGGTATCTAGTTTGGGGCGAGATCGCCGATGCCTACGAGTTCAGCGATGACTTTGTCGACCGGTTTAACAGCGAGTGGATGGAGGCTGTCCGCAGAGACATCAACCACCCGTGTGTCGTTACGTGGACTCCCGCTAACGAGAGCTGGGCATATACCTCCCTCAAGGACAATATCGAGCAACGCAACCACCTCCGCTCTGTTTACTACATGACCAAGTATGTGGACGAATTGGCGGGCTGAGTGACGAACTAACTATTCCCGTCGTCTTGAAATCGTTACTGACCGGTTCGCGTAGGACTCTAGACCCAACCCGGCCGATCAACGACAATTGCGGATGGGAGCATGTTCTCACCGATCTTACCACCTATCACGACTACAGCGACTCGGCTCAGCTAGCAGCAACCTGCTCCAGAATGGACGGTGGGATTCTGGGCAAGAAAGCCGACCGCGACCTTTTCGTGCGGCCTCTCTACTCTGGATCGGCGCTTGTCGACCCGGGAACTCATCACACTCCCGGTGCGCCGGTGATCTGCTCAGAATTTGGCGGCGTGAATATTGCCCCTCCCAAGGATGCAGCTGGATCCGCAAGGGACTGGGGGTATACCACTGCCCAGGACCCAACGGACTATCTCATCCGCCTGGAGAAGCTTGTGATGGCGGTTGTCAAGGGCGGCCATTCATGTGGGTTTGTTTACACCCAACTGTAAGTTTATCGTTCATCGTTTGCTGTTGATGTTGGTTGGTTATTGCGGCAATCAAGGTCTCCCTCCCATTGCGTATGCTAACACACCATCCTAGCTGTGATGTTGAACAAGAAGTCAATGGGTTTTATTCGTATGACCGCAGGGAAAAAGTCCCGGCTGAAAAGGTCAAAGCCATTATGGATGCGGCGTGTAACCACTACTATACACATGTCATGTCGAAGCATGAGAAAGGAGGGAAAATTCCAAGACTGCTGCGGGCGTATCTTTCCAGTATCCAACACAAGGAATAGATGATGGTTTGGAGGTGATGGAGAAGAAGCTCATGCATTTATGTGCTCGGACTACCGTGTCTGGCGTGTGATTTGTGCAGGAAGACAGTGATGCTGATTGAGAAAGTGGTATTTGCAATATGTAGGAGAAGATGCTTTGCACAAGCCGCATTATGCTAAAAGGGCGCGTGAAAAGATGCTCTTACGCAGTAATTAGCGCTTTCGTAGTATCTGAAAGAGGCGTAGTTTAGCCCAGCCGCAATGAGACCATATCATCCATCAAAGATATAGTCGCATCCCTTGATAGGGTACAGGGGAAGCAACATCTGGCCAATAAAAGACAACATGCAGTGAGTCATACTCCTCGAGTTCTTGTCTTGTCTTTGCCCGCCTCGTTGTGTCTGCAGTCGAGATGTCAACGACCCCCCAGCAGCCATGGCCATCATCCGACCGGCCAGCGTCTCGGATTTGGCCCAGATTCACAGTATCAATTGCCATTATATCCTCCACACCTCGTTGACATTCGCCCAGAACCCGCCACCGCTGGCGACGTATCGCGATACATTCGATCTAGTGCAGGCACGCGGCCTACCCTATCTAGTCGCCGTTGACGAAGGGCAGAGATTCGAAGATGGTGAGATGCTGGTCGTAGGGTACACCTATCTCTCGCCGTATCGTGGGGAGAGACTGTCGTACGCGCCGACCGTGGAGCTCTCTCTCTTCGTGCATCCCGCGTACCAATCTCGCGCCATCGGCTCGCGACTGCTGTCGGCATTGTTGGAGAAATTTCATCGGGGAGAATTGCGCAATAACGCTTTCGAAATCACGGGAGACGATGAACAGGCACGGCAGGTTTATGCAGCCTCGAATGATGGCGGGGACGGGGTGCCCGTCCAGAATGTCCTGGCGGTGATGGCCGTAGATCCGGAGGGCAAGGACGGCGGCGAGGCATTGCGGCGATGGTATATCAAGCGCGGGTTTATGGAACGAGGCCGGCTCATGAAGGTTGGGAGGAAATGGAACCGCTGGTTAGTTGAATTGGAATATTATTGAGCCCACAAGAGCTGACAGTGACCGGTTAGGGTCGACACAATCGTGCTCCAGTATTCGACGATCGCCGATTAAAGGGGGATTTCCGCCAGGAATGTGGGTCTGACCCTATTGCAGAGCATCTCATCGACGATCATAACATCACTTAGAGAGCTTACGTCCTCATGATGTAGCTTCTGCATTTGCCTTGCCTGTGAGCCCTGGGTTATCGCTTCAGGATGTATTCAGTCAGTAGTGACAGAGATTATATTAAATCAGAACCTAGTCCCATCTCGGCTCCCAACCCCTGGTCAGTCCAAGTGCTACGCCATTATTAAGCGAGTCAAAGGACACAGATGGTTGACGTCAAGGCAAGACAATCAATAATCATAACAATCTTGCCTTTGATTCCTTAAACTACCATCAGCATGGCCTCTATTCAGGTTCTACCAGCGACTCCGGAGGATGTCTCCTCGTTAACTCACGTTATTCTCTCGGCGTTCAGCACTCCTCACGATCGCGAGATGTTTCCGGACACCCCGGGCATCCACGCATGGTGGGATGAATTTAATCGCCACGATCTCCTTCACAAACCCGGAGTACGATATGTGAAAGCAGTGGATATGTCTCTCCCTGGCTCCATCATGGCCTGTGCTAAATGGGACTTTCAACCGGAGAACCGTGGGAACCGGTTCCCACCTTGGCATGAAGATTCCAACCAGTCCGAGTGTGGTGCATTCTTCGGCGAGTGCGATGCGGCTCGACAAGCCGTTATGAAAGATCGGAAGCATTACTGTAATTCGCCTCGGTCATACCATGATCCCGAGAATCCTGTGGTTTACTAATCCCGCGCAGTTCTAGATATATTGGTCACCGATCCGGACCATCGTCGACGAGGGGCAGCCACATTGCTCCTACGCTGGGGCTGTGATATGGCTGATCAAGCCGGGATGCCCATCTATCTGGACGCCACAGAATCAGGCGCCCCGGTGTATCAGAAGCACGACTTTGTAATTCAGCCTGTGTCCATCCCGCTGCCTGGGGATATCGTTGCTATGGTTCGAGAGCCACAGCCAAAGAAGTAGCAGTGCGAGGGAGTCAGTCTCCGCAGCGTTGGGGGAAAACATGCATTACAAGAGCCCTCTGTGGACCTCCTTGTATATATTGATTCAGACCTATACACGTATCTACTTTGCCACCCGTGCGCAGATCCATTTCTGAAGCGCCTGTCTCTGCTGGGAAGCCGGCTCTTTCAAGTCAAACTCCATCACTAGATGATCATGGATCTCTTGGTGAGTAGTGACCACGGACGTCTTGGGGACGGCCGCTTGCAACTTATTTCCAAACGACTGGATGTCATCCACAAAGATCTCATCGGCACCCGCTGTAATCAGGACGTCCTCAATGGGGAGCCCACTCCACCACTCCTGAGGGGCAGACAGGGGCTCCAGGTAATGGTCGGTCGGTGCTGATCCCTGGAAAATGGCCGCCCAGTTGTCCAACACGGGACCCGCAAGGACATCTTTGTACTGGTTCTTTTTCATGGATGCTGCGTCGGTTGTGTTAAAGGTCACCCACGGGGAAAGCAATGCAACTCCGGCAAAAGGCCCGCTGACGGTCAAAGGTGCAACATTGGGATGCGGGTGGAGGATATGGGACAGAACAGCTATCGCCAGATTTCCACCTGCGGAGTCGCCGGCAAGAATAATCTGGAGGTTTCGATAAGCATTCTAATATGCGAAAGAATCTTACACGGTTTGACTTACATCCGACGCAGGCCTGTTCAGAGTATGTAAGAGATGATCCAGCAACGCCGTAGCTTGCTGCAGTTGGCGTGGATATGGCGCATCAAAAGAGACATCTTTTCACAATTAGCGACCTACGGTCATGATCATAGCAGTCTGAGCAGTTACCATAGGCAAGGAGCAGCGCTGCAAGGCTTGTCCCGCTCTCTTTGGCCTCCGAAATTGCCTGGGAGAGCAGTTGAAAGTGGCCGTTCACGGCATGCATCAGATAGCCACCACCTAGAGAACAACATCAGTTCATCCCTGACTGCGACAAGGTTGGCAAACCTACCATGGAAATAGACGATCACCTTCTCTGCCGACGAATCGCCGATCCAATGGCCCCGTGTGCCATCTGCCAGGATCACTGTGTCGGGTGTTTGTTCGACCGAGGTGGCGAACTTCTGGTACATGGCATCAGTAGAAGGCGTGATGGTCCTACATACGACAGTCAGCTGCTTGAACGGATTTCGCCGTGATGATGGTCCTACACCAAGGCCTTGGGCGAGAAACTGGCGGTTAGAGCCCGAGTCAAGGCGAAAACCACATGGCGGGTGAATGTTGAGGCGCGTTTGGAGCCTAGAAACGGACTTGTCAAGGCAGCGGTCGTCGTTAATAAAACTGAAAGAAACTGTCAGTAAGAGGAATTGGGCTCCAGGCTGTCAGCCATCATTGGCGTACGGGTCTTGAATACTGCCACTCCGACTCCGAGTTTTTCTGCGAAGGTCAGGGGACGTTTGGGTGGAGATGACGGCATGGTGTCTGAAGGTCACAGGAAATAAATTGGATGATCTAGAAATCTCCCAGACGAGTAAAAGGGGGGGCCAGCTGAGGACCGCAATAAATAAACTCGAGATTCCTCGGCAGAACGTGTGGGGACGCTGATCTCAGCGCTGAATCGCGATCCTTGGCCAGGATATTGTTTTCCCCAGGTTTTAGTCATAAGGAAATCGTGCCCTGGCTGGAGCATCTTTATGTGGTCCTACACAAATCGTTCCATTCGATGTGCGTGCCGTCTGCATTATATATTTCTGTTCGGAGCGAGCAGAATGCGGTTCAGAACTTAGGGATACTGAGAACACACTAGCACAGACATCAATAATGGAATTAGAAGACTAAGAGGAATATAGAGGGGAAGGCATGCAAAAAGTATGCAAAAATAGAGAGAGAGGAGAAAGAGATGGACAAGTGGATGGATGAATTGATTCCAAGTCCAAAAGTTGTATTGATTCATAAACGATAAACGTGATCCTGTTGCGGCCTGAATGCTCAGGTGTCAACACCCCTCTTATCTTCATCCTCATCTGGTCTGATAACACAACAACTTCCTCGTCCTCAAACCCACCGCAGCCATGGGATTGATCCCCCAATACTGTCGCTGTGACCATGGAATCTCAATCGCCTCGACGACGTGGCCGCCAGAAACGTCCGCGAGTCCCCGAATCGCTGCGCAGGAGAGCGGCGCGCGCGTATGTTGACCTCCGACTGCGCCTGGCACTGAGACCACCGTCTAACACCTTCCTAGATGCCTTCCCTGCCGTCAACATAAGGAAAAATGTATTTATCACTTTTGTCACACCTCTTGGATCCCCCAAATAACCCATGATCGCCGCAATGTCTAGGCCAGGGGGGTGTACCTTGCACTCGCTGCCAGCAACATGACCGGTCCTGCCACTTCGACGACGTTCGTCCCAGACCTGCGAGTCTTCTCCCTTCCCACGCCTCCAATCGTGAACGTCAGATGGAACGCATTATCCGCCATTTTTTAGGCGACGATATATCTTTCGATCCCGTCCGCTTAGAGGAAACCGCCGATTCGTTGGAGACGGGGCGCCATGTCGCGACTCGAGAACCACCAGAGTTGGAGGACCAGGATACAATATCGGACAGCTACTCGTTGGAACCGCTGTCGACAAGTACAATGCATTATTCAGGGGAGCTGTCCCACTGGAATTTTTCTAAATTGATTCGTCGTCGCTTGCAGAGTCTCGGCAATGCTCAGGATCAGGGTGATGCAAGCCTCCCAGCCCTTGCCAGCATAATTGGAAGCGGTCACTAACTGATAACTCAGACAACAGAACTGACGGATGGTTTCTTTCGCGCCACCGGCCTCCAATCAACCAGCTCGTGCATTGCCTCTTCGACTGTGTATTTCCCTCCAAGGAACGTGGCCGAATTCTTGACCAATACGTTTTTACAATACGCCCAGACGAACTATTTTTACTTCGACGAGAAGATATTCCGCGAAAAGATGGAATTCTATTATAACATCGATCGGCCCTTGGTAATTGATGACGCCGGGTGGATTTGCACCCTGCTAATGACATTCGCTGTCGGAACGCAATTTGCCTATATGCAGACGGCCCCAACCCAGGGCAACCCGCCTTTCTCAGAGGAGATACCGGACGATCGCATTGGCCTGGAGCTCTATCGGTTCTCGTGCCGCTTAATACCAGATCTGATTACTATCGCCTCCGTTGAGACCGTCCAAGCGTTCATGTTGCTGGGAGTTTACACCCTGCCCATAGATACCGCCGGCCTCGGCTACACGTACTGGGGATTGGCTATAAAGATGGCCGTTCAAAATGGCATGCATCGCAAACTCTGTACCCCAGAGGTGCCTCTTGCGACGGCTGAATGGCGTAATCGGCTATGGTGGTCAGCCTTTTCACTTGAAAGGTTCGTGACCTTCACTGTCCTACTCTCTCCCTTAACTAATTACCTGGATTAGTCGGATCAGTATCCTTCATGGCCGCCCTGTCTCTGTCAGTCCCTCCGATACCGATGCCGATATGCCAACCGACCGTCCGGACATGAACCCGCCGGATGGCATATCGAATCTCCCGAATGTTATCGCAAATATCCATGTCACGAGACATCTGGGCAAGATCGCCCAAGTTATTCTTCGCCTACGGCGCTGTCCTCGGAGTCACCAAGGGACCTACCTGCACCAGCTGCGAACGATGCGTCAGGAACTCCGCACCTGGTGGGACTCTCTGCCGACGGCAATTCATTGTCACGATTTGAGTCCGGAAGGACTCTTCTTCAGGCAAAATGTTCACCTCGAGCTCAATTTCGCGACCGGTACTATTTACATGGGCCGTCCCTTCATTTTCCTTGAAAAGACGCCCCACAGCTCCAAAGAAGCAGACACCAAGGCCGAAAACCGTGTAGAGTTAGTACATACCCTGTCAGAAGACTGTGCTCAAGCCGCTGTCCGGATTATCGACCTGTGTCAGCTGTTGCAAGATTCGGTTGGTCTTGCTCGCGTATCGTATACCGAGTTTAGCTCATGCCGCGCCGCCTTACTAGCCTTGATTGCTCATCGATTAACGCAGTCATCGGAGCGAACATGCAATGCCCTGACGCGTGGCATGACCCTGATCCGACAGATGTCCGTAGGGCTGGAGTCTGCTCGCTCTGAGGTCGCCGTCATTGAAGCCCTTGAACGAGCCCGTCAGCAGCTTGATCGTCGTAGCGAGGAAGGGGCGCTCGCGGTTCCCTCGGACTCGGGATATGATCAGTTTCAGACGTGGGCCAAGCTCTGGCGCCTAGGTCCCTTGGGCTCCGACCCACTGCTGACCCTCGACGACGTCGAGACCCCGGAAAACCCAGGAAGTCTTCCATCATTTGACGGATTTTTTTCGTCGTTCCCTCAGGAGTTGAATGCATTTGCCGCCATTCCCGGCACTGATGATGCTGCTGCACCGCCTAGCATATGGCCTGATCCAGATGGGCTCTTTTCCATTCCCGATAATGGCGATCCGTTCTGGGATGTGAGTGGTGCTCTATGAGATAGACCAAAATAATAGAATTACTCGATAAACCTGCGGGTATCCTCACCACTATCATCGTATCATGATAGACATGCAAAGTCAGACACTATTTTTTATATACTACTTTGGACACTCAAACAATCCTATCTCACTACAAAATTAAACCCAGGCAATCGCGGTCCTCTGCATCGTCTCAGCTAATCGATTCTTCCCATGGAACCAACAAGCAGAACACAAGGCGGGGAACTTGCGGGGAAGCTTGATGGTTTACGACCAACATGGCAGGCCTGTGGCCCTCAGCCTACTGGGAGGGAATACCGGGAACACGCACCCGACCGTTTCGCGGCCAAACGAAGTTCAATTGGCGACAGATAATGAATTTTGTGACGGTCAAGGCCGGATTGTGCTTCTTGCTCTCCCCCTATTTAACCCTGAACCAAGGTTGACACTGTTTTCTAAGTTGCCCTGTAATCATTCGAGCAATTTCTATCAAAATCTATTCCACCTGTTCTCCTCATATTAAAAGTATCCTTATGATGACTGTCTCCCCTGCGTTTGTTAAGCCATGGTTACCGAAGTCACAGCAACCTTCTATATTGCTGAAAAATGCCAACCTAATCGACCCTGTCGATGGCAAAATCCATCCTAATTCTTCAGTCCACATCAGCGAGGGGCTTTTCCAAGCAGTATCTACCAATGGCCAACCCATCGCAGTCCCAGAGAACACCATAACCATCGACATCAGCGGGAAATACATCTGCCCCGGTCTGATTGACAGCCACGTCCACATCTCCGCCGTTCCGGGAGAAATGGACTTCCGCCACATCATGAACATGCCCTCATCCGAAAGTCTCCTGCGCATGACCTATGTCTGTCGCGAGATGCTTTATCGCGGATTCACCTCCGTGCGCGACTGCGGCGGTGCGCCCGGCGCCCTGAAAGACGCCTGCAACGAATGGCTGGTGCCGGGCCCCCGTCTCTTCATTTCGGGCCACGCCCTCAGCCAGACCGGTGGCCACGGGGATTTCCGACACCGCCACGACCACTCCCACTGCTCGTCGGGGTTTGTGTCTGGTCTGGGTCGCGTGTGCGATGGGGTACCCGCTTGCATTGCGGTTGCTCGCGATGAACTCCGCTGTGGTGCTGACTTTGTCAAGATCATGGGTAGTGGCGGCGTTGTTAGCCCGACGGATCGGTTGGAAAACCACCAGTTCTTGCCGGAGGAGATCCGGGCGATGGTGATGGTGGCGCACAATGCGCACACCTATGTGACCTGCCACGCTTATAGCCCTGAGTCCATCCGCATTGCGATTGAGAACGGGGTGAAGGGGATCGAGCACGGTAATCTCCTGGACCGCGAGACGGCCATGCTTATGGCGGAGAAAGGGTGCTATTTGACTCCCACCCTGGTGACGTACTTTTCTATGGGCGATCCTTCGGTTTCTCATTTTCTCCCCCCAGAGTCTCGGGACAAGAACCTTGATGTTATGAACATGGGATTCGAAGCGTTGCGCATCGCTAAGGAGTGTAATGTCACCATGTGCTACGGGTCGGATCTTTTGGGTCCTCTGGGTAGATATCAAAGCAAGGAATTTGGATTGCGCGGCAAAGTGTTGCCGGCTCTCGACGTTCTGCAAAGTGCGACAATCAACCCGGCCAAGATGATGGGCCAACCCCGCCTAGGTCAGGTCAAAGAAGGCTTTTTCGCCGATCTTCTCGTGCTGGACAAGAATCCGTTGGAGGACATCTCAGTACTGGAAGACCCCGACAGTGTCATTAAGTTGGTCATTAAGGACGGCCGCATTTGCCGGAGCCAGCTGCCAGGGTTCACGGGGCTCTTAGACGAGATTGATAGTCTGTGATTGGAGGCTTTTGAGTACTACATAGCCTGACCTACTATATCCAGTCTGAATAACATTCACCTTTCTTGCCAGCATATTTCCTATATGGGCTAATATACCGCTAGCATTGGAGTGTAGAGTGTAGCCCGAATTATTGCAAACCCACACGCTGTCCCCCGCAGCCCAAAGAACACGTATGTATGTATCTATACGTACTTGATTCTCTAGAACGACCATAGACTTCCTCTGGGGCGCCCGGGGGTCTGCTCCGTGAGTACTTCACCTCCCCATCTATTTTGTGCGGGTAGTTCAACAACTATGTTCGACGACATTTCTAAAAGTTGCCCAAGCCAGCTTCAATACTTTTATAAAACTTAGGTATTGACAGACAGTTTTCGTTGGCCAGTCGAGCCTCCTCCACAGGGAGATTCTTCTAGATGATTGAAACGATTGAATTGCTTAAAGATGAAGAATTCTCTGTTGGAGAGGAGGTGCCTGAATACATGATGATGCCTAACAAGCAAACGAACGATATCACCTGTCACGATTCCATACGATGCCAACAATTCTTCTGAATAGCTGTCGGGACCTTTCCTCCCTTAAAGCGCTCAAATATGACACTCACATTGCCAATATACCCCCTCTTGACTCTTCCTGGACGGCTCTCCACGAAGCCTCATATAGGAAAACGCCGGAATTCCTAGGGCATATCCTTGATGTCGTCAATAGTACAATGAACAGGGAATTCAAGGTCACGATCTCCCATAAGCATAGCTATGCCAGAGAGAGTAGCGGTGACACAGTCGGTTTTGTTGTAGGGACTTGCGGTTTCCTCGAAAAGCGTCATGCACCGTCCTAGGTAGAAATAATGTCTGGAACGAGTCATCGGACAGGTTGCATTGGCCTTTTCGGCTGCGTAGTAGCAGCAGTTGGAGACAGATCGGGCGCACTGGAACCACCAGTTGGCTCTAGGCGCGCCACAGTCTTCTGTTGGATCAAGTTCGACCGCTGCGGCAGGGCAAGCAAGTAAGGCAAGAGCAGAGAGAGCAAGTGAGATTTTCATGATGAAGCAGATTCTGTTTGGTAAAGAGGATGTTTCCACAGGGAGGAGGTAGGTACTCTTTATAAAGTATTCTCGTTCTGATTCTAGATGGCTAGAACGAATAACACGCACCACCTGCTTATGCCGAATCTGGCAAGCATACGCGGTCCCTGTAGGTGGCTTATATCAGTATGCCTTTTGTACCTTGTTAACCAGTGATTGCTGTTCGTACTCTCGGCTTGTTTGTCCCAATAGTCCAAAGAACGAAGAAGTAAGAAGAGCGCAAATATGCACCGACGCCATGTCCACCGCCTGACTTGGGAGTTAACTTTATATCGTGGCCCACAACCCGGTGAGTCTTCTGGTTGTGGAGACGTATAGATACGCTATTCCTAAAGTCTAGCGGATCATGATTCACTGGGGGCAAACCTAGGCTTTAGGTCCTCAAATGGACAGAACCCTTTCTAGTGTAGTGTTTAAATTGAACCCTAACCTAGCTATGTTCTTCAATGTTGCAAAAGGACGAAGCTGTGTGAGACAACAGGTAAGCACTAAGGCGGCTGACGGAGAGAAACGGGACTATTGGTTGCACGTAAAATTAATAGCTCTAATATCGCCCAGGAAGTTAGCCAAGAAAAGGGTAGAAGATATTTTAATAGACTAGCGCTGTTTAGGGTCCTGAGAGTCCCTCAACTTTTGAGATATCTAGAGTTGCTCCTACAAACTTCTGGGCTTTATGCTGTCTTTCGCCGGAGAAAGCCCACTAAAATGGTTGCTATACTACGGTAGGGTAGTAACTACAGGAACTTGTTAACTGGGGAAAGAGCTGCAGTAGTAGTAAACCTAATGTGCCTATGTATGCCTATGAGTCTCTATGAATTATACACTCTCCACCCCCAACCCAAACATGCGCACACTATTCTCCCACGCCGCCCTCGCCACATCACCAACATCAACCCCCTTCAACCCAGCAACCACCATCGCAACCCTCTCAATCGTACAGCTCTCATTCCTCGTCTTCACCATCTGCCCCGGCAGGAACTTATTATGTTTCCGCGACGGTGGCAAATCCCTCGCCGCCGCCAGGTACGGCGCGATGCTCTCATCCGCACCCAGAACCTCACACCACGGCGCATCCGTCTCCAGCTGTAGCTTCTCCAACGGAATATGGCGCACCATATCCCGCTGCTCCTCGGTGCGGAAGGAGATGCCATTCACGCTGATTTCAAACCCCAAGCCCACCAGCCGCTGCATCTCGTCTTTCGACCCGGCAAACGAATGCACCAGTCCTCCCCGGGGTAGCTTTGGCAGGTAGGGCTCGATGATGGCGATGAAGTCGGCGCAGGATTCGCGCACGTGCAGGAAAAGCGGCAGCTGGAGATCCACTGCGAGGTCGAGCTGGGCGCGGAAGACGCGTTGCTGTGTCGCCTTGTCTGCTCGGTTTAGGTACTCGTAGTCCAGGCCGATTTCGCCGAAGGCGACCAGCGGCGAGGGTGTCTCTGCGAGGAGGGACTGGGCGAGGTCGCGGATGGCTTGGATGTGGTGTGTTCCGTCCTCGTCGCCGGGGGTGTATATCTCGGCGGCGTGGTAGGGGTGTACGCCGAGGGTCATAGTGCATGTTTTGGGAAACTCGCGGACGGCTTTGAGGTTCTCATGAGCGCCCTCTAGGGTCATCGTGGTGAGCATCACTTTTTCGCAGCCATATTCTTGGGCGCGTTTCAGAACGTCGGCGAAATCAGACTTGTGGTATTGCTTTCCACGATAGACGCCTTGGAATTGGTCGGCGGTGAAAGTCACGGCGACCTGGGTGAAGAGTTAGCTTTTGCTTGCTTGGTCACTTATTGGGGGAGTAGTATACATCAGCAAAGCGCAAGTTTTGCGATTGACCAGAGTTGGCCATGATGAAAGAGTGGATGTTGGAGTGTTGGTTGAAGTGGGATATGGGGAATTTTCGGGAGGTTCGAGAGACCTTGAAGATATGGCTAGAGAACATGCATGAAACTTCCTGAAATAGAATGCTATTGATGAATCACTTATCGACGGACTCACTCTAGGATCAAGATCAATTTCATTTACATATCATGTCCATATATTGAAGATTTGTTCCGAATATTATTTTTTTCTCGGGCCCGGGTACATGTACCCGGATGCCCTTTGGTAACAAATCCAACGTAAAAGGGATGAATATGATGAATATCACCACAAAAGGCCCAATTTACAAAATAGACCCAGCTAACTCACCAGAGCTAAAACCTTTTCTTCACACCTCCCTCTCCACCGCATCAGCCATCAACCCCAACGTATCAAACCGCCAATCATAGATCGGATCCGACAAATTCCCCATCGTCGCCCCAGGACGCTCAATCCAGACCGATTTCAAGCCCACCCGATGCGCCGGATGGTGATCGTGGAACTGACTCTGAGCGGTTGAAAGCACCCGGGCCGGCTCAATGTCGAAGTTCTCCTTCGCCGCGCTCAGCATATGCTCGAAGTTGCGAAGATCAGGCTTGTAGGAGCCGACATCCTGCGCGGTAATGATCAAATCAAAGGGAAAGCCCTCGAGACTGCCGGCGTTGGTCTTCGAGAAGGAGCCCCGATCGACATTGGAAAGCACAACCAGCTTGTAGTGCTTGGAGAGTCGCTTCAGGGCGTCGACGGTGTCCGGGAATGCGGGCCAGTGGCCTACGGACTCTCCGAAGTGTTGGCTTTCTTGGGGAGTGGGTGGGGCGAGGCCGAGCCTTGCGGTGAGTTGCGGGTGGATGGTGGTGAGAAGGGTGGAATATGGCATGTCAGGGGTGGCGGACTGTTGGGCGTGCTCTAGTTCATGATAGGTTTGGAGGAGTTTCTCGCGCGAGAATTGCGCGTTGTTCTTGTCTAGAGTGGGTTGGAAGGCGGCGAGGACGCCGGATTCCCAGTCGATTAGAGTGCCGTATACGTCGAAGCATAGGAGAGCGTATTCGGAGAGTTTAGACATGATTTTTGTTGTTGTTTTGTTGTCGTTTCTGGAGAAGAGGGAAATATGATGATGATGATGATGATGATGATGATGATGTGATGGAGGAGAGGATGTATAATTCGCAGTGTTGGTCATCTTATATCACGGGCTAACATCATTTCGGGAACAGTTACCCGGCGCATCACCAGTCGCATCTGACGAACACTGCGATACTTCAACGTGAAGCCATCACCCGGTACATCGTTCCGAGGGGATACTCCAATTCATCTTTCCGGGGGCTCGGGAGGCCAAGTCGGGTAATTGATGGCGAAGAGCAAGTGATGCCACTATGGCCCGAGACCCGGCTAGAATCGGGGAATCGGTGCAATACATCAATAGTCACTGGTAGAGGTAGGGTTATACATCCCAGCAATTTCGCCCTCGATTGGATTCACCACTGATTTAGCTATAATACTGTCGATCAATCCGGTGATCAATCCGGGTGGGTTGTTGGTCCCAAGAGATGAACGATCCAGAGGAGGGAGTCCGACAGACTATGGCCCATACCGATGATGACGGGGATATCTAACGATAGGGACGACATCAGGAAGCATCCATATCAATGCTTGCTCATCAGATGTTGTGGAAAATATAAAAGAAGAGCGCTTCGTTTCATCCAGGTACGACGAAAAGGGCCGTGTGAGAGGAAGTCCCGTGCAATGTCAAACCCTAAACGGCCTCCCATCGAAGTCATCTACATCAACTTCTACTTCTACAGTTGCAATGACACACAGGCATCCTTCGAGACTTGATCCATAAGGAATAAACTCATTACTATGGGACGATACATAAAGCCGACCGGGAGTATGTGCAGCACAGTGCTGGTTTGAGCCCCATTTCCTCCCCCTATGATGCTCACCACAACGTTCCTTTTTCTGTTCGATATTCAAAATATTCAACTATGAACGCATACGTACGGCTACACAGGTCCTGGTAACACAGCAGAAACCCTTTTCCGACCCTTTCTAGTGACAGAGACGACCCACATTCTTTGGCAAGGGAAAGTGCAGAATCTTATCAACTAGGTCCACACGATGGAGATGCTCCGCAGGAGGAACCACTCTTTCGCCACAAGAAAAGCCTTATCAGCCTAATTATTTTTTTTTACCTATGGGGCTCTGGAAACCATATCCCGATAATCATATATCATCATCTATTTTTTTTCAGTTGGGCAGCGATGCTGAGAGTAGGATTTATTTCGCAAGCAGCAACCTACAATCGATGGCCGGTTTCGTCCAACACCAGCCCAATTAACAGCTCCTCGCAAACATCAATCGATTTTCACAAAACAACCGGAGAACACGACGAGTGGTAGTGTCACCGGGAGAATATACTCGACAGCATGTCACGAGGCCCTGCACCGCAGAACCAGGATAATACTACATCCTCGAACATTCTCGCTGCACAGCAGAACGACAACGACTCGGACACTCCGTCGACAAGATCATCAATCTCCTTGGATCAAACTTGTCCCTCGACTCCAGCCACGGGCGCACAAACCCCTGATCCTTTATTCGGCCTCGATGCCGTTGTGAAAGGCGATCCCCTCAAGGGGCTCTCCTACTCGGTCACCAATGCCGATGACGATCTCCACGATTCGTACGAACTGAAAGACCGACGGGACCACCAGCTGGTCAACCGAAAACACTCTATCTCTGTCGAAGAAGCAGACGAGGCCGGCGGCCTCCCTCCAGCAAAAACTTCCCAGGGAATCCCCCCGGAACTGTCCAGTTTCGGCGCCGAGATCGTGCTGATCATGGTCTGTTCCGCGGGCCTCATGCTCTTTTCCTTCCTACTAGGCGACGTGCTCGCTCCACAAGAGCAGTTCCGCGAAGCCCTCGGAATCACCAACACCGAGCTCCCCTGGCTGGTGGGATCCTTCAACGTCGCCAACGGCATCTCCGTTGTCATATCAGGCACGCTGTCCGACCTCATGCCTCCCAAATCGCTGATCGTGGGCGCATTCGCCTGGCTGACCGGGTGGAACATCGTCGGCGCGTTCTCGCTGCACCCGTCCCGCGTCGTGCTCTTCTTCATCGTCCGCGCCATGCAAGGCCTTGCCATCGGCGTCCTCGTGTCCGGCAGCATGAGCATCCTCGGCCGAGTCTACAAGCCCGGCATCCGCAAGAACCGTGTGTTCTCCGCCATGGCCGCTACTGCGCCGTTTGGCTTCTCGCTCGGTGCGATAGAGGGCGGCGCCCTGGCCGGTCATCTGCCGTGGATCTTTGGCACGAATGCAATCATCACCGCGCTCTGCTGCGTGGCCGCGTACTTCTCTATCCCGCCGCTCCGTCCCATCGCCGATGCCTCGGGCGCGGAGGCCCCGTCCCTGCGCCAGTTCGACTATCTGGGCGCAGCGCTCGCCATCGTCGGCTGCGTGTGTCTGCTCTTCGGCCTCACCCAGGGCGGCGTCACCTCCTGGACGCCGTACACCTGCGTCCTGACGGCGTTGGGGGTTGTCTTCCTGATCGGACTGTTTTTCGCAGAACGGTACGTCGCGCGTCCGCTCATCCCCACCCGGCTCTGGAACACAAAGGGCTTCACCCCGCTCATGGTCGCGTATTTCCTGGGGTTCGGGTCCTTTTTCGGCGCATGGCAGTTCTACGCCATCCAGTTCTGGCTGCGCATCCAGCACGCGGCCCCGCTGACCGTGGCATGGTACATCCTCCCCAACGCGGTGGTCGGCGTGCTAGCCACCTGGGTGGTGAGTCGCACGCTGCATCTGGTACCGGGCCATTACATCTACGCGACGTCGATGTTTGCGTTCACGCTTGGGCCGGCGTTTTTCCTGCCCCAGACGCCAAACACCACGTACTGGGCGCTGTCGTTCCCGGGCGTCGCGCTGGTGACCTTTGGGCCGGATCTGGCCTTTGCGGCGGCGTCGATTTTCATCACGAGTAACGTGGCAAGGTCCTATCAGGGTAGTGCGGCGAGTTTGCTTGTCACGAACCAGAATCTGTCGTCGGCTATTTTGACGAGTGTTGCAGATGCCATTGGGGCGAGGGTTGATCGGGGGCCCGATGGGGAGATTGGGCTGGACGGGTTGCGTGCGATCTGGTGGTTTGCCCTGGGCTGTCAGCTGGTGGCGGCGTTGGTTACGGTGGTCTGGGTGAGGATTCCAAAGGAGGAGGAGAAGGAGCATGTTACTTGAGTTTTTCTTTTGTATGTTTCTCATGTTGCAGTGGAGATAGATGATTTATAGATATAGACGGATGGACCGGGATTGTTAAAAGTTTTATAGAATCAAGAATCAAGACATATACTTAATAGACCCCACAGTCTATTCCCTGTATCCTACCCTGTCCATCAGAATGACAAAACTGTATTTTTGGTCCTTGATTCGGCCTTTTGCAGCAGATTCGTCGGGAAATATGCACCTCGGTGGGTCTGATGTGTCGGAGATAGAAGCTTCATGTTAGACCTCCGAGTCCGAAGCCCGACGGTCGATCAGAGTATTTAAATGGAACGATTCGGTAGAGGAGAGAGAGGAGAGATCATCTTACTGTCTCCCCATGGCTATCCAAACTCAGGAATCGCATCCTTTACAGGTCCTCATTGTCGGGGCTGGAATTGCCGGTCTGAGCGCCGCTATTGCTTTGGGCAAGCAAGGCCATCATGTTGTGGTTTGTTTCTATCCCTGTCGAAATGTAAAAAAGACCACAAAATAATAAGAAGAATCGCAGATCCTAGAGAAGTCCACTTTTCTGCGCGAAGCAGGAGCTGCCATCCACATGCCCCCGAACTGCACAGCTTTGTTGGAATGGATGGGGATATCTCCGAGGGATTTCGGAGGGACTCTGCTTCACGAGGTATTATCCAAGTCAACCATGCAGATTTCTCTCAATCGACTAACTCTTCTAGCTCCATCGCTATGACCATCTTGGAAATATGAAGCACCACAAGGACTTCGCAGAGATTCGGGACAAATGGCAAGCAGTACAGACGCCTTCCACAGACACGAACAACAGTTCCAACTGACCTCATCAGGAATGGTATTTAGTCCACCGAGTAGATCTACATAACTACCTCAAGGAGCGTGCCCAGGAGACTGCAACACTGCATACCGGCTGCACTATCACCCATCTCAGCCTGAAGAGCGACAGACCCTCCGTGACCCTGGACGACGGACGGACATTCTCAGGCGACTTGCTTCTGGGAGCAGACGGCCTCCACGTAAGAAGACACCTATCCTTGAGCATGAACGACCTTCCTCATCCATGTACAGTCCATTATACGGAAAGAAATCGCCCCGGAGTCTCCGACTCCATACACGGTGGGCAAATCCTGTTTCCGCTGGCTTCTCCCAACCGCCAAACTGAAGGAAGCGGCTGCCACGAAGAATATTGTTCAAAAGCCGGGGGTGTTCATCGAATGGGCCACCACGGATCGACGTCTGGTCGCTTACCCTTGTTCCAACAACGAGACGTTTAATCTGTGTGCGTTCATCCCTACTGAGGAAGCAGGGGGAATTGCTGAAGGTATGAGAGCCCAGATGGCCATCCTGCCTTTCCCCTCTCGCTGAAACTGACCGATTCTAGGATGGCAGGCTACCGGAAACAGGAGAGCATTGATCAATGGGTTCTCAATGTTTGAAGCTGGCGTCCAGGCATTGGTGGAGGATAGTCCCCAGGACGATCTCAAGATGTGGGAGCTATTCGACATGAAGCCTCTGGCCACCTGGGTCAATGGACATTGCGCCGTATTAGGCGATGCAGCTCATCCATTCCAACCATGTAAGCGTAATTTACTGGTCCCCCCTCCAACGATACCGTTCTCACCCAAGCAACTACCTAGATATGGGCCAAGGAGGCGCCATGGCCATCGAAGACGCCGTCTCTTTGGCCACCCTGCTGCCAATGGGAAGTCGGAAAGAGGATCTTCCCCACCGACTGAAGATTTATGAGAGAGCACGACGGCCACGTGTCGAGTACGTGCTGGAATATACCCGATTGAACGGGCTGGACGAAGATGACACGTCAGCGAGGAGGATCACCGGTAAGTAGGAGCTGTAGTAGTAGTCCTCCTGGCCGTTCAGGATGAGAGAGTCTGAGCTCTGACCCCAGACTACTAGGCGCGGAGATGGTCCAAGTGATGGCCACCTGCTTTTCGCACAACGAGATTGAGCACTCGACAAAATTGCTGGATTTAGCCTACCCGGGGACTGAGACCCTGGCTCGGGGATCCCCCTTTTCGGATGCATCAGGAGGAGCGGAGAGGGAGACGGGATAAGCCGCCTTTGAGTTTTTCCTTATATTGGATTTCTCTCTCCTGGCAACAAACTGGAGGTAGTAGAGGCCGCTTTTCCCTTCCTCATTCAGTCTAGACGAGAGAGAGAGGCCTGGGGATAGGCTGGACATAACGGATAACGGAGGAACTCAACGTTATGAAGAGAATAACACGACTCCAATGTTTGCATAAAAGTTCAGAAGCAGATGGGGACCATGTATCAAACTAGTTCGTATTACCCCACAATGGCCTGGACCAATCTAGTCAAGATCATCTTGGTGAAGCATTGCGTGGCGGAAACTTGCTCCAAAACCAGAGCCCGACAACACAAATAGATTAATCTTACCGCAATCTACTATTGATACCTACATATACAGCACATTCCTCTATAGTGGATCTTGCGATCCCCTCTTTTTTTTTTGGAGTTCATCTTAGGAGAAAAAAACATGGCTGCCTGACGAAAAGATGGCGGGGGGGATGGGATATCGATGCTCCGTGCGATTCCTCCTCGACAATCTCAATTGGCCAATCCCCTAGTAGCATCCCTGAAAAAAGCGGCTGTCTCGGGGGGGAACATGGCGAGTTAATATGCATTGGTGCAGAAACTAGCGTCAGATCTAGATAGGCTTTTGGAATCTCGCCCAACTGCCGGGAGGAGCAGATGCCTATATGCACGTCATGACCCCCGAAGCCCAATACTGAGAAAGAAAAAAAACGCCACGCTTGCCAAGAGAGATAGTTGTTTCGCTGGAGGGTCCCTCATCAGCACTAAAAACCGCCTCGGTAATTTCGATGTGGAAGTCAAAAAGGACGGAGGCGTTCCGTCCTTATTTGCCACCATGTGTCGGATATCATTTTGATCCCGGCGTGCTGGAACATACATCCCAACAGTTCAGATATAGCGGTTACCAGTAATGGGGTTAGGGTTAGTCTCAAGGCTAGGTAGTTAGGGACAGCAACCCTGATGGGAGCAAGGAACCATGCTTGTTAGAACGTCATTATCTACGGAGTAGTTCTTTTTTTTTTTTTCTCCCTCAAATCCTGGACCGGGGGGGGCCTCGGTTACGGACGACTCAGCATTCGACGATCCGTGGAGCAGGACTCCATATGCAGGACTAGCAAGGTCAAGAAACCCACTCGGTGTCTTAAACCCCGCGTTTTTCCCCCACAGTGCCTCCAATAGGCCCTTCTGGTTTGTGGGGAGGAAACGGTGGTGATATCAATGGATTGGAAAAGGGGGTTAAGAACCCCCCGAGGAAGGAGTCTTCATCCAAGCTTTGAAAGGAGTATTTAAGCGTTCTTGGTAACCTTGGCCGGGCTTGGTTTTTTCGTTGATTTTTTCGTCTTTTTTTGGTACACTGTTCATTCACCTTTATTCTCTCTCTCTCTCTCTCTTCTCTCTTGTATTTCCAACCCCGTTTTACTCCCTTCGTTGAGCCATGATGTCTTCCGGTAGTGATATCGCCAACGAAAAGCAGGATGATCGTCTACGCCAGATCCAAACTGCAGAGAGTGTTCTCCTGCCCATCCCTCGCGAGGCATTTGAGAAGCTCTACCTGACTCCAAAGCATCCCTCGGTGGCCGGCGATCTCCGAAAGCAGGTCGGAAATCCCACCCCGATCTCGCTGATGGGTTTCTTGCTCGCCGCGACGCCAAACGCTTGTATCATGATGGGTTGGAGAGGTGCGGGTGGAAATGGTGGCGCTATTCTGTCGGTTATCCCCCTTTTGATAACTAAATTAATACCCCTGCGACGATCCTCCGGCTAATATCAGCTATCTAGCCCGGTGTTTATCTTTTTTGGTGGAATGGTCCAGATCTTGGGTGGTATTGGTGAATGGATTATTGGGAATACGTTCTCTTCGGCGTTGTTCTTTACATATGGTAAGCAGACTGTGGTTTCTCTCTCTGTCTCTCCTGGCAGTAACTAATTCAACCAGGTACCTTCTGGATTGTTCAGGGCGCTGGCCTGATGCCCTTCTTCGCCACGGGACTTCATTATTCAACAACAGGGAATGCATTAGAAGGAATGGAAACTGCATCATTTGCTGCAACAACAGGTACGTCTCGCGGAAGCCAGTAGTT
The DNA here is from genome assembly GCA_015844325.1 of Aspergillus nanangensis. Classification (NCBI taxonomy): domain Eukaryota; kingdom Fungi; phylum Ascomycota; class Eurotiomycetes; order Eurotiales; family Aspergillaceae; genus Aspergillus; species Aspergillus nanangensis. The sequence continues at coordinate 77,044 of VCAU01000002.1, read as the reverse complement.
TTGTCTTCTTTCTCTCCGAACTAACTAACATACCCTACCTAGGTTTCTACTATGCCATCCTCGCCGTCCTCACCTTTGTCTACATGATCTGCTCCATCCGAACCAACGTCTGTCTGTTCTCGGCGTTGTTCTTGCTTGTGATCACATTCGGTTGCTTTGCGGGCTCCTTTTTCCAGCTGGCCCTGGGAGAGGCGGCACTGGCCGCTCGGTTGCAGCTGGTGAGCTTAAATCCTACCCCACTCCTTGATAATAGACATGGGCTAATATGACTCTGCTTAGGTCGGAGGTGCTTTCAACTTTGCCTTGTGTTTCCCGATTTGGCACATCTTCATTGCACAGATTCTCGAGTCGGTCGACTTTCCCATTACGATTCCTGTGGGGGATCTCAGCTCGGTAATTCTGGGTCGGAGTCAGAAGATGCGACAGAAGTCGTCGGAGGAGTAGGTGCATGGTCTGTATCTAATATATGTATCTGTTCCATAGTTTCTTCAATTCATCCAATTCCACTGGATATATAAAGATCCTAAACTTGTGCCGTAGTATCATGAGCACCAGACAATTAATGTAATAATACCAAGATATTATTACTATTAGTTCCAACAATAAGACGGAGCTATCGGGTTTTGGCCCCTGCATAAACACCGAGACGGACTATTTTAATTCCTCAACACCAAAACAGATGATTATTATTCTTCTATCTCCCACACAAAACAATAAACAATCAATCCCCTCGATAATCAATAATCAATCAATCAATCCAAATTCATCAACAATTTAAATTCTAAAAAAATATGTCTCTCTCCCCCTCCCTCCGCCTCCTCACCTACTTCCTGGCCATGATGCCGATCGGCTTCGGCATCAACGCCTTCGTCCGCCCCGACCACGCCCTCAGTTTCTTCGAATTCGACTACCCCACGACTGCCCCCGAAAAACAACTCCTCGACGCCATGATGATGGTCTACGGCGCCCGTGATGTCTTCATGGGTCTGGTTCTGGCCGCTTCGGCGCAGTTCGGAACGCGTAAATCGACAGGCTGGACCCTTATCTTTACTGGCGCGGTGGCGGGCGTGGATGGGCTGGTTTGTCGGTTTTATTCTACGGGGGAATGGACGCATTGGGGGTATGCTCCTGTTTTGGCGGTTTTGGGGGGTTTTTTGGTGGTGTGAATGGGGTGGGATTTAGTTGGTAGACTCTGCTTGAAGGTTCCACCTCAGTCGGATCTTTACTGGTCTATCCCATCTATCTGGTCTTGGCGGTTTATATTTCCAAGGCAGTGCAACTGTTATGGCTCTGTAGGTAGACCTTTCAATGTGCTAGAAGGGGTTAGCCCATACCGTCTGATACCCAATAGAGCGTCAGTAACATGAGGCTGTTCATGATGATAGGCAAGAGCGGGGTTCATATAGTAAGGAGCACTAGTACAGTACCGATAGTCTTGCCCGAAGCCCGTGGCTGGTGATCACTCCTAGAGTCCTGTCTGCATCACCTCTGTGTAGCATAAAACTGGAAGGTGTAGAAGATGAATGGACAGCCGTTGTTGACAGCTTGCCAGATCCGACTGAGAGGTGGAATCTTCTCGCAAATTCCACCAACTGTGTATTGATGGTACTAATTTATACCCAATATATTATAATATTACAGGATAGATACTATATATATTATATATCTTGATATTATAGTCTATATATAGATAACTTTCGATTTAGTGTCCCAACATTAGGGTATAGTAAGAACTTTGGTTCTATGGGGTTGGGAAGAATAGCCCTAATCCACTTATATATCATCCATTCTTGGCTTCAATTAACATACGAGCCCACAATATTAAACATCCATTTACCAAACACAAAACCCTCCTTGGATAATCATTAAATTCATAACTATTGATTGGACAGTCTAGTTACTCTGCACTACATCGCATGACGTTATCTCTCGCTCAATTCTGGGGTACTCTCAGAGCCGGTCAATTCTTTTGGTCCCGGACGTGGATCATTTCGACTCTCAGCTCCAGTCAAGCTTCCCTTTCAGCTCCATCAGCCCCTCCCCCCCAACCAATTCAACGCTGTTCTGGCCTTCTGATTGAAGGAAGATGATAGCTCGTCCATGGAGACTAGTAAATGTCGGGTTTGGAGGTTGGAGATGAAACATATATGTCCATTCCATGCAGATCCCGCGATCTGCTCATCCTCATTCTGGTCTTCTCGTCTCTTGAAGAGACGAATAAAGACATAGCTGGGATGGGTTAGTGCGTCGTAATACCGAAGTATTCGACGGTTGTAGGTTGGGACGTAACAATCTGGCGATGTTTGTTTCCATATCCAAATGGAGTTGTGGAGGCGCACATTGCTCCTGTTTGTATCCGAGACAAGCAGACTGGATACCAGGGCTATGTTTGTCTCCCTCAGAAAACATCTCCAAAGCTCGGCCCAAAGATCTCTCGAAACAAATCCGTGAAGCCATCGCCCGTCAGATCCCCATCGACCGAAAAGGTCGTACTGGAGAGAAACGGATCCGCAATCGACAAGATCGGATCGTACATATTCGTCGTCTCAGGCACCATAGTCGCAAGCTGATTCGAATACTCCGGATGAGTATGACCATATGCCGGGGTCTGAGCCTGTGTCAGAGCCAGTGCCTGTGTCTGGCCCTGACCAGCATCATCAAAAACCCCCCCACCAACCCCCCCAATAACCGCCTCCCTCAACCCAGCAGCCTTCGTCCTCAAAATCATCAACAAATGCTGCCCCAGCAACGCCGCAATGCCAAACCGATCCACCGGCGTCGTCCCCGCCTTCTCCAACTGCAACGCCACCTGCGCCAACAACGCCAACAACTCAACCTCATACCCCGGCCTCGACCCATGCAACCACGGAAACAACTTCAACGCCAACACAGCCGCATACGAGATCATCGCCCACGTCGGCGCCAGCATACAATACAACGGCTCGCCGATGGTCTGCAAATCCCTCACCGCGACCTCGCAGCACTGCACGGCAGCCTCGAAGCAATCCTCCCGGATCGCATCCAAATCCCGGTTCCCGTTGATGGAGACATGCAGCGCGAACGACAGCGTGCCCAGCCGATTATGCAGATACACATAGTACAGGAAGATGGTGGACAGCTGCTCCGACGGGTCTGAGGAAGGAGGACTGGTGACGGAACTGGTGGGGAGGAGCCACGCGGCGCGCCACGGCTCGAGCGTGGTGTCGATCAGATCGCGGATCCAGTGCGGGTTGGCGTGCGAGACGGCCGCTTGCCGCCGCAGGTCGGTGTGCAGGCTGGCGAGGTGTCGGCGCAGCAGGATGAATGCGCACGTGTGCTTGTCGGTGGGATCGGCGACCGCGTGCAGCCACCACCGGTCGACGTTGCAGGTTAGTTCGGTCTCGGGGAAGGCGCTCGTGCGGCCGGCGGCGGCGCTGTTGGCGCGTTCCCATAGGAGGATCCGGAACCAGGTGCGTTCGCGGTTGCGTTCGAGGCGCTGGGCGTAGGAGGGGTCGTCGGAGGTGGAGGAGGAGGAGGGGTGGTAGAATTCGTCGTCGCCTTTGAGGGGGTTTGGGGGGTGGGAGAGGGCGTGTGTTGCGGTGGTGGTGGTGTCGGGGGTTGCGAGCTGGAAGTTGTTGAGCGGGCGTGTCGCGGAGCCGAACTGATGGCGGAATCGAGATTCTTGGTCCAGCCCCAGTTCGGCGGCGACCCCGAACGCGTACATCGTGTATAGCCAGGAGCGTTCCTCGGCGAGGGATTTCGCCGGCGTCGCAGAGAGCAGTGAGATGTAGTACCCTTGGACGATCTCGACAGACTTAAATCCACAGGTGTGCACGTGGCGGGATAAACGGTCGCCGTGCAGGCGGAGACGCTTGGCGATGGAGCTGAAGCCGTGCTCGAATTGGGCTGTGAGGGCCAGGATCCATGTGAACAGTAGCGCGGAGTGGGAGCGGACGTATTCGGGGGTGTGGAGCATAGGGTCGAGGATGCCATTGACAGGATGGAGACGAATGAAGTAACTATATAAGATGGAGGGAGTTAGTGACATGTGCCAATTGGAAACATAAAACAAAAAAAAAAAAGAATTGTCCTCGCCCACTCACTCACATTGGAAAAAGAGCATGAGCCTCATCCATCGTCACCAGCCCTAGATCCACCGGATCCAGATCAGGGCCAACATCGCGAAGTGGCAGCGACTCGGGAGCCCGGAAGTAGTCTGAGTAGCGACAGAGCTCCGTCGCCGGTCTGAACAGCGCATCCAATCCGCTCTCCAGGGTGTCACGACTGAGACGCAGGCCGAGAGAGACATAGCCCGGTCGATGGAGCAGCTGGCGTCCGATCTCGGTGCCTGGGGGGGTATCCTTGGAGACGAGGTCTGCATTCGACGCTGGGGACGTGGTGGCCGATACGGAACGAGTCCCTGCAGCCTGCGCGGCCTCAGACGCATCCGCCAGAAGCGCCAGAGGGTTGCTGATGGGCTCCGCTGTCGCCGGCGACGAGCCTTGGTCGTTGGACCACCGGGCGGGCGAGGCAGTTGGCTCCGTCCGCGGAGAGATATGTGCTACGGGGGCGAGGTCTGGAAGAGTCACGTCGACAAAACTGGGATGATCGGGATGATGGGTGGAAGTGTGCGAGGCAGCATGGTTGCTAGTGCTAGTAGTAGTAGGAGGATCGTCGATAGGCCCATTGGCGAACAGCAGCTCGAGTATGGTTTCATCGCTCTGCGACAGATCGACACCCTCCAGCGCCGGGGGGATTGTTGCATCGGTGGAAGTGCGCGCCTTCTTCAGCTCGATCTGCATCTTTCTGTATGCCTTCTCGATGCCACGATATCGGCCCACCGCGCCGGGCTTCCGACCCAACGGGCGAGGCGGAGGGATGCGACACGGCCGTTTATTTCGCCGACATCGATCGCAGGGTTCGGCTTCATTGTTGGCCTTGGGGCGGATGCACCGCATCTGACTTGTCAGCTTGGGCTGCAGACGGATCGAAGATCGAGACATACCTTAAGCCGCCTGCATGCTTCACAGGCGGCGGCCGTGGCCGGCCGGGTGCTTTGTGGCCGGGAAGCCGGTCGATCACTGGCGCGAGTTCCCATGGCCTGATGCAACGTAGCTAGGGGTTATCCATGTAGATTGATGGTGTTGTTGACAGATGGGCTGATGCTTCAGGTTCGGAGGGGACAGACAAAGCACAATGTGGGGAAAAAAATCACCCAGACTCCAAAATGGCGATTAATTCCGTCTCCAGTTCCGATTCTTGGCATCGAAGTCTGGTTAGTCTGGGGAGCGGGGGACCGGCGCATTATTTTATCCCCCGGAACAATGATTTTTGGGTGGGAAAGTCGCATCACATACATAAATAAATGCCACCATCTTGGTTGTGATGATGATGGTTGGCTAGTATTGTTTTCTTGTTGTTGTTGCTGCTGTTGTGCTTCTTCATCTCCAGTTAGGGCTTCCTAGATCACGCCGTCCCTTCCCTTCCTCCCTCCCCCAAATCCCACCAACAAGCAAGCAACATGCAGTCTCTCACCGTCGATGTACTCGTCTGTGGTGGAGGTATGTCAGGCATGTCCTGTGCTGCCTTCGCCGCAGAATCCGGAGCCAAAGTTCTCGTGGTTGAAAAGCAGGGTGTTGTGGGTGGTTCGTCGAATTACTCCGCCGGCATGTTGTAGGTGCTTTTCGCGATGTTTAGATCGTGGCGAATCGAAACTGACGTTTATCCCTCATAGTTGGGCGCCCAAGAGCTACGAAGCTCTTCGATCATGGGTTCCCGACGGCGATGCCAGCTTGCAGAAGGCATGGATGAACGACTATCTCCCCGCGGTGCAGTGGATGCGTGAGAACGGCGTTCCAACATCGACTCGGTTCGATGGGATCATGACCATCGGTATGCAATCATTCATTTGTGTTTCCTGTAACCAACCCACGATGCTAACAGGATTGTCAATAGGAATCGGCTTCCCCATTAAAATCCCCCACCTCCACGAATACCATCAGAAACGCATCCGAGATAGCAACACCGGCTCTGAGATCTTCACCGACACCTCCGTGGTCAAGTTGATCCAAGAGCAGCCGGGGGTGCGAGGGTCTCGCATTGTTGGCGCCATCATCCGCCGCGGTGCAGCCGACAGCCCGCGTGCGCAATACTATGAAGTCAAGGCCAAGATGGTGGTGCTCGCCACCGGAGGTTTCCAAGGGTCTTCTCGACTGACCTCTGCCCATCTGGACCTCGGGGGCGACAACATCTTTGTGCGGTCCAACCGGGGGTCTGTTGGCGATGGTCTCGAGCTGGCATCCTCTGTTGGCGCCGGCAGCAGCCGTGGCATGAACACCTACTACGGCCATCTTCTCGCCGCCCCGCTGCGAGCAGAGGATGTTGATCCTAAGGATTTCCTTCCGTTAGCCCAGTACCGTAAGTTGAAAAGACAGAGAGAGAGAGATAGATAGATACGTATAAACATCTGGCTAACGACCACCCCTAGAAAGCAAGTACTGTCTCCTGGTGAATGAATCCGGCCGTCGATTCACAGACGAGACCACCGGCGACGAGATCGTCAACCAGTATCTCGCGAAGCAGGAAAAGCGACGAGGATTTCTGCTCTTCAAGTACGCACACGCACACACACACTCTCTCTCTATTCTGCCCTTGCTATATCGCGAAACACCCAAACTAACCACCATTCTCTCGCCACAGTGACAAAACCCGTCTCCAACACTGCATCTCAGCCCTCTTCCCCAACGCAGGGGATGTCGACCGTCTGCAAAAAGCCCGCGACCACGGATGCAACGTCGCCAGCGCACCCACGCTCGACGAGCTGGCAAACGTCCTCGACAACTGGGGCGTGAACGGCGCCCAAGCGCGCCGCACCATCGATCAATACGATCGCTCCATCCGCCTGGGCGACAAGTCTGCCATTTTGGACGCGCCGGTTGGCAAGGGAGGCGCCCCTCCTGTTCCGTTGGTTGACGGTAATGGTCCGTTCTTCGCGATGGAGGTCCAACCTTCGTAAGTGTTTTTTCAATTGAAACCCGCCCCCCCCCCCCCGGAAACCTAAAAACCCAGTGACTGAACCCTAACCCATGTATAGAATCACCTTCACCTATGGTGGTATTGCTATCGACACGACGGGCCATGCTGTGACGGCGGATAAATCGGTTATTCCGGGTCTTCTGGTTGCGGGTGTTGATGCGGGTGGGTTTAGCAATCGGGGGTATGCGGGGGGGCTGGCATTGGCCTTTGTTACTGGGCTTTGGGCTGCGCGCGAGGTTTCGCGTCAGTTGAATCTGAGGGAGCCGACGTTACCGGCAGCGGATCCTCGTGATAGTGCGGAGAAGTTGGTACAGAGTCGGCTGTAGGGGTTGGAAGATAGGGATTTAATTAAGGGATTTGCAATTGGAGATGCATTCATTCTGTACGAGAACCGGACTCGATAAAAGGGGGACTCTGGGCACGTTCATAATTCATGCAAATTGTTCTGCTTTTGTTTCTTGGTCCTTGGGCTTTCGTTCAACTTGACAAGGACGAGCCATGACGACATATCACACAGCGTACGAGAACGGGGATTACTCCATGAAGGACGGGAAACAAATCAAACCCCTCTTGGCTGTTATTTTGAGTTGCTGTACGATTCGTGGAAACCCCCCAAGGTAGATCGACGTTGCGCCGATCTGGTGCACGACCAGTGCTTCATCGTGAACAGGGTTTATGGCCAGGGAGAGAGGATATTTCAATCACCGTTTCTCCCTGGCATGGTTTTCCCTGGCTTTCCATCCGATAAAACACTTCTTAATATGATACCCAATGTCCTTCGATTGGCCGTGTTGTCGGCCTGGGCACACTTTGCCTCTGCACAATTCAACCCATCGCAGCATTCCTGGTATACATCACCCGCGGCGGACTTTGCTGCCTCGTTACCCATCGGCAATGGTCGACTGGCCGCCGCGGTCTGGGGATCCGCGACGGAAAATGTCACCCTGAATGAGAATTCTATCTGGAGCGGTCCCTTCCAAGATCGTCTGAACCCCAATGCATACCAGGGCTTCTTAGAGGCGCGCTCCCTCCTCCAGAACGGAAGCATGACAGACGCAGGACAAGTCACTTTGATGGATATGGCCAGTATTCCGACATCGCCGAGGGAATATCACCCACTGGGAGAGCTGAGGTTGGAATTCGGCCACATGGAGGAAGATATGGTCAACTATACGCGATATCTGGATACGCACAAGGGCAATGCAGTTGTTGAATATGAATACCGTGGCGTTAAGTATACGTATGCTACCTACCTACCTACCTACCTATTCTCTATACGTTCAAAAGGTGTGGCTAACACGCCCAGACGCGAGTATATTGCCAGTTACCCAGCCGGACTGCTCGCGGTGAGACTATCTGCCAGCGAGCCCGAAGGGCTGAATGTGTCCTGCTCTCTCGTGCGCAGCCGATATGTGATTGAAAGGTCCGCTTCGTCGCCAAACGGCACCGGAACGTTGCGTCTACGAGCAAACACAAGTGACGCGGACAATCCCATCAGCTTCACCGCAGAAGCCCGGATTACCAGTGATGGTGGTAAGCGTTTCCCCACTCCTTCCCCCGGATCTGCGCGAGCCTAACAAAATCGCCAGGGAGGATTGTCAGCAACAGCACCAACGTCGTGGTGCGCGGAGCATCTACCGTCGACATATTCTTCGACACTGCCACATCCTACCGCCACCCCGACCCAGAAGAAGGCGAAGCAGAGATCGACCGCAAGTTGCGTTCCGCGCTTCGTCGGGGCTACAACGCGATCAAGAAGTCCGCAATCGCCGAGTATACCTCCCTGACCGGACGCGTGGGGCTGGACCTAGGCGCATCCGGCGCCGCGGGGCAGTTGCCCACGGACGTCCGTCTGCAGAACTACCAGGCGACTCCGCAGAGCGATCCCGAGCTGGCGACACTGATGTTCAACTTCGGGCGGCATTCGCTGATTGCGTCGTCGCGTCGAACATACCCGACCCGCGGGTTGCCGGCCAACCTGCAGGGGATCTGGAACCAGGACTATGAGCCCGCCTGGGGAGGGAAGTACACCGTCGATGTGAACCTGCAGATGAACTATTGGCCCGCCGAGGTGACGAATCTGGCAGACATGTTCGACCCGGTGCTGGACCTGATGGAGACGGTTGTCCCGCGTGGGGTGGACGTGGCGAAGCGTATGTATCGATGCGACAACGGGGGCTATGTCTTGCACCATAACACGGATCTGTGGGGGGATGCGGCCCCCGTGGATAACGGGACGACTTGGACAATGTGGCCGATGGGGAGTGCGTGGCTGTCGCAGAATCTGATCGAGCATTACCGCTTCACGAGGGATCGGAGGGTGCTTCGCGAGCGTATTTGGCCGTTGTTGCAGAGTGCTGCGCGGTTCTACTACTGCTACTTGTTTGAATTCGACGGGGGTTATTCTAGCTCAGGCCCGTCTCTGTCCCCGGAGAACGCGTTTGTGGTTCCCGCGGGGATGGCAGAAGCAGGAAAGGATGAGGGGATTGATATCGCGCCGACAATGGACAACGCCCTCTTGCACGAGCTCTTCACCTCCGTCATCGAGACGTGCGAGGCTCTCGACATCACCGGCGACGACCTGGACAACGCAAAGAAGTACCTCGGCAAGATTAAGCCCCCGCAGATCGGCACCCAGGGCCAGATCCTCGAGTGGCGCCAGGAATATGAAGAGGCCGACCCAGGCCACCGTCATATGAGCCCCATCGTCGGGCTGTACCCGGGCTCCCAACTCACCCCCCTCGTCAACCAGACCTTGGCCGCCGCCGCCAAAGTCCTGCTGGATCGACGTATCGAACACGGCAGCGGCAGCACCGGCTGGTCTCGCGCCTGGACCATGAGCCTGTACGCTCGGTTACTCGACGGGGATGCCGTCTGGAACCATACACAGGCGTTCCTGCAGACGTATCCTAGCGCGAACCTGTGGAACACCGATTCCGGCCCCGGCAGTGCATTCCAGATCGATGGCAATTTCGGGTTCACGGCCGCCATCGCCGAGATGCTGCTGCAGAGTCACGGGGGGGTGGTGCATCTGCTGCCTGCGTTGCCCTCCGCGGTGCCAACCGGACATGTCTCAGGGCTGGTGGCGCGAGGGAACTTTGTGGTCGAGATGGAATGGGCAGGCGGCGCGCTCACGCAAGCTACTATTAAAGCTCGCAGTGGCGGGGAGCTGACGATCCGGGTCCAGGACGGGAGTAGGGGCGTGTTTACCGTCAATGGTGAGGCGTATAATGCCAATAATAGGGGTCCTATCTCGGCGTCGGCGGGTGACTCGTTCGTTATTGTGCCGGTGGCTGGGGGATAATCATTCCGATTTCATGTATGACCTCTCTTTGCTTATGCCAAGTACAGTACGACCCCGACGTGTAGAAGGAGAGTCGATGCAAGAAGAAGGTCATCCTGTAATCTCCGTCTCGTAAATCGGTGCATGTCTCAGACATCCGCATCTCCCGATACGCGCCAAGTCGTCAAGTCAACAAGAATAGATTCTCCACATTCGTATTTAGTCCAGTGATCGTCCGACACTTGCCCAATCAGCTCCTTCTGCAGCCTGGTGGAGAAAAAGAAAATAGATGGTCTGGGATTGATTGCTGGGAAAGGAAACCGGCCATAAATACTGGGTCTTTCGCTGCTCATCTCCAATTGTGTATAAATTGATCAACCTGACTGCCTCTCTAGAGATTATCTCTTCCTATTCCTTTTACTCTTCTCTGTCTATATATATATATACATACATACTTAATATCTCTCAATTCTTTGTCCACTGGAATCCATTCCACCATGAAGCTCACCTTTGCCCTCCCCACAGCCCTCCTGGCCCTCGGTGTCGCAGCCTTCGACAAAAACCAGCGTGAGTAGCCCCCTCCCCCATATATCTCCTTCCCACACTCTAACTTCATACAGCCTGGGGCAAACGTGACTACGCCTGTGTCAACGCCTTCCAAGGCATCCCCGACAACTCGACCGTAGCTCCGGGCACGCAGATCAACGTCAAGTTCAACCGCGCGGATACCGGCCGCTGCGATGCCTACCTGAACCAATATCCCGGAGACCCCTATTCCCTCTGGCTGTATAACAACCCTGTGCGCAACCTGGATGTGATCTCCTTCGACCAGAGCATCAAGATTACGGACGGCATTGCCGAGGCGGATGGCTGCGTGACGTTCACAATCCCTGATAACTTGCCGGTGGTGGCGGATGATTCCGTGTGGTATCTGCGTCTTTCTACGTCGCTTTCGACGGCTCCTCAGGTTTGTTTTTTTTTTTTTTTTTGTCGAATTTTTTTGATTTGTGTTCTTCTTACTGACTGATTGGGTTATAGATGCCTACCCTGTTTAATGCGGCGGGGCCTTTTGCTATTCGGGGTTGAGTTCAGTGGGTAGTTAGTTAGGTATATATGCCTGCTCATGCCTCTCATCTACTACAACCACTTGATGTTGGCATTTTTGGCCCACTAAAAAAGGCATATGGAAAACTTCTTGAACAGCGTATGATTGCTGGCAATAATTATATTGATAAAGAAGACTTTCTATCTTTATATCTAGATGCACGTGCTAGAGTCTTCACTCCAGTAAAAATCTGCAGTGATTTTACAGGAGCAGGGCTTAAGCCTCTTAATCAAGAGCGTGTTCTTTCTAAGCTTATCTTTCAACCACGTACACCAACACCACAACTAGTTGAAGGGTCAATTTCCTCTGCTTTTCAGACTCCACAGAACACTCGCCAGCTAGATCGAAAAATACGCAGTCTACAGAATAGCCTTAGTACTAAACGAAAGCTTTCTAGCAGTCCAATCGCTCATATTCAACATCTTGAAAAGACTGCGCAAATGGCTATGAATACCAACCTGCTTTTACAGCAAGAGATCAAGAATTTACGGGCTAAGAATGAGCGGAAATATAAGAAAAAGGTAAGACGACAAACTAGAATAGGTAATGACTCTATGTTATCTATAGAAGAGGGTCAAAACCGTGTCCAGCAGCTTGATACACAGGTTAATAATCAACCTGAGGTTTCTACTCCTGTACCTCATCGACGAGCTCCACAACGCTGCAGTGGCTATTGGATAGTTAGACATACCATTCGAAATTGCCCTATTAAATAGCTATTATTTGATGCAGTTATTTAGTCAATTCATAGGCGTTTGTGGTTGAATTACTTCATATAATGGTGGGTGTGGTGAAAAAACTCGTCGCTCGCCCGTATTCGTCGCTCACCCGTTGATTACGTTAACTAGTTAGTTATAACCAGTTACCTTACCTATAACGAACTACCCGTAAACTTCCGAAATCCAGTCATTTTGGTTGACAAATCCAAGTTATACCTGATCGGTCTATAACCTTTCCGAGCATAAGGCTTTCGAAATTGCTTCATACGCAGGCCAGAACCTCCTTGACTTGCCCCGTATGCTTGTTTCTTCATTGATATCAGAATACCTTGTTGTCTAGAATGAACAACAGCCGGACTGCCTGCACCCGCTGCCGAAAACTCAAGGTACCTACTAACTAGCAAGACATTCATTCCTATATACCGTTTCCAAGTGTACTAAGTCAAGCATCTCTCTAGCTAAAATGTTCTCGCGATCTTCCTTACTGCAGGCGTTGCCGCCGGCTTAGTTTTGATTGTGTTTACCCACCATCACCAGACCTTAAGGCGCTGTCAGCTCAGCGAAGGGTGACACGTCAAAGAATTGCATCTGGCGTAGATGGAAGTAGTAATACTACTAGCAATATCAGCACAGAGCATGCCACCACTGGGCTGTCTGCATCGTTACCTACGCAGGCCAAGGGCCTTGAACTGCTTGAGTTGTTCTGTGAGCACTTGCCAGGCTTTTCTTTGATGTATGACAGGCCAACATTTTTGTTGCAGTATCATAACGGAGACATTCCTCCCTTGGTCCTGCAGGCTGTTTTTGCTTTTGCGTCCCTGTGGGTAACTACCATTTCCAATGATACCTGATGATATATAACAACAGCATGTTTTCATCCTGACTAAACTGTTCTGACAGGTTTCAAGCTCCCCCTGACAAACCCGCATTGGCGCACGACGCACAGCGAAATCACTGGGCAAGTGTTTCAAGCTCCCACGCATTGTCTCAGATGGGTTCGCCAACCATGAACGTCATTCAAACATGTCATATCCTATCTTTCTATTGGTTTGCTGTCGGTGACATGCAACGCGCAGATATTCATGCCCGTAAGTCAAAGTTCCGGTTTTATAAGTACCCTGTGCGTGCTCATCCGAAGAACAGACACTGCATTCTATTTGGCTTCCACTTTGGGGTATCATCAAAAGGCAAAGAGCCTAGAACCATCCCATTTAACACCTGACCCTTCGAATGAGAGCCAGAGACGCTGTTTTTGGGCGTGTTGGGCTACGTCCTCTGTCTCTCTTCAACCGACATCTGCAAATAAACATCGCGACGAAAAAGACTACGAGAGTGTACCTTTGCCGTCTTCAGGGGCAGGGGGTTTGAATATAGCTGCTTTGAGACAACAGCACAATGGAATGCAGATAGCTGGCATGACATTGCCAGATGCGCTAATCTGCTCATGTGCGCTGTGGTATGTATCGGCATTTGAGCCCAGCAGGCTAATTCTTTTTATCTGACGACTGTTTCTACCTTTCAGGTCGGACATTCGAGATTTTGTTTGCCAGGACGCGGGAGACTCGATAAACAACAATCTGCAGACCTTGAAGGAGCTTGATCGTCAACTAACTAATCTTTACAATCGTTTATCGCCATTACTCTCTGATCCCACGCTCGTTCGATCCATGCCCTCGAGGAATTTCCACTCCGCCATAGCGATACAGCTGATGCACCATTTCTCTCGGACCGTACTTTATTCATCCATGTTGCCCTATCTATGCCAGTCACCTCACAATGTCTCTCTCTTATCAGTGCATGTGCCACAAGATGCTTTGCGTATTATTTATCGACACGTTTCCCTCTTTACTAGCACAATTGAAGATTCTCTCACAATGAATCTCAAAATCTCGGCTATATCCCCATTTTTTGGGTTCGGTGCTTTCGCAGTGGCAGCACTGTCATTGAGCGCTATGTCCTCTGAGCCTTTTGAAACGCCAGAGAATTCGCGTTTCAGCATATCGTTGCGCCGTCAAACTCTCACAAATCTTAGCATACTGTATTATCTCCGACCCTATTGGAAAGCTCTGGATGGAATGGTTAGTATAAATATCTTTTTTCCTCCGCCCATTCTTCATTCTTACTTACGCTGGTGGCAATAGTGGAAAATTTCACTGCCCTTATTGACAAAACTGGGCATCACCAGTTCGGAAATTGAACACCATTATACCACGCTGAAAGAGGCGTCTCAAATGCCAGAGGCAGGAGAAATCGACAATAATGCTCTCGAAGATTTCGTCACTGCCTGTTGGGCATTGAACCTACAGAGCGTGGTTGTTACATTGCGTGATCTTTGGCCGTCTCCATATCTACGATTCCTTGCACCATCTCCGTCGCCGGGGCTATTGTCAAGGGCAAGCGACAGTCTTTGGCGAGAGGGCCAAAGTGATCAACCTCTACGGGAACAAGTGTTTGACTCTTTGGATGACACTGGTATGCAATGCTGGAATCCAAGTTCAATTTCCAATGACTATGTATGTGACCTGGTCATTTAACTAATATCCCTATTTTACTACCATCTGCGAGGCTAATACGTAATCACAGTACAATTTCTTCTCATCGGAGGGATATTCTGCAGAGATGGATGGCCTCTTTTCTTCATTCGAAAATAACGAGTTTTATTGGCCTTGAGTACCCTATTATACTAATCATAACACAGGACAATAATTAATCATGCAAAAAACCACTAAAAGATCAAGCAGTGTTAGCGGTAGTGGATAAGTTGAGCTTTAAATTTAACAAGTAGCAACGCTCTACAGTAGATCGTTCCCCTAATACCAGAGGGTTTGCTTGTTCAAATTGGATGTTCAATTACAAATTTCTGCAAACTGGCACCCCCCGAAGCGCTCATCTTAATGGCCCTGATTCCTTCCTCGCCGCCCTTGAAAACCACCACATTGGGCATCCGATAATGAACATTGTAATTTTCAATCGCCCATCGCGTGGCCTTGTCAATTTTCGCCTGCCATTCCGGATTTGCCCGAACGACAAACTGGCCGCCATTGGGAAGCGCAATGTCGAGATTAACATCCCGACACGCAAAGACCTTTCTCCAGGTGTGCTTTGCGTCCGGGGCCGCCGGGATCGGCGAGGCGAAAAGTGTCGTTTCGGGATACTGACAAGACGCCTCGCAGAGCGACGTTGACGAGTGTGGGCCCCCCTGGGCAACAACGGCATCGAGGACATGCTTCAGCGGTTCTGTTGTGTGTCCTCCGAGGCTGTCGCGGATCTTTTGCACGATGTTGGTATCGCGGTAGTCGAAGCATTCTGTCGCACCGAGGGACATGAGGGTGCTGTGATGCTTAGGAGACGCCGTCGTTAAGATTGGAAAACAACCCGCTTCCTTGGCCAATTGAATTGCAGCGCAGCCAACCGCGCTGGACCCTCCCCAGATCAACAGCGGAGTAGTCGCCTCTTTCTGGGAGGATGAAGTGTCGAATGGAAGCTCCAGTTGGTTGAACAAGGCATCCGCTGCCGTGTGCGTAATCACTGGCATGCCGGCCGCTTCGGATAGAGGCATTTGAGGAGGTACATGCCAGACATACTGCCGGGCAACGTGGTACTTTTGGTGTGTGCCGTACTGGGGGGGCTTTGGAGTCATGGGTGCAGCGAATCCAAAGACTTGGTCGCCCGGCTTGAATTGGGGGCATTTCTCTTCTCCAACTTCAAGAACGACTCCTGCAAAGTCATACCCTGCAGGGTAGTCATTGAATCCAAGTTCTCCGTGGAGTAAATCTGCAGGATTGACCCCGGAGAAGCGAACGTCGACAAGAACTTCGGAGGAATTTGGATGGTAGGATTCGGTGACATCACGAACACGAAGCTCGTTTTGCTTGTCAAGCCAGATCGCACGATTAGTCATATTTTCGATTGATGGAATTATTATTTCTGCTAATATCATGTAGGCCAAAAGTCAGGGATATCGTAAAACCCAGAGAATTTTATATACCTGAGATAGGCGACGTGGGAAGTGCGGCCCACTTTCATACGGGCCGTACCAAACTGCAACATGATAGGCTGTTGGCTGGGCTATATGAGAATAATCTTAACAATCGTTCCGTAGTGCCATCGATTGGTTCACTGGATCATTTATAAGCAGTGGCTTAGAAATTAGTAGATCAACCCTTGGATTCGGCCCCGTCGGCTCCATTCGCCCCGCAGGCCCTAATATAGTCAGTCCCCCGTCGATGACACACCGTGTGCGTCGTCACCCTGATCTCTCTCTTGAGGTGTATAGTTCAAAGATTATTACGGCCATTCGGTCCTTAAACTGCCCGAAACCGTGCGAAAACAAAAAGGGGTGGCCCGGATAGACGGCATTACTATGCATACGGCCCATTCCATCCGACTTTCCGGTATGCAGTGAATGAAAGACAAATCGATATGTTGCTACATGTCATGATAGATTACATGAGACTAGAACGCCCAGGGGTTTGACTAAATCTAGCCGCCTTGTTGTCTTGAATTGGGTTATTTTGTGGGTGCCTAACAAACACCGAGATCTCTTAGTATATGTATATCAAACAGTATGTACTGGCTGGCAAGTGGAAGTGGCATAACACACTCCTGAACCACCTTTGTATGAAAACTCTCAAACACCACCTGCTTGAACCACGCTCTTCCTCTGGTGAGATGTCCAGATTGTTCACTTCGTTTCCGTGTGCTATTGATGCGTGAGAGTAAGAGAAAAGCCAACGAAACCGAGGCGATTCAGTTCCCACTTTGTTTTTCCCGAAGAAGCCCTTGAGTTGTGACAGACCAAAACATTGATGAACCTCCCTAGTGGAGATTATCATGGTACTAGGATGATGCGTTGATCGGGTGCCCTGTATGTTGTTAGAAATGTAGAACTTTTTCCATGTTTAGGTGTAGTGCATTAAAACCCAAGTCTTCAGCAAAGACCATGCTTCGGCATCCTATGCACCAAGAATTCCAAGTGGAGGAAGACACGATATTTCGTAAGCAGTGAATGCCGGCACATACCCCCGGCAATATACCGATCGATGTACCCGCACCCCCTCCCCTGAGGATATTAGAGGTTGTGGGGTGTCTCCGCTGGTATATTTCTCTTTCTTTAGTGAATTCCATGGTGAGCATGCATCTCGGGGGAAACAACATGGATCAGCTCACCTGCGAGATTTGCGGCGTCGAATTTCAGCGAGCAGAACACCTGTCAAGACACAGCCTGCGACATCTAGGCATACGACCATTCAGCTGCACTGTCTGCGGCTCAGCGTTCGGAAGAAGGTGAGTATCTATCTCACTTGTTCCCACTGCAGTTGTCCTCCTGGCTACTTTCTAATTTGACGGTTCCGGTGATAGAGATACGCTTCAGCGACACATGGCAGTCCACAGAAAGCCGAATGGTACTGAATCGCTAAGCGTGACGAAACGTCCCAGCCTACCTCCAAGGGCTAAGCGGGCTTGTCGCCAATGCTCACAATCCAAAGTGCGATGCAGTGGCGGTCACCCGTGTCACCGCTGCCAGACCAAAAATATTGGATGCTCGTATCCTCCAAAGCTACAGCGCCGTGAAACTCGGACTGCGCCTATGGGAGTCGATAGCTATGCAACAACGGCCGGCTTTGCTTGGGACTGGTATCCTGGTGATCAAGCCGCGTATGATGTTGGAAGAACTTCATCGTCACTCGACTATTACGTGCCGGATGAGGCCGATATGGCAGTCTTGGGCGTGTTTGGATCCCACCTGAGCGGCGCTCTGCCCGAATCGTGGGGGTTTCGTCCTCCAAGTTCTCCTCCACATGGTATCGACCTTTTGGATATGGCACCAGCCAATTCTCCCCACTGCCAGTCTCCATTATTTCCTGACTTATTCCAAGTCCCACCCCCCGAGACGGCGTTATCGTCCGTTGACCGTACTGCTGAAACAACAGACTTTTCGCCCTTCCCAGAATTATGCCCGACAAAAAATACCCCATGGACAGCCGTTATGAGCAGGTCGGCTCCAGTTCCGAGTTTCTGCGGCGCAAGATCCAGTCCGGAGCCTCAGGAAGGCCAAAGTTTAGGATTTCGAGAATTTCTGGAAAAGGCATGGACTCGGAGACCCCGCCATGAACAGAGCAATATTGCTAGTAGTTCCGTTGAAAGTACGCCCGAAGGCGCTACCGGTACAGAGAGAGGCTCTAGTCAAGATGAAGCGTTTTTGGGTGTATTTCCCTCCACGCTATCTTTGGATAGCAGCCAGTTTGACTGGGCATCTGAGGAGCTTGGACACGTCGGTCCGTTACCTCGAGAGACCTATGATAAGATATCAAGGTGTTTCCAAACCGTGAACCAGGAAAACGGGCATTATTCCCCTTTTGCAAGCGGAGATTTTCCGTCTTTGTCTGCATGTTCTACATTCATGCAACGTTACTTCGAACATTTCAGTCCATATTTTCCTTTTTTACATCATCCGACCTTCGACCCTAGTAAGGAAAATTGGCTGTTAGTCCTTGCTATCATTGTAACCGGATGCCGCTTCTCTAAGAACCTAGATGCGGTAAAATGTATGGACACCATGCAGGAGTTTCTTCGCCGGGCGATCAATACAATGGTCAGTTTTAACCTCTCCGGGGGCCCTTTAACACCAGCTGCATGGCAATAAAGCTGAACAGGCAAAATAGATAGAGCGAGACTATGGTTCAACATGCCAGCCCTGGCTTGCTCAATCAGCTCTACTAAGCCTGATAGGAATGCAGTTCTCCAGTGAGCTGAGGTTAATGGAATATGCGCAGTCCTGTAGAAGTCTGGTCGCAACGTTATGCCGGAAAGTCAACTGTTTCACAGAACGGGCTCCGAAGAGAGACCTATATGGCTCCGAAACATCTCTGGTGGACCTATGGCGGTTTTGGGCGCATTGCGAAAGCATCCGTCGCTTGGCTTATGCTTTTTGGGTTAGTGAGATGAACCCCCCCCCTTTTTTTTTTGTTCGGTATAGGAAGGGTGAATTTAGGTGGCTAACCATGAATGACCACCAGCTTGTTGACAGCCAGTACATGCTCTTTTTTGATTTGCCTCCGGTGATACCTACCGACCTAGTCCGGGTACAAATGCCGAGCGCTGAAAGCTTGTGGGACGCTCCAACAGCTTCAGCTTGGAAGGCACAAACTATCAACCAAGGTTGGTTCATCCAAATTCCACGTGAATTGTTTTGCAGCCTGTTTGACTATTCCAGTTTCAGGGGAATCGAAATTACTCGATATAAATCATGGATTGATTGACTTATATAAAACCAAACAGCTTCGGCCGGAGCTTGGCCATTTTACTTCTCTTCTCTTGATCATGGGCGTTTTTAGAAATTGCGCTCAGCTTCGGCATAAAGAAACATTTGATCTCGGTGGAGACAACACGCAACCTTCTTTCCAACACTACTACACGATGGAGTCCGAGTGTGCTTCCGTTGAAACATGGAAAATTTGTCTCAGAGTTCTATATCATGGACAGATCAACGTTCAATGCTCACCGTTCTTGAGGAGATCTGTAATCCATCATTATCATATTACGAGCCTTCTTCTACTTGTCCCTTTACGCGAGCTCTTCTGCTACTGTGGCTACCGGGTTAGCCGACGTGACATGTCCGATTGTACCAGGCGTCTTCGATCTTGGGTCGAGGAACGCGAGACCGAGGCTCGAGAAGCTGTCTTTCACGCATGCCGTTTATTCAGTACTATTCGAGAGTCGAAGATGCTTGGTTATTACGAGGGTCGCGTATTAATTATCTCGTGTATTCTGCTCTGGGTATATAGCGATGTTATTGCATGGCAGGAGGCGGGGAATACCGACGGAATAACTCGAGATCAATCATCTGAGATGCCCGTGAATCGGCCATGCCGACTTGATTTGGCCCAAGATGGGTACGTGGAGGATGTATGGATTCGAGGAGGAGCCGTCTTGAGGCCCCACTTGCCAGATGTTGGGAATATCATGGGCTCAGATGGGGTATCTCGGCTTGTTTGCGAAGCGTCCCGAATCTTACGCTCAACCTCCTGCTGGCCAATATACGAGGCTTCGGGTAAGGCACTGACAATATTCTATCGACTCCGTTCTGAAGCCGAATCTTAGGCCTCTTCAGGGCCCCGCGTGGGTTTACCCATTAGTAAATAAATAGGGACCATGAAGACTTTATATGGGGCTTACTGAATTGTTTGAAAATGAAGAAAGATATTTGTAATAGTTATTAAAGATGCTGTTGACTAAGATCTCAGTATCCGGGATGGGATGGGATGATGCGCCAAATAGGACCAAAAAAAAAAAAAGTGACGACGACTGCGGACTATGCTGGAAACGCACAAGTTCCTCGCCCGGCAAGTGCTGATCATGCGGTAGCAAGTTTTCAATGGACCCATTCCATTGTATATAGGCCCCTATACGTACCTGTTTTTCTACAGTATCGTAGATTTCCTGTTTTGGACATCGCCACTTTACCGAGGGTGCTCAAGCAGAATAGTAGTAGAAGCCCCAATGGAAGCTCCTGTATACTCCCAGACGGTTCCATGTACCCTGGTCTTTCGGTGGCTAAAGCATAAACGACAAAAATCAAGAACAAGCACAATCAAATAATGAAAAAGAAACAAAAGCCCAAACTGACAAGTATGGAGGTAGACAGACCAGGCCATTCAAATATCAACCCAATCACTAGCATCAGCGTTAATACCACTCGTGCTTTTCTTCTCCCTCTCCTCAACAACACGAGCCGTTTCCTGAGTATGAAGAACAACCTCATCCATCAAAGCACGACCGACAAAATCCCTCGCAGGATTGTCCGTCTTGCGCTGGCGCGGGATATGATGTCCACCCCACCAGCTTATAGTACTCGCAGTCACAAACTGGGCCGCCAGACGTTCAGTCAACTCCCCGGGCACGAAAGTATCAACCTCCCCGTACATGAACAGCGCCGAGTGCGAATCTTAGGATAGTAGAGACGCTGGTAGATGGAATTTTCCATGACGAAGCCACTGTAGCCGAGGACGAAGCGGAACGGGGGGTGGTTGAACTGTCACCCATCCATACATCTGTTTAGCAATCACTCAATCACTCAAGTAGATAGGTGACCGGACGAAAGAGGGAAACTCACCTGGTAAGGAACAAATCCGCACATCTGCCAGGCCGTTCCAACAGCGCCGCCAGTGCAACCGCCAAAGTCGACCCAGCAGACGACCCGATAACCCCATCAAACGGGCCATGATGCGCCATATAGCCAAGCAGATACTCAATCGACTGATCCAGACAGGGGATGCGGTCAACGCGGTAACCGCCCAATCCCCAGGCAAAGTTGTCATCTCCGAACCCGTCCGGAAGGAGAGGTGCATCGGGGAAGTAGAAGCCGACGTTCTTTTTCATGCGTTCGCCGACCAGCTCTCGGATTTGAGGCTGCAGGCGGCTGGTTTTGAAGTACATACGGGCGCCGGAGGAGCCGTGGTCTTCTAACATTATTATCTTTTTTTTTTTGTTTTGTTTTTGGTATGTTGATGAAATGGGTGCTGGGGATAGACGTACCGTGCAGCATGAGGACCTTCAAGATAGGGTTGTTTACGTGGGACGGCATGGCTCGGGTGTAGACGCCTCCATCGGCAACGGGATCGAGAAGCATTAGAACGGGGGTCACAGCGAACGGCAAGTCATCATTTGAAAGAAGTGTACTACGAGGAGCATTGGGGTGACTATAATGTGCCATTCATCCATCAGGGTCAGGGGGATGGATTCAGCTGTTTCCAAATACAAAGATAGAAGTTTCGTCGTCATCCGCTGCTGAAAGAAATGTGACTATATTCTCATCAAGTTAGTCTGAATATTCACTACATGGAAAGTTAGGTAGTTACAGGCATATTATAGGCTGAAAAAGGATGTAAGGGGTAGCTGCGCATCGAGGAGACCGCATAATGTAGTATTTATATACCGCTGTCATCATCTCATACCAGGTGAGATGTCATAACTGCATCTCTACGCCATACTAATGCACGAAGAAAGTGAATTCCTATCTCCCCTCTTATATCAAAAGCCATGAAATCAGGGTTAGAACATAACATGTTGTATAACGTTACATGGGTAACCCTTGCAATTTGGGACTACACACCATGAACATAAGGCATCTCCAGTTCGTCCCTCAGAATGCAGCATCTCTCCCTAGCGTTACGTGGGCAACCCTTGCAATTTGTGGAGTTCCACATCATGACTTGGCTAGCTCTGGATGGACCGAGCAATGTTGATCCTAGTTTGATTGAGCTGTTCCCTAATATTCTACACCTTCTTAAAAGCTCTGTTCGCTATTTCAACAAGCAGCTATGTAAACAACGCTACGCTTGGAAAGCAGCACTGTGGGGTTTGTTCTCTGGGAGGGCACCATTAATGAAAGAAGAACTCATCTATAAATATATCTTCCTGGGTGCTCTAAAGAGTCAGTGACTACAGTCCTGTTATTGACTCATTTATCCATTCAATTTTCCCATAATCTCTCATTTTTCAAGATGAAGTACACTATATACGATACGCTAGGATATGCCCTCGCGGGTATCGTGTTGTACATCATATGCAACGTCGTATATCATCTCTTCTTTAACCCCTTGGCCAAGTTCCCTGACCCAAAGCTAGCAGCAGCTACTCGCTGGTACGAGACCTACCACGATGTGGTAGGGGGGGGAAGTACCAGTTTGAGATACAGCGCATGCACGAAAAATATGGCCCCATCGTCCGCATCAGTCCATATGAGCTTCATATCCACGACCCAGACTATTATGACACAATCTATGCCGGTCCAGTTCGGGTACGAGATCGCTACGATTGGTTTGTGAACGTGGGAGCACCGGAGTCTACCTTGGCGGCCGCTCATCATGATATTCATCGCAGACGACGCAAGACATTCAGCCCGTACTTCTCCAAGCAGGCAGTTAGTGGCATTGGCCCTCTGATCCAGGAAAGAGTGAACAGACTATGCGTTCATTTTTCCCGGGCACGGGAAACGGGCGAAGCGTTGGAGCTCCATGCCTGCTTCGCGTCTCTTGCCTCAGATATCGTGAGCGAATACCTATTTGGCAAGGCCCATGCAACGAGGTTTCTAGACCAGCCTACCATAACAGACGAGTGGAAGCGCGTTATCACGGGCATGTTCGAGCTCCTATCAACATTGAGACACTTCCCCTGGCTGGCTACTGTTGGCGAATTATTTCCATTTCTCGTGCCATACACCTTACCACCCGCCGTTAGTCTACCACCCGCCGTTAGTCTACTGCCTGCGGTTGAGAAAGGTTTGCTTCATATATTCGCTTTGCTCAAAAAAACATCGCTAATTGCTAGAAGGACGCACACTTAGCAGTCCAACGGGTCCTCAACGCAGATGAGCAGGAATGCGATTCCACCGCCGTAATCCCTCGAATCCTGGGCAGTGACAAGGTGCCACCAGAAGAGAAACAACTAGCCCGACTGGCAGATGAAGTAGCGTTTCTCCAAACCGCCGGAACCGACGCTCCCTCCCAAGCACTCGCCATATCCATGTACCACATTTTAAACAACCCCAACGTCTTGGCCAGACTAAAGGCTGAGCTTACTACTGCATTTCCAACTGACAGGCCCGACCCAACCTGGAGTCAATTAGAAAAACTACCGTATTTTGTGGGTAGCTTGTTATGAAGTGGAGCCTACCCAGTTCTATGGCTGATTGTGTACTATATTATAGGGTGCGGTCATCAAAGAATGCCTGCGAATTTCCGCGTTGGTACTCGTACGTCTGCCACGCATTGCGCCGTATGAGATTTTACAATATGGCGAGTGGCAGATCCCAGCGGGTGTATGTCCCATATCCCCCATTTATCCATTAAGGTTGACTAAAGTTTCTCAGACCCCTGTTGGTATGTCCATTCACTACATCCTTCGCGACCCAACCATCTTTCCGGAGCCCCTGGCATTCAGACCAGAGCGCTGGCTACAAGAAGGTCATACCCTGGACAGGTACTTTGTCTTGTTTTCGAGGGGGACATTGAATTGTTTAGGACAGAAGTGAGTATCGTTATATCCAAGGTGAAACTCATCCACTGACAAGACTCGTGTAAGCATGACCTATGCCTGGATTTATATTACCCTGTCCAGTCTACTGCGACGCTTCGACCACGCTTCGACCTTAATCTTTTTGAGACCACCGAGAAGAATATTGAAGTTAAGAGAGACTGCTTTAATACACAGACAGCCCCGGGTCTGAACATGATTCAGGTGGTTGTCAACAACAGAGTTTGACTTCATATGTCCGGATTGAAGTGATTAATAGGCACATATCATTGATCCCACAGCATCATATTATACTTTTTTTAACTACTAGATGCTCTCTGGTATATTCTATAATTGTGAAAATCCTAGTTAGGTGTACTGATTATCTATTAAACAGCATGTTTAGTTTTCGGCGCTCTCTCTCTCTCCATTGCCAATCTATTTACCCAGAATAAGATGAATATTCACTAACTGTCAGTCATCTTCTCGTGAAAACCCATCCATGTCTCCAGGTGAGTTCGTCACCCATTATTAATTAAGCATTACCATTGGACACATACCACCTGTATATGGACGAAATCGCCTCAAACCGCGAGATCCAAGCCCTTCAGCATCGGCAGGTAGATATTTGTGTAGCGTCCCAACGCCCAAACCGTAAAGTACAGCTTATAGTTCGGATATCCAATCATGCTATTGTCTCCTGTCAGGGGAATCCTCATCGAGATGGACTTCATAGAAGCTTACCAGGTATTATTAAACACTCCCTCTACATCTTCCTGATACCACTCCCCATTCTCCTGTTGTCGACTCATGATCAACTGCGACAGGACACATTAGCATGGCGAATCAGCTGCACTCATCCCCTGCTGAAATAACATCTTACCTTCAATCCCCTCTCAATAACGTCCTTATACGGATAACGCGCATACATCAAAGCCAAGCAAGCCCACGCAGTATTCACAACCTGACTCTCCTCATGCTGCACATACACCTCTTTTTCGCACGAGGTATAATGCTCCCCCCATCCACCATCTGCCTTCTGCTTCTCAACAAGGAACTTGCAGCTCCGCCGCACTCGTTCGCTCGTCTGAAACGTCTGCCCCGTCAGTTCGAGACTCTGCACCGCGAACATGATTGCGTACGTGAAGCACACGCCCCATGAGCCGTACCAGCTCCCGTCGGGCCGTTGTGCACGCTCGATGTATCCAGTGGCCCGGCCGAGCACCTTTTCGATGTCGTTGGCGCGGTACGTGGGGAAGTGGCGTCGGAAGAGGGCCAGCGCAGTGACAACCGCGGTCGTGCATTCGGGGTACGAGTATTCGACCATGATGCGGTCGAACACCTCCGACGCGTTCAGATGTTCGAGCAGCTCGCTGGCGCGGGTGTTTTCGTAGCTGGCGAATCCGCCGCCGGGGTTTTGCATAAGGAGGAGTGTGTCCACGCAGTCTTGGAGTCGGTCGTTGCTGATTCTTTTGGGGAATTTGCTGTATATGGGAGAGAGAGAGAAAGGGTGGGAGGTTAGTATGAAAGTGAAAGGGGAATCTGCCGACATTGTCTCGCTTACCATTCTTCCTGGAGCATGAGCGTCGACTTCAGACCCTCCGCCGAACAATCAGATACAATGTACCCGTTGTCTACTGTGCTAAATGGCCAACCACCCTTTCGTGGCTGACGATACGGATCTGCCAGATTGTCGCGCAGTTGCGAGATGTCCAGGAAGTCCAGCGCCTTTTCCAACGCGGATTGGAATTCCGGCTCTCGTACCAGTCCAGACTCGACCGCGGCCTGGATACTGAAGGCCGTATCCCACAGCTGAATTCCGTTCGTTCCACTGCAGGTGAGACCATCTGCATCCTTCCACATGTACGTTGACACTTTCTCCCGGTGACGGCTCATGCGGACGCTATCTCCTCCGTCTGAATGCCACACAGACACCATGTGGAACGCCTTGTTGACCGGCGCGAGACAGTTGTAAGACGTATTCTCGTCCTCGCGCTGGATCAAATCGCAAACATGGGATGTCGCCCACCGGGCCAGCCAGGTTGGGCGGAAGTAACGCTCCCAGATGCGGAGGAATACGTTGGCCGTGCGCAGGATGATCGACGCCGGCTTCATGAGGTCGGATGGCGCAACGTAGTTTCGATGCGAGACGAAGTCGATTTGCTCGAACGGCTTGGCATAGAGTTCCTGGCGGAGACTGGCCAGAAGGCTGTTCAGGGGCTTTTGCACCTTCTGCGAGTACAAATATGACACTGGCAAGTACACGACCCGGCATTGAATCCACCACCGCCATGGATGAAATGGTACCCAGTTCGGCAGCAACCTATTAGAGACAGTTGGCTAACAGCTCTCTGGAGGTTTCAGAAACACAACGGGGGACATACCAGAACTCCGGAGGAATGGGATTAACGCCCCTCCAGTCATAGAGATTGAGCAATGAGAGCCAGACCTTACCCCATTGGGGAATGCCTGTTGGGCCGCCTGTTTTCAGGAACTTAGCAAAAACAACATATCAGAGGTTTCGGTGGTGGGATCATGGAGTATAATTACCCAGAGCTTGAAGACGGGCTCTCGCCTTGACTGCCAGAGGATGCGACGCCTCCAGCCCGAGGATCCGAATCGTGACATAGTAAAGAGTCGTCGCAAAGACGGTGGAGTGACCCGCCGAATGAAGCCCCCAGCCGCCATCTGCATTGACGGTCGTATGAAGATAGCGCACAATTTCGATCTTCCACTCTTCGGGGATGGGAGTGTCGGTAATATACATGGAGATGATGATACCAGCAAGCAGAAAACTGGGACCACCGTAGCCACATCCCCAGTGGCCATCTTCGAGCTGAAGTTGTTGATAGAACCGAAATCCATTCCGCGCAGCTTCGTGGAAGTTTTGCGGATTGGGGAGAGAGGGTAATCCCTTTTTTAATATATATCAGACACGTCATGCGATCATGATTTCATTCCACCGGGCTGTGGACTTACCGTTGGTAACCCTAGAAAATATTTCTCGGCGGCGGATTGCGGACGGTGCGCAGCATCAGCTTCATTGAGATATCGCCAGTGATGGACTCCGCTGTTCACGTCTAGGCGCCACCGAGTGGGTTCAGTCTGGGGGATAGTTACCATCTCGGGAGAATAAGAGAAAAAAAAAACTAAAAAATTAAAAATTGAGTAGTATTATTGACAGGGTACTTGGGAGCAGTTGAGACAAGAAATTCGCAATGGAAGGAAAGTCGAACAAAACACGTGCAAGACGAAGCCCCCTAACGATCATATTAGGGTTTACAAGAACGATCAAGAACCATTGGACACCTACAATAGCACTAGCTCTAGCTCTGTCTAGCTCTGTCTAGCTCCCCCACTTTAATGTGTCTGCCTCCCCCATGGGCCCTGTTGCACATCATAATCTCTGATCCTTCCGCGGCATCACATTCCTCCCCCGCATAGGAACTCCACATCACACTTATTCATAACTGGGGTCACGAAAAAAAAAATCTGCCAGCCAGAAAGAAATATAGTTATTTGTATACCTGTTTTGCACCAATTTATCATCAACAAACTCGCCATCGAGAACCCACCCAGCGACGTATGGATTCATTGGTAGTGGCCTGCCTTGGGGTTGATAACTGTGTATCCCGTCATCGTTTCTGAATTGGATATTCGAAGCCTACCGCTCGGTCATTCATAACTGCAGAAGACTGTCATATGTGCAGCTGTTTGACGAAAATACTGATCACAAGGCCGACAGAAAGATATCCTACAACGACACCGATGTGAAGATGTCCTCTAATCTCACTCTGAGACCGCTACAACGAGTCAGCTGTCTCCTCGATATTCCCTTATCCCGTATTCAACACTCACCTTGCGAAATATCCCAGCCCTGTCATCGTCAACCTTCCGTCGAACAAGAGGATCGCGCGCTTTATGCATTCCAGTATCTGTAAAAGCATGCGCTCTGTCCATGATAGACGGTCTCGGGCCCCAGCAAAACTCATCCAGGCAATTCCAATAGATCACATCCACCGCCGTGACTGTCCGACACGCCAAGCTGAACCAAACACTTTTATCCAGGACGGACTGCCGCATCCGCACTGACAGCGGATGCTGACCCATCCCCCTCGCCCTCTCCGTCCTTTCCACCATCTGCACAAAGAGCTCCGCGCGAGGAAGATACGCGTTGAGGAACCTCTCCACCCCCCACTGCAGAATCAACTTCTGTGGCGGCCGAAGCAGCAGCCACCATGGAACACTGCCCGCAAACGCCGAGGGAGCCGCGTAGCAAAACTCCCAGTTCACGACACTCGCCACCTGCAGCGATTCATCGACCAAAACATGCTCCGGGCTGAGCCTCTCCGCGAACAACTTGAAGGGCCCATAATTGTCACCCTCAGGAATGAAATTCAGCGCAACAGCTCTCATCAAATGCCGACACGCGTACTGCTGTCGATACTGCGTTGTGTTGTCCCCGGCGACCCCCCGCCCGTGGTGCCGCGCAAGATGCGTCCCCTGCAGCTCCAGCAGCGAATAAACATAATCCGCCGAGCTGTGATACACCCTCGCCCGACCGACAACGTCGCTGAGATCACACGTGCGCGCTACCTCGCTCATGCCCAGCCCCGCCGGCCGCCGATCCACAGCGACCTTCCCGCTCATCTCCGCCTGCCCCAGACTGCCGATGCAGTCGAAGTCGAGCTTCCACAGCTCGAGCAGGATCTCCGCCATCTGCCCATATAGCGCCTCCAATACCGCCGCATCAAGATGGGGATCCAGTTCCCCCCCGCCGCAGCCATCCTTGCGCAGGATGGAGGACATTTTCCTCCCCTCTACCCACGTCATGATAATGAACGGGCCCAGGCCGGTGGGATTTGTACTGGATTTCCCGTAGGCGATCACGCGTGGGACGGGGATCGGGGTATGCCGAGCTACAAACTTCATTGCGATGGCCTCGTTTTCGACTTTTTCGTCCAGCAGGGATGACTTGCCTGGTAGGGTGCACCGGAGAAGCCAGTCCTTTTCCCCGTCCTCCCAGTGGAGTCGGATACTGACCGTGAAGGCGTTGTGGTGGATGGAGATGATTTGGCAGTCATCGCGTCCGCGATATTTGGATGCTAGATCGCATACTCCCTGCGTGGCGTGGGAAGACCATTCCGACTTGTTGTTCTTCCCGGCATCCCCCATGATTGGGGGCTTTTGTTTTGTTAGTTATGCAGGGTTTAGATTGCAATAGATTAGGAAATTTAATTGGGTCTGGTAGAGTACTATCACTTCTCCTGGTGGAGTTACAATGGGTGCTTTTTTTTTTGGTCGCCGGATTTGGAATACCAGCATTACCGTTTTGGGAAATATATAAACACCGTGAATCATCGAGTATGATTTTTGACATCCTATCTTGTTCCTGTGTTTGATTATTTTGGAACTTATCAATAGTTACCTACCTACCCTCTAGATTATGTTTATCTCCAACCCAATCAAGAGATGCTGTGGCTAGACTAGACTCTCCACTGACTCTGACTCATGTACGTGGCTGTGCATCTCGGCCTGCCCAATGGAGGCAAGGGAGAAAAAGTGAGAGAAAAAGAGAGAGAAAAAAAGCAAAGGGATGGGAGGGAACAGAGCTGGCTAGCGTTAACCACTGTGGCTAACTCAATGTCTCAATTTCTTCTATGATTGCTGTTTGTTTATTTGTTTGTGTTATTGTAATCTTCGATTCACTGCACAAAAGTGAGCAAATTAAAGCCCCACGTGATCTGATCTGATCTGTGCGCCTAGGCCGCAGGAATCAGAAAATTTATATGGCTTGCAATTGAGCCAAGAATAGAATTTCCACTTCGTCGATCTATCTAACCGGAATATCAGACGCGCATTGATCCACCATGTCGAGAAAAAAGTCCAAGACGGAGGCCGCCGAGAAGCCTCAGAAGAAGGCGGATCCTCCACCACCAGTCAAGGCAGATCCGACCATTCGAAGACTGATCCGCAAAGAGATCCGCAGTGTCTGTGAAAAGGGAGAGCGCATTGATAAGGATGCGATTAAGGTCTTGTTCACTGCGCAAAATCCTGACCATGGGGAATATATCGACGTCGTCGTCGACGCGTAAGTCACGCTTCAACTGTTTTTTGGGGGGTTCTAGTGTCTGATAATAAATAATTCTTTGATCAGATACGCTGCACATATTGAAGAGAAATATGCCAAGAAGGAAGCACCGAGTTCAGCGAACCCCCCGTCCTCGAAGGCCAATGGCACATCTCAGGTGAGTAGGATCTTTTAGGAGAAGGTGATGGTCACTAAGGGAGAGAGTAGACCCCATCACCAGCCCCCAAAGGCCAAAAGACTGCAAAGAAAGCCGGCAAAAAAGCCAAAGCAGGCGATGGGGTGGTGGCCCAGCAGAAGAAGATCAACCATACAGAGCTTCAGATGAATGAAGACCGGGAATCACAGTCGGATAATGCGATCTTGAAAGGTATTGAGTACCTGTAATCGGCACAGAAGATCAATGCTGACGGAAGCTCTAGAATTTAGGGAGCATCTCGCCATCAACGACGGTGGATCTTCGTTGGACAAGAAGGCGGCCTCCAACCGCACGGTAAAGATGCCATCATTGCAGGACCAGATGCAGTTTTTGAACAAGAACACAGTAAAAGAGGAGGTAGATCGGGAGTCGTTCTCGAAGAATCTGGAAAATGCAGTTTTGATTTCGCCGAGCCTGGAGCGCCAGGGACACACCATGCCCTCGCAGTATGGACTCCTGGGACATCTAGACTCGCGAGAATCAGCCAGGACCTCCAAGTCCAAAGACCAATCCGACCCCCGAGTCATGCTCAACACCAACATCCCATTTTCCGCCTTCATCTGTGGCCTGCAAGGAAGTGGGAAATCCCATACCACGGCCTGCATGATTGGTAAGGTCCATCAATGCCTTCCCCTCTGTTCTAGTATATACTGATATTATCTTTTCTTCCCTCTCCCAGAGAACTGCTCGCTGGCCTTTCCCGCCCTGGGAAGTCTCAAAAAGCCCGTCTCCACTCTAGTGCTAAACTACAACGAGTACAGCTCCAACGCGAGCTCCCAGCCCAGCGAGGCGGCGTTTCTGGCCTCCATCATGCCCGAATATTCCACCAAACAACAGTCTATCCCCGTGCGCGTTCTCGTCTCGCCCACCAACTTCCACAACCTCGGAAAGATGTACTCCCAGATCCCCAACGTCACGGTCCAGCCTTTCCGGCTGCATCCGCGGCACCTGAACATCAGCATGATGCTCTCGCTCATGTCGATGGGGAAGGGCGATTCAATGCCGTTGTACATGGCCCAGGTCACACGAGTGCTGCGCGAGATGGCAATCGAGAGCGGAGGCCACTTCGACTACGCGGGGTTTCGCAGGCGGTTGAATGATTTGCGGCTCGATCGCGCCCAGACCCCATTCCTGTTTCAGAGACTCGATCTGCTGGATTCGTATCTGGATCTGGATGGGAAGAGTGAGGGTGACTACTTTGTGGATAGTGGGGTTACGATTCTGGACTTGTCGTGTCCGTTTGTTGACGAAAATACGTCATGCATTCTCTTTCGCATTGCGATTGATCTGTTTCTGTATGCGCACTCGTCCAGGGGGAAGATGATTATCGCCGATGAGGCGCATAAGGTATGTCTTTTGGTCTTGTCTTGTCTTGTCCCATAGCCTGAGGGGGCCTCTTGAATTAATCATCGCTTGCTTACCTATATACCTCTTCCCTACTGAAAGTATATGACCGACACCCCCGCCGCGAAGGAACTTACGGAGACGTTTCTGAACATCATCCGCCAGCAGCGTCATCTCGGGGTACGCACCATCATCTCCACGCAGGAGCCAACGATCTCCCCCCGGCTGATCGACTTGTGCACGATGACGGTGATTCACCGCTTTTCCAGCCCGGAATGGTATCGAGCGATCCGAAAGCATGTTCCCCTCGACAATCGACCTGGGGGCGATGATGGGGATGCCCTTGACGGGCTCTACCAGATATCTAGCTTGCGGACTGGAGAGGCTTTAGTATTTGCGCCCTCGGCCCATCTTCTGAACGAAGATCAGTCCGAGATGGATACGAAGCATGGAGCGTTTAAGATGGTCGTCCGTAAGCGGGTTACGTGGGATGGCGGGCGCACAATTGTGAGTATTCGATAGTTAACTGCTGCTGGGGCATGATTATGGGAGCATATGGCAGGCATCTGGTTCATTAGAGAAGTTGTTGGTTCATCATATTTTGATAGAGTATAGAAGACCATGAATGGGAATACATGGAATACATCAGGCAACGTAACAGGGACCAAAGGTTCTGGGTGAGACAAGACCACCTTGAAGGTAACGCTACCGAGTCCACCATCCACCATGTGGATCGAACAAAGTATACCTGACCTAATTCTGGCAAATATGTGTCATACGTGAAAAGTGGAGATTCTGAAGCCCTAAAAAGATGGCCGGAAACGGAACCTGCCGGATGCGGTTCGAACGCAAAATCAACTCCGAGGCAGTGTAACAGAATCTAAGACACGGAGCAATCTAGAAGCATTGAGAGGACTCGTTCGTAGTTTAGTTATTTTCTTCATATACCCCCCCGCTTACCTGGTGGATTTCTCATCCTCCCAAAAAAAATCATGTATCGACAGAGCAGTGCACCATGATTGCGCTGCGACAGCCTTTCCACCGACGTCCATTGTCGATCATCCTAGGAACCACCCTGCTTCTTCTGACCTTCTGGGTCATTTCACCGTACTGGCATTCCGCAGAATGGGAGCCAATTCCTCCTGCGCCCGGCACAGGATCGGGCCGAGTGGCCAAAGTCTCGATGCTGTATGGGAAACGCAACTCCCTGTATGAACGAGCCCTCCGTAGCCACCAACGCCATGCAACCCGCTGGGGATATCCCATGCATGTCCTCCGCGAGGACATCTCAGTCGGATTCTGGAACAAGCCCAGTTACCTGCTCTCGCTGGTGATTCAGGAGCTGGCGAAACCGCCAACCCAGCGAGTGGAATGGTTGATGTGAGTTGGATCCCCCCATAAACAAACACATCAGATTTCAATCAAATCAACAAATCAGCTAACCAAGAGCACAAAAACAGGTGGATCGACGCCGACTCCATCATTCTCAACGACGACATCCCCGTCGAGATCTTCCTCCCCCCGCACGACATCACCGACATCCACATGGTCACCGCCCGCGACCAAAACGGCCTCAACACGGGGATTGTCTTCTTCCACGTGCACCCCTGGACCATCAGCATGCTGATCGAAACCCTCGCCCACCCTCTGTACAAGCCCGAGATCGATCTCGGCCGGTCGGCCGACCAAGAAGCCATGGTGCACGTCCTCAACAAGACCGACGGCGGGCCCGACAAGCACGGCTATAAGGACGGGCTCATCTACCTGCCCCGGCCGTGGATCAACACCTACGAATGGCACCACGCCTACGAGGGAAAACGCGGCAATCTACTGGTGCATTTCCCGGGGCTAGAGGAAGATCGTTGGAGCCATATGTCCAAGTGGTTGGATGTTGTGGAGTATACGCCGGAGAAGTGGCGGGTGCAGCTGGCGGAGACGGAGTATGCGACTAAGACGGTGGAGTTTTGGAATCAGGTGCGCACGGCGAAACGGGCGATCAATGCTACGGAGGAGAGGTTGAAGTCGCCGAGTTTGAAGAGTAAGAATAGGGTTGAGGAGGGCCTGAGGGGGTTGAAGAAGGTGCTCTAC
Organism: Aspergillus nanangensis; assembly: GCA_015844325.1. Taxonomy (NCBI): domain Eukaryota; kingdom Fungi; phylum Ascomycota; class Eurotiomycetes; order Eurotiales; family Aspergillaceae; genus Aspergillus; species Aspergillus nanangensis. Next base: position 43,189 of record VCAU01000002.1, on the reverse strand, counting down.
GAGGAGGCGGATGATATGGAGCTGTTGAGGCAGCGGATTGATGATTTGAAGGCCGTGCCGAAGTTTGATTGAATCTTCTTGTATATTTTCTATTTAAGGAATGGTTAGCGATTGAGATAAGTTTAATAATATTTTTTTATTTTTTTTTTCTTCTATTTTTTGGGGGGTTAATTTTGGTTTTTTTTTTTTTTTTTGGTCTCTCCAAGCGCGTAGCCGTTTGCGGAAGAAGTAGTGAGTAGCAGTAGCAGTAGTATCATATTATGAGGGTGACTGTAACTGCGACCATCCGAGTGAAAAGATGGAAAGTCGACGCGAAGAAAGTGTGATTGGCATAATTCTTAGCAATATTCTTAATATACGTAGGTGGTAAAAAGAAAAATTAAGCCTCTCGATGTCGCAATCGCGACCACACCAGATGAGGATATCGGTCTGTCTGACTGTTATTAAGGACAGAGGAAGACTAATAAGACCACATCACAATGGTATAATAAGGATATAGTACTAGTAATATTAAACATGGCACCCAAAAAGTACCTCCGTTATAGCTGGCAAAAGCAAAAAAGAACCCGGGGAAAACAAGTTAGGGCTTCATCTACGAAAAACACAACACCAGAAAAAAAATCCCCCCCCTGCAATTCCAAACGAATCAACTCTCCACCTGACCGTGGCGTTGGGCTTATTATCCACTAAGTTTCGCCTCGATGCAACCGACTTTTAGCTGGTCTGATCACCCCCCCTCCATCTGACCCTGAATCCCCGCGGCCAGCCCGTCTGGCCATCCTATCATAGAGATGATGCGATCGTCCAGGCCAATGGTGTTATGGCGCCTCCCCCCGGGATAATACCATCCATTCAGACAGACCAGGGGGGAAGGGAAGGGAAGTCGTGTTGACCACATGGCGCAGAGCTTTCAGATGACTTCACGAGCTTTGCCTTTTTATTTCTCCTCCCCGCAGTAGCTAGACTTGCTTAAGGGGGGTGAGCTTGCTGTTTGTTTGTTGTTGTTGTTGTTATTGTTATTCTTCTACTTCTTCCTCTTTCTCCTTCTTCCTCCCTTCTGTTTTTCCCTACTTGATTCCCTCCAAAGAACAGAACTCCATCTATCAATCACCATGGGTAAACGACTGGGCACCTTCCGGGCCGTCTACATGGTCTCGATCTGCTGTGTGGGCTCATTTCTCTTTGCCTACGATACTGGCATCATCGGGGGCATTCTAACCCTGAAATCGTTCCAAAACCATTTTGGCTACACCGACAAGCAAAAGTCGACCATCAGCTCGAATTCGAACAGTTTATTGCAAGCGGGGGGTAAGTGATCGTCCTCCTCCATCCTCGTAATCTGACCCGTCTTTTCCTTCCCCTTGTTTTGTTTGTTTTTTTCTCTCATTTAAAATTAAGAAACTAAACCATTTCTCAGCATTCTTCTCCTGTTTCTTTGTCTGGCCCTTCACCGCAAAATTCGGTCGTCGCTGGTCCATCGCGCTGGCCTCGCTGATCTTCAACATCGGAGCCATCATCCAGGTCGTGCCCACCCATTCGATCGCCGCCTTCTATGTCGCGCGCGTCATCAGTGGCATCGGCGTCGGCATGGCCACCGTCATGGTGCCCATGTTCAGCGCCGAGATGGCGCCCAAGGAAATCCGAGGCCAGCTGGGGAGTATGTTCCAGTTCTTCTTCACGCTCGGCGTCATGACCTCGTATTGGGTCGATTACGCTGTCGGGGAGCATGTTGCGGGCACTGACCGACAGTGGCAAATCCCCATCGGGTTGCAGCTGGTTCCGGGTGGGATCCTGGGGATTGGAATGCTGTTCCTGAAGGAGAGTGTGCGGTGGTTGGCAAAGAAGGGGAGACACCAGGAGGCGATGGAGTCGCTGGTTTGGATTCGGGGGGGTGAGGAGACGGATGAAGTTCGTGCGGAGTGAGTATCAGTAGTTTCACCACTCTTTTCTATCAGGAGAATCTAACCGGATGTATAGAATGTCGGAGATCCTCGAGGGGATTGAAGCTGAACTGCGTGCGACGGAGGGCCTGACGTGGAAGGAACTGCGAATGCCTGCCAATCGCTATCGAATGATCATCACCATTACGATTCAAATTGGTATAAATATATTTCCAGTTTGTCCACTCTCGCGATATCTCGCTAATGCCTAGTACCTTTTGTAGGTGTCCAACTGACCGGAAACACCTCTCTTGCGTACTGTACGTATCCTCCATGCTACCTACCTACCTACCTAGAGCTTTAACCTAACCAACTGTTCTAGATGCCCCTCAAATCTTCAAAGCCGTCGGAGCCGGCGACAGCAGCCTGCTCATCAGCGGGTTCTTCGGCGTGGTGAAAGTCGTCGCATGCTTCACCTTCGTCCTGTTCCTGGTCGAACGAGTCGGTCGCAAGTGGTCACTCATCGCCGGCGCCTTCATGATGGGCTCGTTGATGTTGATCGTGGCGATCCTCTCCAAGACTTTCCCCCCCGACCCAGATGCCACTGGCATCTCCTCGACGGCCGCTGCCTCGATCGCCATGGTCTACCTCGAAGCCGCCAGTTACAATATGTCGTGGGGCCCGGTGCCGTGGCTGTATATGAGCGAGATCTTCCCAACCCGCATCCGTGAGATGGGCATTGCAGTGGGAACCGCGACGCAGTGGCTGTTCAACTTTGTGTTCTCGCAGGCCACGCCCCATGCGGTCGATAATATGGGATGGCGCACGTTCCTGATGTTCTGTATTTTCAATTGGGCGCTGGTGGTTTACGCGTGGTTCTTTATCAAGGAGACCACGGGCAAGTCTTTGGAGGAGATGGAAGAAGGTATATTGCACAGCCCCCCTTTCTTATTCGGTGGGAATTTGACTAGGCTAACGATGTGTGCAGTCTTCGAGTCGCAGTTGTCGATCTTCAACAAGGGCCATGTGACGGAGGAGAATATCGAGAACGTTCATGCGAAGGATGCAACCTCGGAGGCTCGTTAAGTTTCCCCCCTCGAAGATTGATTGTTGGCGGAATTTCTGAGATGTGGGCTTTTCTATATGCCTCTAATATTGAGAGAGCCCTGCCATATCCTCATCTCATCTTTAACCATACGACCCAGAACTAGCACCCAACCCCTTGCCATATATCTGACAGTATTCACGCATTCATGACACCAAGTATTAATCTGAACTCCCATCTCGCACCACCGTCACCTTTGTAATCTGCGTAAAACCTACCACTATCCTTGGAAGCGGCACGTAGAGAGAGGGGGGGGGGAAGAGAGATATATTATCGGGTCAGAATCGACCCCCAACCTTCAAAAAACCCATGATACTTTCACTGACTGATGCGACAAGTAATCTCCTCACGGCCTCACTTCCTCCTCTTTCCAATCCCAACATCGCCCCCGCCCATCATCCACCCCAGTTGGAATCGAGCATATCACCCGCAGCAACCGCGCCGCAGCATCCCCCGGCTGCAACATGTCCCTCCCAGCCCAGTAGTCCTTCGTAAAGTCCGTCTGGACCGTCCCCGGATGCATCGCAACAGCGAGCGCCCTGTCGCGACTCCTCCTGCGAAGGTACAGGTCGAAAGTCTTCGCTAACTGAAACACCGCCGCCTTGCTCGCACGGTACGAGTACCAGCCACCGGTTGCGTTGTCGGACACCGATCCGACGCGCGCCGCCATCATGGCGTAGATTGCGTGCGACGGTAGGGCTGGCTGCTGGCCGTCGAGGTCATTGAAAGGAGTGTTGGTGAAGGGCGGCGATGATTTGGTCGGTAATAGCGGCGAAAGATGTTTCATCAGGAGCATTGGGCCGAGGGAATTGACCTTGAAGCTGTCTAGCGCATGGGTTGAGTCGATCTGCGAGGGCGATTTCTCGACGCGGAGAATCCCCGGGACGGTGATGGCGAGGCGCAGCAGTGTGTCTGGGAGTTCTTTTTGGATCTGCGAGGTCATGGCTGAGATTGTGGATTCGTCTGTTACAAGCTTATATTAACTTCGTCCGGTCTCTCTATAACTTGGCTTTCAAGTCAACTGCACCCGTTACATCCACCTGGAGGACGCGCAGCCTCTGATTGATGTCCTGCTTTTCGTGGAGCCCGTCCAGGAGGTCTTTATGCAGCCCCTCGCAGTTTCGCCGTGCTGTTGCGACGACGGGGAGTCTGGTGTGGGCCAGGAGATGGCGCGCAAAGGCGAAGCCCAGCCCTCGCGAGGCTGGCGTTACAAGAGCAAACCCCGCTGAGGACATTCTGCTGGAATGATTGATTCAGAATGTCGAGGAAAGAAGGGAAAAAGAGATGAAGAGATGAATGGGACGAGCAGCATTCCACACGTGACGTCATGGGGATGTCTGCATTTGAAGCCAGTCGCCAACAACAACATCCAGAGTGATTAATCCCTTGATTATTGACTGTTTGTCTTCAGCTACACCGTGGCACCACCGAACTCTAAGTCATTGCTTTTTTTCCGTCCCAATAAATCTTACAAAAACGATGAAAGTTTCCTTGGCTTCGTCATCCCTTCCTGACTCTATCTCCCGACTATCATAATAAAAACACAAAAACATGCTCCTCATAGACTGGGACGCCCTGTGTTATAGCAGCGCATGCTTCGTCTCCGCGCTATTCGTGCTAGAATATGGCGCCGACAAATTCATCGACCACACGGCCCTGGTCGCCGAGCGCCTGGGGGTGTCACAAACCTTCATCGCGCTTCTCACTGCAGGCGCAGAGTACGAAGAGGTGCGCCCATCTTCTTAAAAAAAAAAATAAAAAGAGCAATGAACGAACAACCCCCCATTGACCCCCATTGACACATACTAGTTAGCAGTAATCATCGCCGCCGTGTTACAGAACCGCAACTCCCTCGCCCTAGGCAACATCATGGGCTCCACCATCTCCAACATCCTGGGCGCATTTTCCCTGGCCCTGCTCGTCCATCCCGGCCGCATGGACTTCGACCGTAGTGCGCGCTTCTACACCACCATCTTACTCGGCGTCACGACCATGGCCACGGGGCTGACCTGGGCCGGCCAGTTGAATCGCATCACCGGCAGCATCCTCCTGGTTACATTTGCGCTGTATCTCCTGACGATCGGCTATGCCATATATCGTGGTGTGGTCGATGCGCCCGATCGCGCGGAGACCGATAGCGACAGCGACAGCGACAGTGGCAGTGACGCCGACAGCGTGGATGTCGAGTCGTCTGCCCAGCATCTCTCGGAGACATCGCGCCTGCTGGGGGAGGGAGAAGAAATAGGAAGACACCACGGTTGGTCGTTGTCGCTCGCGTACCATATTGTGCAGCTCGTCATCGGCTTCGTCTGTCTGTCGCTCTCGGGGTATGTGCTCGCCCGCAGTGCGACGACGATGGCGGAGACGCTCAACCTGTCTGGTACGGTTGTTGGCTTCACGGTGGTGTCGCTTGCGACGACACTGCCGGAGAAGCTGGTCGCTGTTCTTGGGGGCTCCCGGGGTCATAGCGGGATTGTCATTGCCAATACAGCGGGGAGCAATATCTTCCTGCTGACGCTGTGCGTTGGCATTGTCGCCGTGGCGGGGGGTGTTAATCTATCATCGGAGACCGTTAGTCTGTTCGAGATGGCGTCGGTATGGGGGTCGTCGGCTCTTCTGGCGGCGGTGGTCTATCTTAGGCTTGGTCGGTGGATGGGCGTCGTGCTTCTGGCGGCGTATATCGGATTCCTCGTCTTGGAGTTGACGGTGTATAGAAGGTGACGTCGCTAGTGGAGCAATTCAACAAACACCACGAAAAGAGAGGAATGATAAGAACAGGTCGCTTGTATTCAACAAATGGTATCTATTTTCGCTATGAAGACAAGACAAGAAAAAGGAAATGTCGTTATACATGAATCACACCTCGTACGGCTTCTTCTCCACGTCATAAATAGGCGAACACGCCAGCTCGCTCTTCCCACGAAGCCACGGCCCAAAGATCATGAAGACCACGGGGATGGGGATCATCACGGCGGCAATACAGCCGAGCATAGTGCCAGCCCATTGCACTCCGAGATTCTCCATCATCTGTCGAGAAAAGAGAGGGAATGAGCAGCCAATGGCCGAGCGAAGGATCGTGTTTGCTGCAATGGTTGATGCAGCCCTGGAGAAAGAAGTCAGCCTGGCACTATACGATATCAAAATCGCCCAACTTACAGTGTCGGATAACAATCCACAATATAGTTGAAGCATTGCAGAAAGATGCAGAAAATCCCGAACCCCGTCAGCAGCCCCGATGCAACCGGCGCCATCCAGTGAATAGACGCTGTATAGCCCGTCCAACCAAACCTGGAATGAACCCCGTCAGCCAACTTGATCCAAGATATATATCAGATGAGAATTGAACTTACCAGAACATCCCAATCGTAAAGGCCACAGCCCCAACAATGGCCGGAGGAAGCCGCCATTCGGGAATCGGCTTGTCGCCATTCGCCGCCAGCTTCCTCGCATACTCGCCCTGCAGCATGAGGATATACACGCCCCCCAGCAGCTCTCCCAAGATGAGCCCGACAAACGCCAGTCCCCCCACGCCCATATTCATGCCATACACTCCCTGAAAGACCACCGGATACGCGCCCAACAACGCATAGATCAACCCGTAGATAAACGAGATATACAGAGAGACAAGCAGGAGAATCGGCTCCTTCACCAGCATCACCAGCGGGCGAGCGAAATTCTTCCTCACCAGCTCCCCAATCTCCACCTCCACCTCATCCTGCTTCGCATGAATGCCCCAATTCCGCGTCTGACGCCTCAGCACCGCCGCCTTCCTCATCAGAATCACCGGCGCATACGTCTCCTCCAGAAACACGCAGATCAACCCGGCCCCCACAAACACCATGATCGCGGAGATATACATAATCCACCGCCACCCCAGCGCCTCATTCATGGCGATAAACCCGCCCACGAACGGCGCCGCAAACGGCCCAACAAACACCGCCATGCAGAAGATCGACATGATCACCCCACGCTGCGCATTATTGAACAAGTCCGCAAACACCGCGGGGACAATCGAGATCGGACTCGCGGCAAACAACCCCGCAAAGAACCGCGTGATCATGATCGTCTGCACGTCCTTGGCCGCCGCACACGCCACCGTGAACACTCCACACCCCAGCGTGCCCACCGCCAGCGGCCACCGCCGGCCGATCAGCTCCGACGCCGGCGCCATGAGGGTCGGCCCGGCCGCGAACCCGAGCACGTACAGCGTGACGCCGAGCGAGGCCGTCTCGGCGCTGATGTGGAACTCGGCGCTGACGGAGGGGATGGCGGCGGCGAAGACCGCGCTGGTGAAGGAGCCCGCGAAGGTGCCGTAGACGAGGATGCTGACGAGGAAGAGCCGGTAGGCATAGCTCCAGTTGTACGGGTGGAGGGGGTCGGAGGCGCCGTCGAACTCGACTACGTAGGTTTCGGGGTCCGGGAGGAGAGGGGGGTAGTCTTTGTTGGCGCCCATGGGGAGCCATTGGCCTCGTGCTTCTGGGGGGAGGGTTGAGCCGACGGTGGTCTTTTGTTGGAGACGGTAGGTGTTGATGCGGGTGAGTTCGAGGGAGTCGAGATGGTCGGTGGTCTCGGAGGAGAGAGAGTCGCTGCTGTGTCTGACATGGTCGTCGGTGTAGTATGCGGTCATTTTGACCATTTATGGAGGAGAGTTGAGGCTATATACAACGTTGAAGAAGGTGTAGAGAACTGGGGGAGTTTCGACCTGATATACTCCTACGAGGACTCCTGCTCATTCTATTTTTTTTTTCTCTATCTAGTTCCTAGTTGCTGCCAAAGTGGATATCTCGTCTCCTCCGAGAGTGTCCACCATTATCAACAACATCTTGTTCCTGTCCATTTTGATCCATAGTTTTCCGCGATGGAGACAGTTTGCAAGGGTTTAATAATTTCGATCAATTTTGATATCATAAGAAAATACACCTCAGCCACTTTGCTGTCGGATAATTTCGGTGTTGTGGCTGGTGACTCCACAGACAGCCGACAGCAACCGAAAACAGCCGATGGTATCCGTTATCAACTGTTGCTCGGCTTCAAAATCTGGTTGAAAAAAAAACACATCCCAGTGGCGAGGGGAATAAATTCGAATAATAACATCCCGCCAGCTGGTCGGTTACATATGGGTCTGTCTATGTATGATGGAACATCGACCCACCTCTGGTTGATGGTAAACGGTTCTTGTTTTAAGAGTCGACGACGACCAAGTTCTAGCCCTAATTCCAGGGACAAGAAAAGATCCGCATATGCTCATAGTAACATAACAATGAACCATCTGTAATAATACTATGGAGACATATCTATCTATACCTGAACCAACTCTAGACTCTTAACAGAAAAAAACAAACTCTGTAAATAGACAACAACAACAACAGCAAGAACATTGGAGTTAAACAGACCCCTCGCACGAGAACACTCCATCATCCGAATCCCCTCCCTCCACCACGGCGCCAGAAGAGGCACATGACCCGACGTCAGACCCCGACTCCGACTCCGACTCCCTTCGGCCCGCCTCCTGCAGCCCATACAGCGCCTGGATCAGCCCCTGGTAGAGCGGGGGATTCGCAAGCCAATCGACGTTCGTCAGCTGCTGCAGGATCACGTCGGCCCCGGCATACCGACCATAGTCCATGTCGTAGCGGTGACAGCACCGGGCCGTGTCCGCATCGCATGTATTCATCAGCTCCTGCAGCGCGAACACATTCACCCCGATATGGGTGCCCAGGATGACCAGGGCGCGGAATGGCCGCGCCATGATGGCCTTCTGGACTACTTCGAACCGGTAGTGGTGTTGGTCCCAGCGGTCGAAGCCGTAGCTTTGGTATGGGGGGTCTTCGGCGTCGCTGAGGAGTTGGCTTTCGAGTTGGTAGCCTACTAGGAGGTCTTTGAGTTTGGGCCCTGGAGAGAGAATATTTTGTTTAGAGAATGGGAAATTAATAGTAATGATGAGGGGGAGGAGGAAGAGGAGGATCAACTTACAGTGCTCCGGGTACTGCAGACGGTGGAAATCCAACGCCGTCTTCGGGAATGATTGCTGGATTGCCTCCATGGTCGGCCCCGTCTGGTCGTACTCCGAACTATCCAGGCGGGGGATCAACGGTTGGGTCGGGTGGACGATCTTGCTGTTATTGATGTGGGCCCATACTCTGTCCAGCATTTCCTCGATCCGCTCCAGGCGGGCTTCCAGTCGAGTTTGATGCTGGGCATGGCTGGGGGATGCTTCTTCGGACGAATGGGCGTTGGTCGCCCAGCTATCTTTACTGTTGTCAATGGAACATCCCATGCTTGTTCATGAGATACTTACCGTATGTGCCATCTGTTGATGTGGATGAATATACGCCCGCCTCACACTCGTAGTCACTCATGGTTCGTCGTTGGTACATCCTGCAGCTGATAAGGTAGATTTAGGTTCGTAAATGTTAGTGTGTAGCAGGATATATATCTGGTTAAAGGTAGCTGGAGGCTCAGACCATATTCCTTTTCTCTATTCCCATGGCTTCTTTGGGGATTTTGTATATCCTCAGTCACTGTTTTATTCTACGTTTCCATGTCTTAGCCAACTGATTGTTCAGACTGATTCACCCTGAATCATGCTGGATGAAGCCAGACAAACCCACAAAGACTGACTGCAAGACAGAACGGGATACAAACGCCCTGCACATCAATCAGACTGGGGTCTCATTCTTTGTCTGTTCTTTCATGATATGCATTCACTGGCAGTGACATGATGTCCCTCTTGTTAGGGCTAGAATCCTACTGTTACCCCTCATAGTATATTATCAATCAACATCATCGCCATCATTACAAATCAAGGCAAAGCACAACGATTTAAATCCACTCCACAACCTGAGGATTTTCCATATGATGAAGTCCCTCACAATGAAAACCATATTCATGTAGGTCTCACTCCTTTCTTCCCAACCCCCCCCCCCAAAAATCCAAGACTAGGCGAACATCAGCACCGCGGCCACCGGATATATCGGCAGCGATGGTCTGTCGCAGCTCGTGCCGAAGTACCCCGATCTCGCATTCAGGCTAACTAGTCCGCGGGATCGAGAAAGTACAGCAGATCAAAGCGCAATATCCAGCCGTGGAAATTGTTTCCGGAAATCTTGACGACGCCGCCGTGCTCGAAGCAGAGAGCCGACATCATCAACATCCGTAATTCTCCAATTCTCCATCCTCCCCCCCTTTCCTGTCTCCATAACCTACGTATTCTTCCCAGAAGATGCGGCCGATCATATCGGCACAGCTCACGCGATCTGCGCAGGCATCCTCAAGGGCCATACGGCCGAACGACCAGGCTACTGGATTCATACCAGCGGGCCGGGCATCTTCAGCTATCTCGAAGCGGATGAGGAAACCTACGGCATTAGTAGAGAGAAGATCTATGACAGCTAGAACGGTATCCATAAAGTCCTGAGCATTCCAGACCATGTGGTGCTCGACGCCGGAAACAGATATCCGGAGATTATCAAGACGGCAATCATCTCCCCGACGACGGTCTACGGTATGTATTTGTTTCTTCTTCTTTTTTTAATATAGATGTGTTTTTATAGATGCATGCCTGGATTATCTACGAATTCTGTGCAAACTAACAGACGCTGCAGGTCCCGGCCGGGGTCCGTGTTCCCAGCGCAGTCGACAGGTTTACGAGATAGCAAAATCGATGCTGGAACGACAGAAAGCGCCCAGCATCGGCGAGGGGAAGTCTAAAGACTGCAATGTGTATGTAACCGATCTTACAAAGCCGTATCTGGCGATGGTGGAAGAACGGATTAAGTGTCTCGTCGGAACGATCTCTGGGGTGGGGAGGCGTATTACCTCGCGGAGATTCCCCGACCAGAGACAGGATCGTTGGATGCTCATGTTGCGCAGAAATGGGCAGGGTTTGAAGCTGGGAACTGGAGACTCAATGTTCGCTGTCGAGCAATACGAGCGCGACAATTGCTAGGTTGGGATCCCCCCCGCCGGCCTTAGTCTGGAGAGAAGAGGAGGAGGAGCTGGTCAGAATCTCATCTGCGGGGAATGAAAGACACTTCAGAAGAAGCTGCAGGCTTAGTTTAGCGGTGTAGAGTGCAGATCTCATGTTGTGGCTTGCATGAATGATGATGCGGATGATTATGGGATACGAACGTCCTCATCTTTCCCAAACCCCCCTCACCTCTCGGTTGGGAAAGTCTGGGAAAGGATGATAGACGGTCAGGTACCTTTTTCAATTATCCGGGAATCACCCTATAGGTAGAAGGACGAGTGGGCGAAGAAAAGGTGAAGCCTCCGTTAAACTGTTCCTGGACAGGACAGCCGAGCCAAACCAACTATGCGGGGAACCCTGACCGAGGTCCGTAGGAAATCGACTGGTGAAGCAACTAGTTCAGTAGGTAAGAAGTAAGTTGGTAGTCAGAGGGAGTCAGTCAGGACTATTTAGACGCTGTCTATTCCCTCCTTCCCCCGCATTTCCAGCGGTTCCGTTGTTCATTCATCCATTCATTCATTTGAAAAAAGACTCCGTTGGTTGTTCATCATGATCTTCTCATCGACACGACCCCGTCTGGACAGTACGAAACCCTAAGCCCTATACAAAATAAAAAAGAAGAAAAAAAAAAAAACTAACCACCTCCAGTCCCAACACATCTCCCCATCTGGGAATTCCTCTTCAACTCGGAGTACTCGCCATTGCGCAGGGTCGCCCCCTCCGAGCTCGGCGCCTACGTCAATGCTGTGACGCTGGAAAAGGTCCGCTACGATGAGCTGAAGGAATACACCACGTACATTTCGACCGCATTGGTGAAGAAATATGGCCTGCAGGCGGGCGAGACAGTCGCCCTGTTCAGCCCGAATACCATCTGGTATCCTGTGGCTATGCTCTCCACTGTCCGCGTGGGTAAGTTCTCTCTCACTCCAACTCCCCCTCCCCCCCGAATCCCTAAACTAACATCTCCCAGGGGGCGTAATATCCGGTGCCTCTCCCGCGTACAACGTCGAGGAGATGACCTACGCTCTCAAAACCGGCCAGGCCAAATACCTCATGACCGTGCCCTCGTCCATGGAGGTGGCCATCCCCGCGGCCCAGAACGCGGGAATTCCGCCCGAGCGCATTTTCCTGCTCGACGGCGAGAAGGACGGGTTCACCAGCGTGCAGCAATTGATTGAGATCGGGAAGAGCTACGGTGCTGAGGGCCAGGTTGCGCCGTTCCAGCTTCCGGCTGGCAAATCCAACCAGGAAGTCTGCGGGTTCCTGAGCTTTAGTAGTGGCACGACTGGGCTGCCAAAAGCGGTGCGTTAAGAGTTTAGAGATCCCTGCTTTGTTTGCTTCCTGATGAACTGTGAAGATGTGAGAGAGAGAGAGAGAAGGCTAATCTAGAGAACTAGGTCATGATCGCCCATCATAATGTCATCGCGCAGTGCATGCAGGTCCAGCAGGTCACTGCGCCGGAACACAAGAGGTCCCTCGCGGTGTTGCCATTGTTCCATAGTGAGTCCCTCCTATCTCCCTAGGGGGTACACCTACTGGTTGCTAAGATGGAAAAAACAGTCACTGGACTCGTGCACCAAATGCACCTACCAGTCCTCCTAAACTCCGAGGTCTACATGCTCCCCGCCTTCACCATGGAAAGCATGCTCGACACCGTCGTCAAGTACCAAATCAAGGAACTCCTCCTCGTGCCCCCGATCGTCATCCGTCTCCTCTCCGACCCCATCGTCTCCAAATACGACCTCTCGCACGTCACCAAGTTCTCGTCCGGGGCCGCCCCCATCGCCGAAGAAGTCCTCCAGATGCTCAAAGCCCGCTACCCCAACACCGGCTTCAAGCAAGGCTACGGGATGACCGAATCCTGCAGCTGCCTCACCATGCACCCGCTCGAGAAGCAGTCGTACGACTACGCAACCCGCGGCGGCAGCATCGCCGCCAACACCGAGATCAAGGTCATCGACGTCGACTCCGGCCGCGAGCTGGGCTACAACGAGCCCGGCGAGATCCTCGGCCGCGGTCCGCAGGTCGTCATGGGGTATTTGGGGAACGAGACGGCGACGAGCGAGACCTTCGACGCCGACGGCTGGCTGCACACCGGCGATGTCGGCTACATGGACCGCGAGGGGTTTGTGAATATCACCGACCGCATCAAGGAGATGATCAAGGTGAAAGGCATTGCCGTGTCGCCGGCTGAGCTGGAGGATCTGTTGCTGGGCTATGAGGATGTGGAGGATGTGGCGGTTACGAGTATTGCGGATGCGTACTCGGGCGAGCGGCCTAAGGCGTATGTTACGTTGACGCCGGAGGTGAAGGAGCGCGTGGGCAATAGTGCCAATGGCATGGTGGATGTGGGCCGCAGGATTATTGAATATGTGCGCGCGAAGAAGGTGCGGCATAAATGGATCGTTGAGGTGGAGTTCGTCGACGAGATTCCGAAGAGTCCCAGTGGGAAGATCTTGCGGCGAGTTCTGCGAGACCAGGAGAGAGGCGAACGTAGTGGGAAGCGGTTTGTGGTGCGCGATGAGAGGACCAGAGCGAAGCTGTAATTAAAGAGTTAGCTAGGGCTTGGGATGGAATAATGATTGTTTTGTTATATGAGGGTACTTCTTGTTCTCATATCCTCTTCTAATACACACACACACACTCTCTCTCTCTCTCTCTCCAGTGACATTCTAGACACTCATGATAATCCATCTCCATGTTGGTTTGTTGTTGTTGTTGTTGTGGCAATCGATCAAAGGGATTTCCTGCCAACGACGTCATTCACTTTGCGCAACTCTCGATCACTTTTCCACTCCACATACCATTCAACAACTGAATTGAACCGAACCTTCAGCCTGAACATCAACTCACCAAAATGCCATCGAACTCAGAACTCTCCCTTTTCGGCGGAGACCGGTAAGCCCGTTCCATCTATCCCCTCCGTCACATCTTCCAGAATTAATTTCACCCCCCCCCCAGGCCCTGGTCTCCAGAGGATTGGACCGCCTCCGACGACCGAGTGCGCGGAGGGTCCTCGCACTCGATGCTAGAATGCTCGAAATCCTCCCCCTCGGCTCTCTTCCACGGCCATCTGGACACCCACACCCTCGGCGGTGCGGGCTTTGCCTCGCAGCGAACCACCGGCGAAGACCGCAAATGGGATCTCGCGAAGTACGACGGCCTGCAGCTGAAGACCAACCGGTCCGATGGGAAACGCTACGCCATTACGCTCAAAGACACTCTGCTGGAAAAGCGCCCGGATGGCAGAGATAGAAGCACCATCAGTTGGGAATATGATTTCCGCGCCGAGGAGAAGAGCTCGGTGTTCGTGAAATGGAGTGACTTTACCCCCACGTATCGAGGCAAGGAGGTCAAGGATGCGGAGCCGTTGGATTTGGGGAATATCAAGCGGATTAGTCTGATGATGCGCAGGTAGGATGGACAGTTTTGGTAACCCTTTTTGATTAATAGGATAGGAACTAACGGCTCATCACAGCTTCTTTGGGACACAAGAGGGCGACTTCAGTCTCGAGATTGACTCCATCGCGGCGGTCCGGACAGACCAGTACTACGATGATTCAGATTCAGACGAGGAATGGGTTCGAGTCAACCATTTCGATGAAAAGGCTAGTGCCAGTGCCAGTGCCAGTCCCAACCACAAGCAAAAGGCCTTCCAGTTGCCGACGGGATGCTGTTGGTTCTTCTGATAATATAATGATATACTTATTGCGATTTGCTGCCCACTTTATCCAACCCAGTTCCATACACAAACATCTTATCCTATACCTTTCAGTCAGTCATCAGTCATACACAAACGGCGTCCATCACACTTACCAAAATCCATGTCGGCATATAGCCAAGCAAGAACTTGATAATCCCCGCCGACCCCCCATACCAGACCTTCCCCGTAGAACCCCCAGTGAATCGCTCCACCACCTTGTCCGCGTAGGTCATGACATCCATTCGCGTGACGCCATCGTCCCACTGCGCCCGCGCATGAATCGTCCCTTCAATCGACTTATACAGCGAATCCGCCGGCAATTTCCAGTCCCCAAAGTACGACTGACCCCGCGTCCCCACCGCGCCAGTGACAATCGACAAGACCTTGACATGGAACGGTGCAAGTTCCAGCCGTAGGGTATCTGCGATGATCTCCTGCGAGCTTTTGGATGCGCCATAGACACCTACGTATATATCATATCAACCCGTGAATATACATATTCTCTCCTCGTTCGTTTTCTCTACCGCAGACAAAATCCACGGAAGTTAGGTACCTGAGGTAAGGTAAGATGAAAAACTCACCCATATAAGGCACATTCACATGTCCCGCAATGGACGCAATAAATCCAATCGTCCCTCTTGCCTTGATAACCAGCGGCGCGAATGCCTTCGTCACGGCCAACGATCCCCAGACGTTCGTGTCGAACAGCTCTTTCGCTTCGTCGAGGTCCTCGTCCAGAACTGGCATGTACCGGTTATGGCCGGCGTTGTTGATGAGGTAGTTGAGAGTCCCTCCGGTGGCGTTGGAGACTGTGTCTACTGCCGTGGCGATGTGGGAGGAGTTGGTCACGTCTAGAGTGAGGAAAGTGATGTTTGGCAGATCGCGCAGACCCGTCATCTTTTGTGGACTTCGTGCGGTCGCAAATACGTGGAAGCCTTTTCTTTGGAATGAGATCGCTAGGGCGGATCCGATACCGCCGTCGCTGCAGCCGGTGATGAGGACGGATTGGGTTGTCATGGTGGTGGTTGTTGTTGTTGTTGTTGTGTTGTTGGAGTTAGTTAGGGCTTGCATGGGAGGAGATATTGGGGTGGTCTGGTCTGCTTATATATAGTCTGTAAGGGGTACTTTTGAGTCTTGACTAGTCCGTTTTATAAGCACTAATGAATAATTATAAAGGTAATAATAGATCTTCCAGAAATACAATATAACTAACTTTCGTACCTACTAAATACACTTGACACTCTTCTCTTATAAAATATACACCATCTTCCTCTTTCGTCTCCTCTCTGCAATGCCCTAACTCAGCCTAGGTATAGTTACCACCCTTAACAATCGGATTCAGGTTTAACAGGTACATCAAATGGAATTCTTCGCCAAGGTCAATATATCCTTCCTTTTTCATCGGCGTCAGCTATCACGCTGATGAGCAGCTGACAGTAGATTAACCACTGCTTTGTAACCCTTCTCCGCTGCCTGCGATAGTGGTGAAGGTCATCTCCTCAATCCCAGGTCAACCAACAAATGCCTCTCAGCTGAGATACAGAAGAAGCTCCTTGGCGCACCCAGCAGCAGTAGCAGCGGCATAATGCCGCCAGACATCGGTTTTGTGGGAGTCTGCGTAGTTGGATATACCACGAATAACAAGACAAGGAAATGCCGCCAAAATCCCAGCAGCCTCCATTTCAAAGCACAAGACATCGCCTATATCTCGAGTCACGCGATATCTTTCTCTCGCACTTCGCATCACTTGATCTCCAGAGGCAATTAATCCATAATGGATATGTGGAACGTTGGAGTTACGCGGAGGTCGGTTGACCACATTCCCCTTATCACAACGACCGCATGTATCGTGGCCTGAGATGTGGGGGTAGCCTCCTTGGAAGAGCACGTCTGGTTCCATCGATGGCCGTTGATAGGTAGAAAGTCCTTGGCCCTTCTGTAACATCGCCGACAAAAACTGATGGATCTTGTTTGGCTTGACCCGGTGGTTCGATCGCATCTTCACAACGGCAGATCTCAAGATCGAGGGAACAGGTAGTAGATTGCCTTTGTGATTGAAGCCCTCCTCGGTATCACTGCCCATATCATATTCGACCACGCCACCATGCGGCCCATCAGGCATGCTAATAACCACATCTCCGAGACGAATGTCATGCGTGACGCTGGGCACGCCGCCCCCTGTCCCAACTAACAGGCGCAATCTGATTTCAGGAAAAGTACGCGCCATATTTGCGGTGGCTATTGCTGCGGTTGCTTTTCCTGGTCCACCTGGAAGGCAGGCCATCACGATATTATGGCTGCCGATACGGCCGAGGACGTATACATTCGGGTCTCCGGGCACAGAGGGCAGGCTGGCGTGCTCATCGTCCAACATATACCGAACAGCCTTTAGTTCGAATTCCAGAGCACATATCACTCCCACCGTGTAGTCCTTGTAACTCAGTTGTTTGTTGTGGCTGCGAAAGGTTGTTCGCTCCCTGTCCGGGAATTTATTCTGGAACTGGCTATTTCGAAGAAGTTGGGCCATGATAAACTAGTTGTTTATAATCAAATGGATCAGCAAAATGGTGGGAAGGGGCAATCCCAGGTTTTTAAGGGATTGCAAGACTACGCAAAGCTGTACACGGCGCCTAAGTGCGGGGCTGTAAATGACTTCGATTGGCCAACATGGGTTCGAATTCATGTTGCAGTAGCTATTTGGCGCCAGAACGCTTCCTTTAGGGAGATTCTGAGCGGTTATTGATAGGTATTGAGTGACGATGGGGTGGGATGATAGAGCGGAGTACGGAGCGGAGGCTCGGTGGGTGGACGGATGCATCCCGGTACGCCTACTCGGAATAACCTAAATGAAAAACAACTAATTTATTCTAAGATTCCCAGGATATGCTTTGTTCATGTTAAGCGCACAATATCTGGATCGTGCATATACTATATGCAAAAATAACACCTTGGATAGATAGAATATAGAGTAGGAAAAAAACCTTCAGCAAGAGCCCAACATATCCACCAAGGCATCCTTCTCGGCAGAAGTCACCGTCAAGTCATAGACCGACTTGACCTTAACCCACATCTTAGCGTAGTCGCAGTAGTACGATTCTATCGACAGTCAGTACCAGTATGTAACAATAAGAAATGAAGAAGAAGAAAAAGCTCACCCAATGGAGGCTTCCAATCCTCCGGACCAGAGTCACTCTTCGCCTGGTTGACGTTGTCCGTGACCGCCATCAACTGGGGGTTATCCAGATCGTTGGCAAAGGCCTGTCGCTGGGAGGTGGTCCATTCAGAGGCACCGGACTACCATATAATCATCAGCAGAAAAAACCATATCAGTTTGGGGGTAGATCGACCGTACCTTCCACGCGTTGGACAACGGAACAATATGGTCAATATCGACATCACTAGCCTGAGTCCAGGTCTCGCCATCGTACGGCGAAAACCACTTTCCGGTGATAGTACAGCTCGATCCTTCCTCGATGTCGGTGCCGTCACGCTTGAGCACAGAGTCGCGGGTGTCACAGGAACTAGGTAGGATTGTTAGGGCTAGGCTGGCACTAAAGAGATCGCGAGGTGCAATGGAGTGGAATGAAGTTGAACGCCGTACTTTCCCTGGCTAATCCAGTGGGGGAATAGATCACGGTCATAATCATCTCCAGAGCCCTGTGCCGCGACAGTCAAGCCAGCCAGCTGGCTCTCTGCCTGGGAGGCTGACGGAATGCCCGGAGGAGTCGCCATAGCCACAGGAACAGGAGCAGGAGCAGCTCCGATCATCTGGGCGGCCAAGAGAGCCGGGAGGAGGAGTTTAGCCATGGTGGAAGGAGAGGGAGTGATATGAACTGCGTGGTTGTCCAGAACAAAAACACAAGTCTCCCCTGGCATCTCTAACCTACCCTTATATACCCCCCTCGTGGTGTATCTCGATCTAAACCCCCCTTGCATGTCGCTTCCCGACACTTGTGTGCCAGTCAATCTGGCAGGTGTAACGCGAGCTGACTTGGCAAACATGCGAACCTCTCCGCCTTTCCTCTTTCCAGCCCTGTTCTCCGATCATGGAGTGGAGAGGGTGCATCGTTCACTCCCCCACGCTGATCTCGTCGAGATGCTGATTCGTGCTTGGCGTGATCGACACGCTTCTTCAGTGTCGCAGATACATTAGTCTTGGGCTGATAAGCCCATCGTGCTCGGAGACCGGCGGGGCTGATCTGTCAGATAATTCCATTCATTATCTCAGTAAATCGTTTATCATAATTCTATGTCGAGGATGAGGGAAGACTCCGGGGTGGAATTAGGGCTCAGGAAAACCAGACCAACACACATCACATAAGAACAATAACATCACAATTGCTTCCTTACCTCTCTGGCTTCAATGATTGCCAATCTCCTTACATTAACTAGTAATGACAGCAATAACCCCGTGAAGATGGGCCCTTTAAATAGAGTTGTCCTTTCGCTTCACATAAGTAACGAACAGATTCATCCTCCTGCAAGAGACATTCTTCCACAATGAGCCTACAATGGCTGACGCGATGCGTCCCAATCCTCAGCTCCGCATGCCTGATGATATGTGTCTGTTCTGCAGGGAAACAACAGCCTCAACAACTAGCCCAGACCGTGGTGATACTGTACTGCATCTTCCTCCACCTCGCCATTCTCTGTGGGAGTATACGGTCGGTGTGGGCAATGAGCTACATCCGCCGACAGACGCTGGCAGTCCCTCACCGACGAACAGACCGAAATTCGCATCCTGAGGTCGTCCACGCCATCATTGTGCCGAGCTATCGCGAAGACTTCGACACGTTGTGGACCTCCCTGGCCGTTCTTCCCAGCCATCCACGAGCCCGTGCGCAGTATGCGGTGGGTAGATCACCAGCCACGTATCACGCTACATACTAAATCGATATATAGATATACCTCGCCATGGAGATGAAGGAGCGAGGGTGTCGCGAAAAGGCACAACGGCTGATCGAGATCTTCGCGCCCAAATTTCGTGAGATTCACTCGGCATTCCACCCAGCGGACCTGCCCGGAGAGATGGCTGGGAAAAGCTCTAACGTAGCATTCGCCGCACGACATATACTCAAAGCATATCAATACGCATGTCAGGACGAGATTCGCAATACCATCGTCACTGTGATGGATGGTGGGTTTCTTCCCCTCTCCCCTTCCCCCTTATAGAAAAAAAAAACAAAAAAACAAAGAAACAAAGAAAACCGAATACGAATATAATCCATCTCGTCTAACATCCGCTGTGTGAGGCCGAAGCCGACATCCATATCTGGCAAGACTACTTCTCCGAGATCCGTCGTCTCCACCATCTCCACCGATCTTCCACCTCCAACCGAACATTCTACAGCTGTCCCACTGTCTTCGACCGAAACTCCCGCGAAACGCCCGTGCTGGTCGGCCTCGCCGACCTCAGCTGGGCAAACGGAAGCATCTCCACCATGTATCCGGGGGGAAGCATCCCCACAGTCATCGCCGTGTACTCGCTTCCGTTAACGTTAGTGACTCGTGTCTCGGGGTGGGACACCGGTGCCACCGCCATTGGCGAAGACATCCACATGCTACTGAAATGCTACCTGCAAACGGAGGGGGAGATGGTCTATCGGACCGTGTATGCCCCGTCTAGCCAATGCAACGTATCCAGCGACTCGCACCGGTGGTGGAGACTTAGCGTGTGTCGCGCGCGGTACCAGCAAGCCCTCCGCCACCAGTGGGGGGCGCTGGATGTTGGGTTCGTGATTCGCCATTTCGCGCGTAGCCTCGTCTTGCGCCGGAATTGGCGGCTCGTCCAGTGGCGGTCGTTGGTCCTGTGTCATTGGATCTATGTGGCGCATGTCATGGTCGATCATGTCTTCGTCGTGCAGGGCTTTTCCATCTGGTGTCGGTTCTTTGCGTCGGGTGCGGTGTCGCCGGCCTTGGCGTCCACCTTCTGGCTGATGGATAGGCTTCTGCTGGCGTCGTTTGTGTTGAGTGTTGTCTCTACCTTGCTCTGGCGTCCGTGGTACAGGCTGTGTTTGGAGGTTCGCAGAGGCGATATGCGCAGAGCGGGCATATCCAATGTCGGGTTTGCGGCGCTGTCGAAGTGGACCAAGGATCGCATTCTTATTATTCTCTGCAAGCCCGTCTCGGCCGTGCTGTATACCCTCATTCCCCATTTTCAGGCGGTGGTCTCCCACCTCTGGACCGAGAGGTTGGACTATCGCGTGAGCAAGAAACCCTCTCATAAGCAGGGGGGGGGAGAATTGAACTTTCTTCTTCTTCTGAATTTGTCCTGGAAAAAGTGTGACTATCACTATCAAATGAGAGCACTTACTAGGTAGATAACTGACTCTATTCCGGAAAAATAATTATTAAGAAAGCTGCAGGGGGGGGACAAAAAAGTTGGATATCACATGTACAAACAGAGAAATGAAAAAAATAAAAAATAAATAAAGCCATTACATATACCACCACAACTATGAATATTTAGTCATAGCGGGTAATTCATGCACAGGAGGCTGATCCCCACCCAGCTCTGACGGCGCAAACCGGCCCTTCAGAGCGACGTTCGCGTCTGAAGCATCCGCCTCATGAATTCCAGCAACCTGCGACGGGGCCTCGCTCTGGGCCTGGTCCGACGGCGACTTCGCCGCAGCGAAGGCTCGTTTCCGGCGCCGTAGAAGAAACCACACGAGCGCGATGATAATCGCCACTCCAGCCACCCCACCGACTACACCTCCGGCGATTGGGCCAGCATTACTGCTGCTGCTGCCAGTCGAAGCGGTATCTGCGGAGTTTGGTGCTGTCGTCGTCGTCGCGGCGGCGGCGGCGGATGTCGAAGATGAAGTTGATGTTGGGGCAGAGGTGGACGTGGACGTGGATGTGGAAGCTGTGACCATTAGTATTCATTGATTGATAGGAAAAAACCATAGACTGTTTTGTTTTGGTTTTTGTTTTGTTTTTTTTTTGCATGTGATGATAACAGAAACCATAATCATCTTCAACAACAACATAAATGACCTCTCAACGCACCAGATGAGATAGCAACGAGCAAATTGGCCGTCAACCCGTCCGGGTACCCATTCGAGCACCCCACCGCATCCTTAGGATCAGTCGTCCAAAACCCCTTCTGGGTGTTTAGACAACAAAAATACCCGGTATGATCGTACAGCGTCCAGCTCGCATCGGCGCAATGCGGACTCTCCATCAGAGGAACCGTGCAGTTGGCGTTCGACGGACAACACACATTGTTATAGTAGGGAGCGTCTTTGCCCGGACACACCGAACCCTCAGGGCAGCAGGCACTGAAATTTGCCCAGGTGGTGCCACAGCTATCCTCGGAGGCGAGACAGGAGCCATTTCGTCGGATGGGGAATCCAGAGGGAGGTCCGTATCCTCCGTCGTCGGAATTCATGGTTTTTGTGTTTTTTGTAATTTAATTTAATTTATTTTTATTTTTATTTTGTTTTGTTTTGTTTTGTCTCTCCCCCTCCCAAGGGATGAAAGGGATAGATAGGGTAGGTGGTGGACGGGTTACCGATAACCGCGAAGATCAGATATTGAAAAGAATAAGAAATGATGTGCAAAGGAAGGAAGGAAGGAAGGGAGGGGGGAGGTTGAGAGGGAAAGAGGTGAGAGGGAGAGAGAGACGACCATCACTCACTACTCTGGCGCTTACAGGTTCGGCAGGATTTCATAAGTGGGAAAAAAAAAGGAAATGGAAAAGGGGAAACCAAACGACGGAGCAACTACGATGGAAGGGGAATGGTGATGGCATCGCGGGCTCCAATAACAACCTCCACTGAGCACGGCCCTGTGGGGACGCACGGCGAGGCTGACAAGCGGCATGGAAAACAAGCCTCATCCATCTGCCCTTGATTCGATCGGATGTAATGGGAATGCCATTGTGGCTGATGGATTCTATTCTTGTCGAGCTTGGCTATCAGATTAGGGTTTCATCGTATCCACGATATACATCCTTGATCCTACGAGTAAGATCCATTCCTCGTCTTACATACATCTTCTCATTTGTTGTTTTTATTTTTAATGCTTCGGTAGCTACACCCATAATCTCGTGTTTTACTTCTATCTCGTGCCGAAAGATCTCTGGCGTGCAAAAGATAACGTGCCTAAGTAGGTAGTAGATCATCGACGATCTCCGGAATCAAGGACCATGTCAAATCGACACCTCGGACAGGAATAATAATTTCAATGCAAATTGTGATGTAAGAAAACACTGGTAGTTGATGAACTTGTAATAGTAATAGTAATAGTAATAAATTCATAATAGCCGTATAGTATAGGCAGGACATTAAACAAACACGTCATAGGAATAGATCTGCATGCAATAAACGCAAAAATCACATCAAAAATCTTAGATCCGACAAAAGGAGAGAAAATGGGTATAAATATGATATGGTAACCAAGCCGACCAAAATCCAAACCAAACCAGGCATCCAAACAATGGAAAGGAAAGAGAAGAAGGGAAAAGAAGAAGAAACAGAAGAAAAGAAAAAAACCAGCAAAAACATAAGAGAGAAGAAAAAAAGCGAAAATAAAACAAAAACAGACCCTATCGCTGACCGTTCAAACTGTGATGCAAATATATGGTAAGAGGGAAACATGGAGATGAGTTTCAAGATAATCCCAGTTTCTATCAAGCTCAATCTGGGGGGTTGCGAGATGTGTCTTTGTAATGGCAGTTATAGTGCGTTTAATCCGATATTTCTATAGGACGCTGTAATCGTATAGGGAAGTAGACCAAAAAAAGGAGATGTCGAGTTGGAATGTCTTTAGGTGGACCAGGACTTCCAAGGCATGGGTGTTTGATATTGGGGAGCAGGTGGCAGGTGGCATTGTTGTTCATCGTAGCTGAGGGTTTGCGATGTTGGCCATGTAGGTTGTGGATATTGACATTGCAGAGACTATTACACGTTAGGATTCCAACATTCGATTCGGAGATAGTTGTGCCATGGGTACTTACTGAGTGAATGAGACTTTCATTAAGAGAAAGTGGAACCATATTTGAGATGTTCTGGCCCTCCGTTTGCTCCCAACATCTTATATTTGTATGCATAGGAACCGGAGACGATGTCAGTTCGGAGTCCATGATGTTTTCGGGATACGTGTCGACCATGGCTACCGGTGTCGAGCAAACGGACGATCGAGAATGTGACGGGATAGATAGGGTGGGACCATCCGACAACGGCGAGGGACAGGTATCTGGGGTGGCGTAAAACCCGGTGTCTTCTACCGATTCATGGATGTGAGGCTGTTGTTGTTGTTGCTGCTGTTGCTGGTGTCCGGGGTAGAGGGTCGATTGCGGGTCGGGGTGCATGTCCAATCCACTCCATATCATACCACAGTCGTTGGCTACGAGTTCAGGATGAATGGCGGGTCCCACTATCGAGCCGATGGACATGGAATTCTGGGCTTGGGTGACAGCGAGGTAGCTGGCTGTGTGTGGATCCGAAGGTGCGCATTTGGTAACGTAAGGTGTTGCTGGTGGGGGCTCCGAAACGAGGGGGATCTGTGTTTGTTGGTTCCATTGTGCGTGGTCCATCTGGGCTTCAAGATCACTGTCAAGACAGGTAGATTAGTATCTATCCGGCCGGCGCATTGTAAGGGGGTGTATGTGTGCTACTTACTGTCGTTCCATGTGGCGCGCAAGTAAATCCGGACGATGAAAGGCTTTCTTGCAACCAGGGCGGGAACAACGAAAGAGCGCCTCTGGGTTGTGATTCAACTCATGTCGTCTATTGTTGTAGTCAGTATAGGTGTATACATTAAGATCAAAACGGGGGATGTTCTTGTATAGTACCTTCTATGCTCTGCGCGAGTAAACACCTGGCGAGGTCAGTCAGTATGTGGAAGATGATGTGTGTATAGGAGCATATTTGCAACTCACCTTATCACATCCGGGGTATTCACAGGCATGTACACGCTTCCCTTTCTTTGCTTTGCTGATGCGATGAGTGGTTGGGGTATAGGTGATTGGAAGAGAGATCTCGGTGGGGGCACTTGTTCGGCGCATTGTTGCGATATATATAGAGAGAGAGGGAGAAGGTAGGAAGGAAGAAGGAGATATGACAATCAAGGTAGAAATATAATGATTCAAGAGTAATTGAGCTGGTGTGGAGAGTTGTAGTAGTTGTTGTTCAAGAAAGTTTGGATCGACTAGTGGGGAGACGGGAGGAAGATATAAATCTTTTTTTTTCTGGGAGTTGTTGTTGGTTGTGGTTGCAGATCTCCCCTCGAAGATTACTGGAAATCCTTGGGAGTCTGTCAGGGACAGCGACACAAGACCAAGCTGTGGGGAGTGGGCTGTGATGGACTGGAGCAGGGTCCAGATGGGGGTATGTGGGAGGGTAAGATCAGACGGGTCGGGATGGCTTCATAAAAATGCCTCGCATATGCACGATGCAGTGAGAGACGGCAGGAAGAACAAGCGACAATCCGAAACCACGCGGATTGTGGCAGTAGAAGCAGGAATAAGAATAGGAGTAGATGTTGAAGTAGATGAGAATGCTGAGAGGAATTGGAGAGTGATTGGATATATACAGGACAGAAACAAATGAAAAAGAAAAGAAAAGAAAAAAACGAACCACCAGAGTGGATAACTACTATGAGGGACAAGGCTGATCGACTACTGCACAATAGACCCAACAGGTGGAATGTGGGCAGGAACATTAAGAGTGGGAATAAAATAAATAATCATAAATAAAATACAAGATGAGAATTATAATTAAATAAAAATCAAAAATCCAAAAACCAAAATCACCGTAAATTAAAAATAGGTCAGAAACTAATTAGTTAGTTGTCAATTGTTAAAGTAAGAGTTTTGAAAGTAAGCGAGCAGGATGATGATCCATCTGCATGATGATCAGTCAAGCATGATGGCTATGTTGGGATTCAAGGGAAACAACAGTCTCCAAGGTAAATTCAAATCCAAATCATCCTTCTCTTCGCAGGAATATCATTCAATCGATCCTTTTTGGTTCCAGATTCTAGAAAATCCCCCAAGGGATTCATTGTCATCATCAATATCATTCTTCATATTATCCGCATCATGTATGTTCAGAACAATGTTATAATAATATTACCGATGATTATTACCATCAGTGCGGCTGAGGCGCTCTACAGAAGATGGAGAAAGACCAAGTGACTGGTTACTAGTTGAGAACCCTCATTAGTGTTTTCTCTGTATAATAATAATGATAATAAAATAATAATATATTAAATAAATTAAATAAATAAATGACCACCAAAAAAAAGGGACTAAAAAAACCATGGCCCCTCATATGGTCTTCCCAACTTCAAATCAGATAATTAATTAATAAATTAATAAATTAATAAATCAAGAGATTAAAGAAAATACAGCATGATAATAGTTACCTAGCTTTTTAGATCATAATCGACCGCTCTAAACCCCATCCTGGTGGTAGCAGTCAGTTAGTTCTCTTTCCTGGCCTTTGTCAACTTCAACGGTTTTCTGCTAGTTTCGTGATGGATTCCCCCCTGCATAAGACACGAAATAAAAAATAAAAATAAAAACAAAAAAAATAGACATGGGATTTCTGCCACGAGGAGTTGATTTCGAACCCAAACCCATCGACCCCCCCCCCTCTCTCTCTCTCTCTCCATGAGAAACCCAGTATGGACCAAAAAAAAAAAAAATAGTCATAATTCAGCCCTCGACCGTCAGCCCAAACCTTGTCGGGGCCATGCAGATAGAATCAAAGTGAGGGTGTGGTGTATGACTTACTCCGAGTCCATTCGTACAGGATAGCTGCAGACGATAATGCAAAACGTGTCGTTGGATAAAAATAATCCGCAGTCATGGACGAGGGAAGGCCTCATTCCCTGGCACACTGCAGGAAAAACCGACCACTGGGAGAATTGTTGGTTCTGCCGTCCCTCTGATTGGCCCGTATTGGGGATTTTTGCTTTTGAAGACCAAATTACCACGATTGATTAATCTATTTTGATTATTCTGATTATGATTATCGTCATTGTGACACCCGGCTGCCATGCGAATGTCCCTCCCCCCTCTTTCCCTGAGTAGCCTGGAGGGTACCTGCAATTACTCAAATTGGAGGCAGGAGTTGCAAGGGGGAATGGGGAGGAAGGGGGGGAAAAAAAGCCTTACAAGGTACCTTACCTATTTACCTGAGGGGTGGAATTCGAAACTACTCTTTATTTTTCTTTCTCTCTCTCTCTCTCTCTCTCTCTCTCTCTCTTCTTTTGAAGATAGACATAAGTCTTAATCCCTATCTCCACTGTTGACGGAGGTTACTAGTGCTAGCATCGCCTAGCTCCAGACCCGAGCAGAGTGGGACCATCGTCAAAGTTGGTTCATATGGATCTGACACCGAGATAATGCCTTAGTACGTTCCCTAAGGGCTCCGGCGAAAAGACCGGATTACCTTGGATGGTAAAAACAAAGGCTCATCATCGGGATCGTTTGTACGACGGGTATCAGAAGAAACCCAAAAAAAAATTAAAATTTTTTACAACAACAATGATAATAATAATAAACTGTCTCGGTAAATGCAATAAGCCAAAAAGCAAAACAAAAAAAAAAGAATCTAATTGTTTCAAGCCACACGACAAAGCCTCAGGAATGCTAATTCAGAAGAACGGGTTACTATTAATAGAACCCACTCCTCGTGTCCTACAGCCATATCCATGTCCATGTTCTCTATCTGCACAGTTCGTAATTTTGGTTTTTCTTCCTATTATTATTCCCTCCGGTAGGTAAGACAAGTAGATACTAAGATACTACGTATTCAAAAAAAAAAAAAAACGAAATTGGAAAACCCCCCAGTGCACGAATAGAATTTGTCATGGTTCCCTTTCCCCCACCCCCCTCTCTTCCCAAGTGCAAAGCCTCTTTCTCTTGGCAAGGTACGTACTAAAAGTCAACGGTGGAATAAGAGCGGAAAAGATAGCCTGCCTGTTCGCTGTTTAGTTCCTTAGTGCCGCCTTAGCGTTAGGTTTGGCGACGTTCCCACTTTTTCGGAAGGAAGTGCAGAGTCCGACAGGTGCGGCAATCTTAGCCTCGGCGTAGTATGAGCTAGTCAGTGTCCACTTTCCTTTCCCACCTTATCCACTGTCAGAGCACCCATGATCGATCTACGGACTACGCACTTCCTTCCGAATTACGTACCTATACTTTTTTGTATGTTGATTTGGTTCTTTTTTGCTCCCCTTTCCCAGTGGTCAAATATCATTCGGTTAGAAAAGAAAGAGACCAGGTAAGTAGCGGTAAGTTGAATCGGTATTCGCATAGTTCCGAAGGAAGTATGTACCCGTTGTTGCTTTCCAGGGCTTCAGTTGACACGTGCAGCTCCTCCCTCAGGCAATGTCGCAGTCAGCCTGCCAAGACGGCTCCCCAGGCCTAATCCCAGAATAATCAGGAGTCCTGACTGGGGACAAGCATCATCCTGCAGACTAAGTGGTTGTATTATTGAGCTTCCAATCATTACCATGTTAGTCTCCAACATTACCACCCATCGCATCCAATCCACTCGGATAATTCCACGGCAGCATATCATCAGACATATTTTTGGCATGTGGTGAGAGACAGCGAGGGGACAATATGAGGATTCAGATTGAGTCATCTTGACGAACTTTGTCTCCGGGTGAATGATAATAATATCCATGGCATTTATTACTATTCCCCCCAAAACCCATTCATGAAGTGGTGCTCAGTCAGAATTGGAGTTGGGGAACCAGCCCTTTACCGTGGTTCTGTACGGAACAGGGTTGACGCACTGTCCAGCCCTGTGGGGCATGGGTTTTTTCCCTTCCCATTTACCCCCTGGTCGAGGCGCTGTGCCATCCCAACCACCAAGAACGTGCAGTTAGCTTGTTTCATCTGGGTGATCAGTACTTTTTTGGTCGGCTGCGGGAGCGATCGAAATTGCCAGGGGGGGGGAGAGTGAAAAATAAGAAGGAAATCACAAGGCTTCGTCTCCCCTTGCCCTTGGGAAGGAGAAAACAAAGTGATACATATTGCTAATGTTTTACAGACTCAGACAAAAACATAACAACCTACGGAGAACAGAACAAAAACCCGAAGGAGGGGTGGAGAACACTAGGGGGTTATCGGGATCAGAAGTGGCGTTTTTCCTGGGGAATCTTTCCCCAAGTGAGCCACGGGAGGCGATCGCTACTAGATCAATTCCTCCCATGGCACTGGAGATATCGCCCAGATTATCAAAATACAACCTTGAGAGAGTATGATAGAACAGTTAGTATAGTTGACTCATTAGTCTGATAAAAGGGGGGGAGTGATTGGGGGGGGGCTGAGGATAGGAGAGTTTTCTTTTCTTAATCATCCTGGTCGCCGTCAGATATGGGACTCTCAGTCCTTCAGCAGTTCGTCAGGTCGTTGAAACCAATGCAACTCAGGCACCAACGGTTGGGGCCTTGAGCAAATCTCAGGACTAGTCCATGAAATTGGCAACAACAGTTGTTAATTCGGGATCGCCTCATCCTTCTGACTGGAACCCACCTAGTTTAGTGTGCATTAGGCCAAGACAGGGTATCCGGAAGAGTGAGCCCAACCAGTAGAGAGTGGGCCTCGCCGACCAGATCAACCAGTGTCTTTTCACCTTTCCCGCTCTGAGGTTGACTTTGATGCAACAGTTATCTCGTGAAGCTAACCGATCTCAGGCAGCGGTTGATGGAATAAGTCTCTGAGATGGTGGTGAGGTCCAGGGGAGAGGGGTGATTCTATCTGCATGCTGTCGGTAGCCATCATTCAAGCAGCTTCACGTGGAAAGAAAGCCCCCTAGCCAGGGTTTAGATCCTTCTAAAGTGTGGTGGAACAAGGAGTCGCAACAGTGAATAATCCTAGCCAGGGGGATATAGTGGATGGAACAACAAGATTAAGCAGATTCCCATATTACACGCAGGTCAAAAACTTTGGGAGAGGGGGAATACTTCGAGTTTCCCGTTGTCTTGTTTCTCGGCATGACGTGATTCCAACTAGCCGATTCAAACCTGGAAGACGATAAAAAAGAGAGAGAGAGAGATTCTCCGATATTGTCGATTGAGAGAAGAATGACCCGGTCCCCTGTCTCTGGAGTCAGGATGATGGCCTATCACAGGAAACACTAGGCTGGATTGGAGCAGATGGGGTATTAGTCATGGGCATGTCTGTCATGTGCACCATGGATGCCCCATCCACACTAACCACATTTGGATTAGTTAGTACAACACTCGGTAAGAGTTTTGATTGGTCAGAACCCCTGAATTCAACATTCATTTCAATTTAGGCACTGAAGTTATTATTCCCTGCAAATAGGTCCTAGATTCTGAGAATCATATCTAGTACTGAGGTAGGAGGAAATCAAGTATCTAGTACTTACGTCCAAGTACTTGTATATTATCAGAATAATTTCATCATTAGAGTATCTGGTAATGATCATAATCCATATAAACAGACCTACTATCACCCCAGTTCAGACTGTAATTCTGGGTACGACCTCTCCCACAGTACGGAGTTACAGAAGCTACCTCAACCCCAGCCTAACCCAAATCATCATCAAGATCGGACACTCGGTAGCAAACTGGGTCCGGTGTCAGGATCCACCGCCAGAGCCAGCAACTGCCCCCAGTCTGGAGTGCGTCCCTCCTCCAACTTCTTGGTCGAGGATTTACAGTTTAGATTGGACAACCTCCTCTGGATCTGTTTGTCTAGACTTGAGTCTTCTTCCCAATTTTCGATCACTACTACCCTGGTTTACGCAGTTAGTTCTATGGGTCATCGTCGCTTACGATGAAATTACGATACGCTGTCATTTGGTCACAGGACACATCTGGTTTTTATATTGCTTCTTGTTGATCATTCTCAAGCTGGGAAGGACTGCCGCAACCCATCATCCTCTTCATCACATGAGGGAAATTCTTGGCGAATTGCAAATGCCAAATTAATAAAAATTAATATTAAAAATAAAAAAAAAAAAAAAAAAAAAAGGTCAACAAAAGGGGGCAAAGGGAATGTCAAGCTTGACGGCTAACTCGGATCCCATTCTCGTTTATTCCTTTCCGTGATGCAGGAGACCTCCAATTTGAAACAGAAAGGATGAGAAAGGTTCACAAATGGTGATCACTTTGCAGTGCTGCGCCTCTCCCAGGGACAAGGTTTGGTTTCAGATGGCAAGAATGATACGATCTTGAATCTCTGGAGCTGGAGAAATCAGCCTTACATGCTCGGCGTGCGTCAACAGGGATGACATGATTCTCTTGTTTCTCTGTCTCCTCCCCCTCCCTCGCTCTTGTTTGAGAAGTGATGTAAAGATTTCAGGGATTACATCAAACACCATCCACAACTTCATACCTCCACGTTCTTTAAGCTCAAGCTGACATACCTCCAATGGGCCAATAATGACGATAGCAAAGGGGGCACGGTCAACGGGCCGCGGACAAGTTTCCGTCAAGACCAGTCAAGCTTACCCAGTTTGTGACATGATTGACTGATTTCAAGGCAGTTGGAGAATAGATTCTTTTCTCCATGCTATTCTGGACTTGTCCTGGTGTAATCGCCACCGACCCATTTGCATTGCTACTCTGTTCCATACTTCCCCTCGCTAAGTATCTAAGAGGGAGGGAAAAAAGAGAAAGAAAAAATAAAATAAAAATAAAATAATCATCCCCACCGATGCCGATATGAATTTTTTTTTGTTTTGTTTTTTTTTTTCTCTCTTTAATTACTCCGTACTAATTTCTCTCCAAGTGGGGGTGGGAACTACTATCCTTCTCCTGGCCGGGGAAAGACGGCGTGCGCGGATTGACCCGCTCGAAACTACGGAGACTCTCGTCCGGACCACTACGAAGCCCTGATATCTCACTGACCATCACATCAACAAACCCCGTCTGGACCACTTCAAATCCCTGTCCAGGATGGTTCCTACTGTCGGGTCCGATCGTTATTTCCTCCCCAGCAGCCGGCCAGTCCATTGACTGCCGTGCAGGATGGCCGACCGCCGACTAGCGAATGACAGCGGTGATCTTGATGAGTTAGAGGTACCTCTAGAGATAGGTAGGTACTTACAGTATTACCTAGTAATTCTCTCTTTTATTTCCCTCCCCCCCTCCCCTTTCCCTCTTCTCTGGATCTGGAAATATTCACCATTTATTCCCTCATTCGGCTACAGACGATGGTGGAACCGAGTCAATTGAGTTCAACTAGCCACTTTTGCATGATTCACTTCTTGGTTAGTTAGTTGCCTGGGGCGCCTGCCTAAGGCTTTTGCGGCTTAATTTCACGGAGGCTCCACGCATGCCTCAACAAAAAAGTATCTAAGCGATATGATATGATATTCTCAAGGGAAACAGGAGAAGGGGGACGGAAAAGCCAACCGGTGACGGTTCCGATGGGCCGTCCTTCCTTGTGATCGACGATTTTAGGGCATATCCGTTCAATTCCGTCAATAATAATCATGATGATTGTTGTTGTTTTTGGTCATGAATCGCTTGATTGATCGCTTCACTACTCGTAGTTACAAGAGGCAGATAACTAATCCCTGACCAATCCACCAGACTTGTCTCGGCGCTGACTCATGCTTCATCCCAGGATCTGATAATTAATGTTACACACGCCCAAGTCGTTTATATTGCCTTTTCTAATCTTCATTTTCTTCGACCTGGTAAATAAATAATATTAATTTCCCTCTCTCCCCCTTTTATTTGGTTTTTGCATTGTCTATCGTTTCCCTCTCCTGTCATGCCCATGACGGTTCACCTAACAGTGACAACTGCATGTTGATCCCATAATTATTATTATTGTTCTTGCCGGCTAGTTAACCGGCATCGATCCGGCGGGTTGAAACGGTCCCCCAGCTCATCATTTCAATTAATTTTATTGGTCTTGGATATGATTTCCATTAGGCTTCTTTAGTCGTTCCATACCAATCGTCATTTTCCCACTGCATCGGTTAGTAGTTAGGGGGAGTGTATCAGTTTCCCACTTGACGTTGGCCTATTAGGTACTTCCTAGAGATATGGATGCCGTATACCCAATACGAAAATAAAACATAGAATAAGATGACATAAAAATACTGGGGGGGGAAACAAAGACAGGGATCCCTAGTAAACTCACCCAGACACATGGAAGAAAGAAAGATATTGGTTTTTTTTTTTTAAAAAAAAAACCTAATAAACCACCTGTGCATCAATGGCATGATCTCCAACAATGGACAAATAAGAAAAACAACCAGGGTTGATCTGTGTGTGGCGAAGCAAAGCCATCTACGATTATGTACCGAGAAAGGAAAGGAAAGAGAGGAAATAAATCCCCTTGTCCCGTGTCGAGGGTAGAATGGACTGGACCAGGAAATGAAATGAAACAAAGATTCAACAACCCCCTGATCCAGCGAGTCGGTCGGTAGATAGGTAGGTAGCACCCAGACTAGTACGTGATTTGGGAAGCTAGAGAGAGAGAGAGAGAGCGACACCTGGGGATTCGCAGGATTCTCAACCCTGTCACGTTCTATAGAAGGTATTCTAGTCGATGCGTAGTAATCACTGTTTAGGATCCACTGACAAGGGTCCATTAGGGAGGGACTTGGCCAATCCACTGATGTTGCGCTGATTGCCGCCGGGGCAGATTTCGACATGGGAGCTTTAGGGCCTGGTTGATCTTAGTTGGTACCTATGACGGACTGGGCGGGATAGACTGACTGACTTCATGGGCCTAGTGCGGCCTACAGCATTCGAGATCTTCATAGGAGAAAGACGAATAAGGGGTAGTGGACGTGAAGGAATCCAAGTCTGTATGTTGTTTATCTTCTACCTAATAATATGCAAAGGAAGTTCCTTCCTTGGTGGAGTACAGATGACGATTTAACCACTAAGGTGGTGTAGATAGGGCACGATGTTGGTAGGTCTAGTTCCATTATTGTCTTGACATTCAAAAAATATACATTTGATGGATTTTGAACAAGGTAAAGCTTCCCCTTTGATTGGAATTGTATTGTAGAAAAACATGTAGGATAGAGAGTGAAGATATATATATATGAACACCTAAGATATAAATGTCAACCCAACTGCTCTACTTCCACATAAGTACAACAATACTAATTATAGGTACTCAACGTCTGACTCCAGCCAACAGTTATTCATAAATAATCAGATATATACATATATATCTTTCTCTCCGAGTTAAGATTATTATTAGTATTACTCTATAAACTATCGCGATAGCACCTAACTACCCCAACTTCAGATATGCTAACACACAAGTAAACTAAAAGTGTTACATTGTCTCTATTGAAGAGGCCAACCTATGGGTCATATTTGTCGGATTTAATAACTAGTAGAGTAGACCAAGTTCACTACTTAAAAAGCTCTTCAGAATTCTTCCCCCCCCTTACCAACTAGGTGAAATATCAACAGATATCCTTAAATGCAAATAGACGTTGACAATCTCCGCCTCTAGAACCCTACCAGTCACAGCATTACCAGTGACACAGAAGTCTGAACATACATGGAAGTTCCCATTTCTTAAAATATATAATACCGACGAACCGACCCCTATCTGAAGTACTAACATGGCTCGCTTTCTAGACTCGTACTGCGAGCCTGTCGCTGTATGCAAATAATCGAAGGCTGAAACAGAACCAATAATGCGCAGGAGAGAGACAGAGGGGGCCAAAACATCGAAGAAGAAGAATAATAATAATAAAAAGATACCATACACAAGGATACGCCAATAACAAGGGTACTTGGCCGCAGTAACTACATTCCAGGCCGTGGGAATACAGGCATGGTGCCTAGCTGCTCATACCCGCCCATTGTACCTTGTTGACTACTGACTTGCCACCCTTGTCCAGTCTGCTGGTTCACGAAGGCGCTCTGTCGGAAAGGATTTGTGCTTCCGGTCGGGTTTGGTCGAAGTGGTGCTGCTGCCGGGGGCTGTAGCCCTTGGTCCTGCGGCGGAGGTGGTACAGACGAGCTTCGAGCAAAGGGGTTTGTTCCTGTTCGCTGGGGTTGTAGCTGTTGCGTTGGTAGCGGAGGCTGTGGCTGGCCTTGGGACGAGGGAGGGCGATAATCTGGGTTCACCATTGATAGTCGTCGAGCAAATGGGTTGGTGCTTTGGCGGTTCAACGGCGATGCAGGTGCCGCCGATCCTGATCCTGTAGGTGTGCTCATTAACATGGATTGGCGGAATGGATTCGTTGGCTGTGGCTGCTGTTGTTGCAGAGGAACCCCTAGCGTTGACTGTTGCTGTTGCTGCTGTTGGGCCGGGGCGATATTGTTCTGTGGAATAGGCGTAAGGTGGGATTGGTACCCGTATGCCTGGGGTTGCGCTGAATAACCACCAAATCCAGCCCCCGTGTGTGTGGGCTGAAGGGGCTGCTGAGGCTGCTGCTCTTGTCCAAACATATTCTGACCAAAACCGGTTTGCTGGGCTTGCTGGGGTGGAAAGCCTGTTTGTTGAGGTTGAAAGCCTGTTTGCTGAGGGTAGAAGCTAGGCTGTTGGGATGGATAGCCTGTCTGTTGAAATTGCATCGCTTGCGGTTGCTGCTGTACCTGTGGTTGTTGCATATATTGTGGTTGGGTCATGGGCTGCGGATTCGGATCAATCGAATCAAAGAAATCGATCAAATCCGAGGGTTTCTCTGTCTTTTGAGGTGCAGTCTGAGGCCGGACAGGCACAGGATTGGAGTTGCTGGCAGATCTAGCCCCGGTTCCTCCGTTATTTGTCGCCGGTGTAGGAGCAGGGCCAACGTCTCCATTCTTCACGCCTTTTCGGTATAGATATTCTTTTCGTCGCAAATCAAAATCGGGGTCGTTAAGGTCGTCTTCCAGAAGACGTGTAAGGTCGGTAGAAGCGTGTTTAAGTTTCGGGATCTCTAATCGAGTTGCGCTTTGGAAGTGCCTAGCAACTCCCAGAAATTTCACCACCTCCTCTGTCTGTGCGGCAAAGGTCTTATATATTTCCAGGGCGCGTTCGCTATCGGGGCGTGACATTTCGAAGTAATGCTCTACAGGGAGCAAATGTGGTCAATTAGATCCCCAGTCAGATAAGGAGAAAAGGTGCTTACCCAGGACGTTGATTGTGCCCTCGTTCATGACAGAATATAGAGTCAAAAGATCCAGGGTGAGCAAGCGAAAGGCGGTTAAAGTGATCTCATTTTCAACTTCATCTGTCAATAGCTGGAAAGCTGT
This sequence comes from Aspergillus nanangensis, assembly GCA_015844325.1. Taxonomy (NCBI): domain Eukaryota; kingdom Fungi; phylum Ascomycota; class Eurotiomycetes; order Eurotiales; family Aspergillaceae; genus Aspergillus; species Aspergillus nanangensis. The sequence goes on along the minus strand of VCAU01000002.1, from coordinate 7,373 downwards.
CAGTTCGTAATCCTCTACAAGCACCAAACTGACCACCTACATCACATCTAAGTAGCGCACGAATCTGTTTCTGGACGATTTCAGTTTCCCTTAGTAGTCCCTTGTCTACGGTCAGCCTTCTCATCCGTCCCTGACCGCTGCGCACAAAATCGGTTTTCGTAGTCTCGAATGCTTTTGCGCGCGCCACAAGGTAATCGGAATATCTGCGGATGTTGTGTCCCTGCGATTGGACTATTTCAGAGTCAGCAGCAAACACTCTTGTAGAACGCCCTCCTCCCCAGGTTCCATTTTCGTACCTTCCGAATACCCGCTAATTGCGATCTTTCTCGGGTTTTCCGCCATATACTGTAGAGTGGCATCCAATTGACCCTCTCGGACCATAATATGCAGCACGATTAGGGCCTTAAAAACGACCGTCCATGTCGAATCGCGAAGCCGGAGATGCAGCGTCCGGAAGATCTCTGCGACGCCCGCCTCCCCTGTATTGGTCGCGACAAGGATATTCTCGATATATTTCGATTTGGGGGGCGCAAGCTGTGGGAGAGGTAGGAATTAGTATCCTGGGCATCTAGACGAAGTACATTATGCGCGATTGGAGAGAAGGCAACCTTGATCTTTGTCGCCCCCTTGACCGATTTCTCAAAGTTGGCCATTGTCAACGTTGGTCAGGTACCGCAATTGGGTTGTAGCCACGATGAATAATCTATTACGCAATTTGCGAGGACAGACGACTATTATAATTTAAACGTGTCGGGGGAAAGATAAAAAAGATGTGTAAGAGAATTCAAATCAATTTTTCCGAAGTAGTTCCAATCCAAGCATGATGGCTCAAGCCATACTGGAAGGTTGAAACGGGTGACGCGGTCTTTCAGGAACGGGGGGAGGAGAGGGGAAAGTGAGCGGGGTTGGATGGTACGTTAATCAACAGATCAACTGTTGCAATGCAAGCTCAGCTTGTTGAATGGAAGCTATGAGGCAAGAGCAGAGGATTGGAAGAGAATATGGGGGGGGAGGGGGGGAGAAGTGAGCGTCGGGGTGGATGGATGGATGATGTTTGGTGTCAACCGGAATCTCGGGGGGTCCGTGGCTGACTACAAAAGAGGCTTAGCGCGGGTCTTCCGGCATGGAGGATCTTGGTCCATATGGGGGAAGTACCAAGACTTCAAGACTTACGGAGAGCACTTCCTGGCTACTTACTTACCCAGGTAACTGGAACCTTTACTTTGACCAACACTAATAACTCATTCATTTTCACTTTACGGATTGACCAACACTATAAAGAAAATAATTACATTATACAATATAGACCGGTCAACGTGCTATGTACCTGCATAATGACAACCTTATCCGTGACCAATTTGATAAATGAGCGGTATGGTATAATGAGCAAAACTTTCCCAAGTCATGTATAAAAAGCACCCAAAGAAAAAAAAAAAAAACCAGATAGAGGGATATAATGTTAAGAATAAAGATATGTCCAGTAAGATAGAATGGACCAACCCTGACTCGGTCAAAGCGCCAATATAGTAGATGAAGATAAAAGGAAAAACAAGGGGGGAAAAAACCGACCAGATTGGGTATTATGTGCAAAGATTGGGTTGTCCCTTGATGTAAAAAGATGGATAATGAAGAGCAGATATGTGCGAAAATATAAAGGGACACCAGGATTGTAGAGAGAGAGAGATGATGATGATGATGATCAGTCAAGAAGAAAGAGGGTTTCATTTTGGGTCGTCCGTAAATGAAGCGTTCCGTAAGGCCATTCCGAGCGTGCTTCTAGCATGCGAGGTTCATACACATGATCAATCAAGAGTAGGAGGAAATTGTAGGATTAGAATAGTCGGTGAACGTCGACAATTGCCGCATTGCTCGGTCGATCGCGTTCCATATGAAACCACCAGTCTCGGCCGTTCTTGTGGCTGTAGTTCCAAGAACCGGTGCAGGCGTCTTTGTCCCAGGGGAGGGCTGTAGGTGACGAAAGGCTCATGGGGGTGGGAGGAGTCGACGGTGTGTTCGGGCTTGTGGCTAGGCCTGAACGACTGCCAATGCTGCCCCAGCCAAATCGGGGGGTCGTGGCTGATGCGGGTGATGGTGGCTCGTCTGGGAGAGATGCGGTAGATCCTTTGTTGCCGAAGCAGTTCACGCCGACTCCTGCTGCATATGTCAAGGATTGGTTTGAGGCGAGGATTTGTTTCCAGCCAACGAGACCGCCATCGGCATCTTGTCCCTTGATATCAGGTTGAAGGACGAAGCGGGGGATGGATAAGTCCTGCTGGGTGGTCCGGGAGCCCACTCTGCCCATGTAGGCAGGCATGCGGAAGTCGTACACAGTGACAGGACCCTCGTGGTCGTCGGTCGAATTCTTATCTTTGAGGCGTTCTCGTGACCCCCACATGGATTCCTCGTCCATTTCCATATCGGATTCAGTATCCGATGTCTCCTCCAAAGCATTGTCAGGCACATATCCATCGGAATGGTCGGTAATCAGGACATGCATTCCGGTTTCCGTGTCCTTTGCAGCCATGTCAATGAATGTCTGTGCACGGATACGGGCGGAGGTCAGATTATTTCCGGAGGGCAAAGCCATCGGCCGGGTGTTGACTGAACCGTGGGAGCTGCGAGGTAGACAGTATCTGTCTGCGGGGAGTAAAGCCTGTCCCCTGGGTAGTGGTTGACAAACAGCTTGGAGCACGCCCGGAGGTTCGATATCCGAAGGCGCCCGGAGGCCCTCCAGTCGAGGAAATCCTGCCGATAAGATGCTTTGGGCGAGATGTGAATTTGGTGTTTCAATATGTCGGGGCGGCTTCATGAATGGGGCGAAGTCGAGTCTGGTAAGAGCGGTATTGGGATTGGGGCAGGCCACATCCCAGTGCAAGTACTTTAGGCTAGAGGAAGCCAATAACGGCTGGAAGATCATCCCCTCTGCATTTAGCGTCGGGAATTTGTCCGCTTGAACGATTTTGAACCGTTCTAGTTGCCTCAGAGATGCCAAAATTTTCGAGATTACTAGCAGAGATTCAATGTTTTGTTCAATCAGGGCGAGTGACTTGAGCGAATGAGACTCCGGGCGTGAGGTATATTGCGATAATCCGGCATCTGTGACCCCAGGCAGAGCTTCTAGGCGCAGAGACTCGAGAGATGGTAAACAAAGTAGAGCGCTGTCGGCAAATGCGTCCGCATTAAAATTCGAGAGGCATAGGTTTCGCAACGAAGGCAACAAGCTGAACATGCGGAGGAAGATACTCGGTTCGACGGCGCTATGCTCACCCCAACCGTAAATCGTGAGGGTCTCTAATTTTGTCCAGGAGACATGGTAATCCAGAAACTCAAACATCTGCAAGGGGCCCAAACTTCCGGGGCATGACATGCTGCGAGGGGAATTTTCCAAGGCCTCAGGGGCCTCACCCAAGATCCATGTATGCTCTTTCAGCTTCCGCCGAGTAGATAACGCATGGGTAAGTCGGTCAAACTCATGGTTATAAGGGATCATCAGCCCCAGCAACCGCTCTAGGTTGGGGCAAACCATCACGACGGAGGCAATCAGATCCCGATACTCCTGCCATTGAGTGCTATGTTTGCTGGTGGTAAATAGAACATCGAGCTGGGGGACGCGTAACTCCTGGACAAGGTTGGCCAGCAATTTCCTTTCCCGGAGAGAGCGTCGCAGCAACTTCAGGCGGCTTCCCCGTTTCAGCCGATATTTCTTCAGTTGAGCTGGGGAGTCACATCCAATAATGTGAATACGATTGTATCTAGATCAGACATTTTTTTTAGCCAAGCACTCAGTCGGACACTGCATCTCCTTCCTCAAAACTTACAGTCTAGCTCTGACGGCCTTTTCCCATACTCGACAAGTCAGGGATAAGGCATGTAGATCCCGTTGGTAGCATGTTAAACAACCAGACTGGCCGGGCCCAGTGTGAAGATACTCGAGCTGATTCAGGACGGTTTCAAAAACGTGTAGCGGTAGGCGTTTGAAGACTGACTCTAAGATTTTATCCAAGGAAGCGGCGGAGTCGCATAGGTAATGTGAAGGGCTCGGGGAGGATGTAGGGGAGTAGACGGTTGGGATGGTTGATACGCTGTAGTTGGAGCTGTAGTTGGATTTGAAAGAGGAAACGGAGGAGGTTCGCGATGAAGCCGACGGTACCGTCACGGATGTATATGCTGAATCCTTGTAGCCATGGAAACTCTGACTTTGATGAGGAGTGGATGTGTAGGGCACAGCAGCGCTCTCGGGTCTACTGGCGACAACACTCATTTTGAACTGCTATCCTGCGTTCGCCGAGCATGAAGACCAGTCCTTCTGGCGTTGATAAGTTGAAAAGTGGTGGGCAGTGAGCACCGTCGAAGAAAGTTAAAGGGGAGGGGGGTTCGAAAGTAGAGTGGCTAGTGGAGACTGGAGGAATGTATTGAACAACCCGCGCGTTTTTGGTATGTGCAAGAACACTCAAGCAGAGACAGATGTCCTCCAAAAGGTTGTAGTATCAGAACAATGACCGCACAATAACAATAGCAGGGGTCTGGAGGATGCTATGAGAGAAGGAGGAAAAGGGAAAGAGGCAAAAGACTAATTTGGAAATTGTTTGTCGCAGACAAGACGAGGGGAACAAAGCGCGCAAAAAAAGTAATTGAAGCGGGCAAAGAGAATGATTGACTAGTTCAACCTTCAAACTGTTAGTCAACCCCCCCAATGGAGCTTAAACTAGGGCCATCACTGGGAACTGTGTTTCTGGAGTCCCTGCCCACGGACACGCCACTACTTCGTTTAGGTTAGAGTGGCCAGGCTAGGAGACATGGGACGGCAGTCGAGGGCCGATCGTCCCCACAAGAGGAATGAGAATCTTCGGATTCGAAGGGGAAACGGTGTAGACACCACGCCGCACATGCCAAATTCTCGTGGTTGCATTTTTGAAAAATGGCCGCGAGGCGGAGAAAGCTCGTGTCCTCATCCATGACTAGCAGAGGAAGGATTCTGACTGTGAGCAGGGATTCTGAGACTCGAATTGGCCGAGCAAAAAGAACCTGAGGGCTGAAAGGGGAGCAATGCCGTGGACTAAATCGCTAGTTAGAGGATTAGCTCTCCCGAGAGAAGATTGGCATACCCGAACGAGTAACGATGGGTGGACTACTCCGCAAGAGTTCGGACAGCCAGCCGTCAGGAGTAGGTTTTTTCTTTTCTTTTCTTTTCTTTCTTTCCTTTAAAATTTCTTTTGATTTGCGTGTTCTTGCATCTTAATGTCTCAATGTGTGTTCTCATTCCTGTCTGATGACGAGAGACTATGAATAGCGAACGAGATTCCGACTGTCCCTCTTCAGTCACAGATTGAGACCTAGATCCATACACACCAGCCACACGGGACAGAAGACGATGTAATAATATGGATCGTCTCCAAGAGGGTGGTGGAACAGGAGCCTGCGAACATTCCGTGGAAACATGAGAGAGCATGAATCGCGCATCCCTTGAAGAGCCATGGAATGTGGTTGTCCCAACCCGGTTAGCGCCAGGTACATCCACGCCATTCCCGGAAGAGGCTAGTCGCGTCTCTCGCGAACCCCTTTTTTTTTATTTTTATTTTTATTTTTCCAATCTTTTCTTGCCATGTGTTTTGATCAAAACATAAAATATCCCGCCCTCCCCTCTCCCTCTACCTAGGAATAAGACGAAGAAGAAATTACAAGAATAAGAAAGATAATATTAAACCAAAAATAAGTCTCTGGAAAAAGATTAATAAACGCCTCAAAGAAATATCCTTTCCAACCAACACAACCTCTGCCAAAAACATCCCCCATATTTTTTTATTTTTTTTTTTAATTTCCCCCCCCTGAAAGAAAAAACCCATCTTTGACTGACTAGTCAGACTGCATTCCGTCATGGGGTCCCATCGTATCCATTGGTTCGCACCGTTGAGATTATTAGATTGGCTGATCCTCAGACCTAGTCATTGAACAATTAATATCGACAGTGAACTCCTGATTTAGTTTGTCTCCATATTAGATAACAATTACTTTTACTAGTTATCACCATCAAATTATTTCGAATTGGCGAAACTCAATCCCAGACATTTGGATCCTAGATGATTGAAAACTCGATTCGATGTCTCACTTGGTTTTATTATTATCATTGTTCCTCCGGGCGTATACATGACATTTGTACTACCAATAATATATAGGGTAACTGGATGGTGGATGGATACCTATATATAGAATCCGTTGTGTACCCTCCGACTTGCTACTTAGTATTGAGATCTCAACCACATTTCTTTCTTTCTAGAAACCACTAGATACTTACCTACCCCCCTACCTACCCATGCCATTTGTTTAACCCCCGGATTATGGAATCAATCAATTAATTAATAGTCCGGACTCCGATCCTACATGCATATGTGATGTATATGTAGGTACCTAGTGTATGTCGCACTTCCACCTCCTCGTGCAAGTCCCACTCTCTAGAAAATTCTTTGCATATATTGATTCCAAATTCATCTGTACTTTCGGGAGGTCCACCTCCACAAGGCGTCCAGATAAATTCCTGGTAAGTGATTACTTAGGTCCCCACCTACCTAGCTAGTCAGGTGAAGAAAACAGAGTGAGAGAGATACAGAAATAGAGAGAGAGAGAGAGAGAAAATAACAAAATAATGAAAATCAAAAACCGCCTCTCAGGGATAAAACTGTGAAACCCACCCAGGTCGCCTTGTTTCAGCGGAAGAGGTGGATGTAGATGGTAATATCATCCCCTATTAAATGGTGTGCCAACTCCTGTACCACCTGCAGTGATAGGCAACATCTAACCAGGTAACTTACATTTCATCCCTGAGACGTGGCAAGTGGGTCAAACTAGGATTCCAAGTCAGCACCTTGGTGTCACCTTGTCGGCTTGCGTAAGGTGGTACTTTGTCCTAGAAATTTAATCATACCATATCCTTTGGATGTATTTTCCGCTCTGAGAGTGTGAGGACAAAATTAGCAAGGGACCAAGGGTACCTACCTATCTACATAGTATGGACTAATCTAGTTCTGGTGCCTATATCACCAGCACTGGTAGAGGTCCCTTTATGTATAATAGTACTAGTATTAGTAGTAGTCAGTCTTCAAATTCACTCAAACAGAGTCCGATCTCTTCCGGAGCTACAACAATTGTAAAGAGGTAAAGAGGGTTCACCCCGCCCCCCAGCCCACTTTTGTTTGGAATTGGAACAAACCAGAGTTTATGCAGGAGGGACTCGATCTAGTAATGATCCGTCAGGGTTGTAGGAGTTGTACTCATTATTATTATTGTTGTTATCATTTTCTGTGATCGAATCGCCTTGGCCACCCCCGTATATCACACGCATTTCCAATTTCTACCCCCTACATTTTTCCACACACTCT